>CM068726.1:8172735-8772735 GCA_035079005.1 Fraxinus americana | reverse complement strand
TTTACGGCGTGTATTTAAGGCATGCCGTAAAAGTTAACTATTTACGACATGCCTTAAATGCACGTCGTAATAAAGCAGTTACAAAAAGTATTTACGGCATACATTGATGACATGCCGTAAAAAGTAACATTTTACAGCATACATTGACCGCACGCCGTAAAGCCAATGACAATTTTTTTTTTTTTTTAATTATGAAATACTAAAGTCTAGCTTAAGTTTAAAATTGAAGCCCAAGACCTATTTGATCCAACCCAATATACCAACAGCCCATTACAGAGTTTTTCTCAATTCGATACCCAATTCCTTCCCTTCAATCAAATGACAGAGTTTTTCTCTTCCCAATTCGTTCCAAATTCCACCTCCAACCTCCACCCATTCCTGCTCAAGTCGCCTCCGTTTTTCTCCTCTATTTCTCCCAACCTATACCCATTAATTCATTATCCAATCCTTCAACCTAGACCCGTTGCTGCTCAGCTCGCCTCCGTCCCTGTTCGACCCCTAGACGGCTAGTCCGCGAGAAGCGTGACCACTGGGCGTCGGCGATTCTTCGGTAATCGGACTAGTGGTGCTATCCTCACCGTCCAAGAAAGTAGAGGCTTACCAAAGGAAATCATTGTGGAAATAAAAAGGAATTTCTTCAGAAGTCCTAGAAGCTCAGCAACTAATTCTGGTAAACGTCTCCTTGTGTGTCTCTCTCTACTGAATTTCATTTTTGGGCTGAATTTCATTTTTGGGGCGGTTTGGTTAATCATTCATGAGTTGGATTAATTAGGATTCTATGTGAAATGTGGGGTGGTTTGGTGAATCATTCACCACCTGCAAGAGTTGGATTAGTTAGTATTTTGAATTTCTCGAGGATTTATGTGAAATGTCGGGCGGTTTGGTTAATCTTTCATCACCTGCAGGAGTTGGATTAATCAACAAAATGGCATCTCCATCTAGTGCCTCTTACAGTTTTGTTTTGAGCAACTGATTATGTCAAATGTTTGACATTCTAGTGAGAAACATATTCATCCTAATCACTTGAGAAGTCTGTTGTGCCTCTTTAAAATAGTGTTTTAGTGAGAAACATATTCATCCTAATCAAGGTGTTCAAATACTTAAGAATGAGTTCATTGTGCATGATAACACTATAACACTAAGAATACTTTTACTACATTTTATCAATAAAAAATATTCTAGAAAGAATATTTCTCTTTTGTTGGATATGTCAAGTTTGAAAATTCAATGAATTTTATGCTAGCACCTGTATTTAATACATTTTGAGGATTCAACCTGAGCTTGTTGTACTACTTTCCGTTTTCCAGATTGCTTCGTTAAGTTCTGTTATAACCTTTCTTCTATAATAGTTTGACGATTTAACTATAATTAACTGCAGAATGACATACTTATTCTACATATTTTTTGATATGATTTCTAGTCATTTCGAGTTGAATTTCTACTTATGTATTGTTTGTAGGCATTTGTTGTGGATTATTTGTTGTATTGAGGGTAATTCTACGATTTCATTGTGTAGAATTCTACCGATATCTTGAGGTGAAGACTTAAAATTAAATAAGAAAACATATTCTTAACAGGGAGACCTTATTTAAAGGGATCATTCAAATGCACCAGGAAAATCAAAAGATAAGAATAGGTCTATATGTGAGAAGATGAATTATAATAGCCAGATAGTTTGAAAAGGGTTGTTATGGCTTAAATGAGAAGACAAAAGGACCTAGTAAACTCTAAATCAAAGGCTGCAATTTTAGACTATTCCACTGATCTAAAGGTTAATTCAATTGCAAAAGATGGAAGATTAGATTGAGCTTAAATGAATCATGGACAATGACTGTACACATCAATGTTTTTGTAATTTCATTTTGTGTGGAACTTTATTGTCAAAATGATTTACCTAATTGGAATTTGATTTTTATGATGTCCTAATAGAATCGTTTTTTCTTCATTCTTACTGTGTTACAACAGATTGTAACTTAATGATGTTGATATATTATCATGGATAAAGATTGGATACACTTATCAAGGTTATCTTGTCCTCTTAAATTTAGAACATTTTCAAATATGTCAATAAATGTTTTTTAGATAATTTATTTAGCATTATTTTTATAGAGTTTCGGAGGCATATCAATAGGGTGCAAGAAAATTTGCAGATATGGTGCAAGCCGATGCTGGGAATCCAAAAAAGGTCATATGTCCTTACAAATGTTGCAAAAACCTATTTCACCAACATTTTGATATAATGTATGGACATTTGATCATTAATGGCATGGATCCTACGTATACTACCTGGGTGTTTCATGGGGAAAAATCGAATGTAGCATCATTGCCTCCTCAAGATGTAGAAAATTTAGAGACATATAGGATGTATAGAGATGCATTTTTTCATGATGACAATATTGTAGAGCCTGAGAATGAAGATAGACAAAAAGATTTTTCAAAGTTATATAAAGGCGTCAAAATTCCTTTATATCCTGGTTGCACAAAGTATACAAGGATATTTGCAATCGTTGTCTTATATAAGTTTAAAGTTACACATGGTATATCTGACAATGGTTTCACTGAACTTCTTGATATTATTTGAGATATGCTACCACATGGAAACACCCTTCCTGATTCTTGCAATTCAACAAAAAAGTTATTGAATACCTTTGATTTAGGGTATGAAAAGATACATGCATGTGTAAATGATTGTTGTTTGTTTAGAAAGGATCTAGAGAATTTGGAGACATGTCCAAAATGTGCATTTTCGCGGTGGAAAGTTAATGAACGGACTAAGAAGATTAAAAAAGGGATACCTGCAAAGGTTTTGCGATATTTTCCGATCATACCACGATTTAGAAGAATGTTCAGATCACTTGATAAGGCAAAACAACTAATATGGCACTCAAATCACAAAGTCAAGATGGAAAAATGCGTCATCCAGTTGATTCATTAGCTTGGGAGAGAATTGATAAAAAATGGCCTTGTTTTGCATCAGAACCACGAAATCTTAGGCTTGGCCTTTCTTCAGATGGATTTAATCCATTTGGTGACCTAAATTCTAGGTATAGTTGTTGGCCGGTGATACTAGTTATATATAATCTCCCACCTTGGATATGCATGTCTAAAGAAAATTTGTTGTTGACTTTATTGATCCCAGGTCCAAAACAACCTGGAAATGATATAGATGTGTATCTAGAACCACTAATAGAAGACTTAAAGGAGATGTGGGATATGGGTGTTGAAGTATATGATGGATTTACCAAGTCCACCTTCAATTTGAAGGTTGTGCTAATGTGGACAATTAATGATTTTCATGCTTATAGGAACTTATCAGGATATCCTACGAAAGGCAAAGTAGCATGTCCAGTACGTGGTTTATCCACATGTGCAAAATGGTTGACATATAGTCGAAAGTTTTCATACATAGGTCATAGAAGATTTCTTGCATATAATCATCTTTATCGATCGAAAGAAGCTTGGTTTGCTGGAAACAAGGAACATAGGCCTAGTCCTAAAATATTAACCGGTCGAGAAGTGATGTGCTCAATCAAGAATGTTAGCAATAATTGGGGAAAAATAGGAAAAAAAAGAAAGATGAAAAAATCAGATTCTAATTGGCCATGGAAAAAAAAGTCAATATTCTTTGAGTTACCATATTGGGAGGTTAGTCATTTTAAATTATTTTGAATTAGTTATTTCTTTGCTTAAACTTTTTTTTCTAAATTTATGTTTTTATTTTTCAGACACTACTTTTGCGTCACAATTTGGATGTAATGCACATTGAGAAGAATGTTTGCGAAAGCATTCTTGGCACTATTTTGCATGTGAAAGGAAAATCAAAAGATGGGCTAAATTCTCGTAAAGATTTACTCAATATGGGAATTAGAAAAGATCTTCATCCAGAATTGAAAGGAAATACATATTACCTACCCGCAGCATCATATATGATATCCAAAAAAGAGAGAGAGTTATTTTGTAAAAGGTTGTTTGATTTAAGATTACCTGATGGTTATAACTCTAACATTTCAAAGTGTATATCATTGGCAGATAATAGGATTTTAAATCTGAAGTCTCATGATTGTCATGTGCTCATACAGCAATTGTTATCAGTTGCATTAAAAGGACTTTTACCTGTAGGACCAAGAAATACAATTTTTCGACTATGTGCATTTTTCAATGAGATATGTCAAAAAGTCATTGATAAAAATAAATTAGAAAAGCTTGAGGAGGATGTTGCTGTGACTTTGTGTATGCTAGAAAGGTATTTTCCCCCGTCTTTTTTTGACATAATGATTCATTTAACCATCCACCTTGGGTGTGAGGTTCGTATTGGTGGACCAGTACAATATCGTTGGATGTACCCATTTGAGAGGTAAATTACTATTATACTTTTGTAAGTATTCAAAAGTTCTTCTTCTAATTACTTAATTATCTCATGCATATTATATGATGAATTAGGTTTATGAAAACACTTAAAGGATATGTATGAAATTGTTCAAGACCTGAGAGCTGCATAGCAGAGCGTCATTTAGCTGATGAATGTATGCATTTTTGTAGTGGTTACATGAAACAAGCAGCTGAAGTAGGTGTTCGACATACTCGGAATGAGGATTTCGAGAATGAAACAATTATTGATGGGCGTCCGATTTCTAAAGGAAAGTAAAAAACTTTGAGTTAAGAAATGTTATAGGTCGCTCATCGTTATGTGCTGTATAACAACGTTGATGTTGAGCCATATATAACGTAATGAAGTTAGTTAATTTATTATTTTAATATTGAATAATGTTCTCTCATAAATTTCTCTTATTATTTGTTTTTTTATTTTCATTTAGGATGCATAAAGAGGAGATTAGGAATTCAGATAGTCGCATTGCCAAGAATGAAACCTTATTACAAATGAGACATATGGAGACTTTCACTTCTTGGTTTGTGGAGAAAGGCAAACAAGACAATTGTAACATGTCTAATACATTAAAATGGCTTGCACGTCGGCCTAGATATGATGTGATGTCACATTCTGACTATGTTATCAATGGACATCGGTTTCATACAACCGATATTAGTAGAAGTACACAAAACAGTGGTGTTTCTATTGAAGCACAAACTATTTGTCGGTCTAGTGTGAAGGATACAAGCCATGTAGTTGGTAAAATATCTTATTACGGGGTTATAAGAGACATAATTTTACTAGATTATCATAGTTTTAAAGTTCCCATGTTTCATTGTGATTGGGCAAATATAGATAGCGGAGTCAAGATTGAAGAAGGATTTACATTGGTAAATCTTCATAGTGGACAACGTCAATTTGAAAGAGATCCATTTATTTTAGCGTCACAAGCAAAACAAGTTTTTTATTCTAGAGAGAGCGATACATCTAGTTGGTATATTGTATTGAAAGCACCTCCCAGAGGATTTCATGAGTTAGAAAATTTTGATGAGGAAGCTTATACTTCATCCACATTAGATGCATTAAGATTTGATATGACTGTTGAAGATGAAGGTTATGTAAGACATGATTGTGAGGGCATTGATATTGAATATGGTAATTGTACTTCTTAAACTTTACATCTTGCTTTATTTTAATTTTGTATTTATGTGATATTATATTGATGTTAACGTCTTTAATGTCTCTAATTCTTGTTTTATTTTTGTAGATGCAAACGATGAAATTTGACTATTGTGGATGCTGATATTCACACAAGTGGAAATAAGATGACATATCATGGTGAAGTAAGTTCCCAAATTATATATATAATAACTTTTAATGATTCTATGTTAACTTTAAGTAAAACATTGCTTATTTTTTCTTATTCATTTAATACAGTCATCTAATCAAGGCTATAAGAAATCAAAACGAGCTAAAAAAGCTTCAGTTGTTGCTGTCACAAGAAAAGGAAATGAAGGGATACGAATATCAGAAGGAGGTTCTAATTTGGTTCCAGACGAAAATGATGTGCAACATGATGTAAAAGAATTGCCTAATAGTGCTAGTACTACTGAAAAGGGAAAGAAGGGAAGGGGTCGAGCAAAATTGAATTATCTCAACAAAGGAAAATGCGCGAAGTTACCAGTAGAATTTAATGAAAGAGGGCAGCCAATTTGTAAAGGTTCAAATAAGTTATCATCATTTCTTGGGACCACAACTAGAGAACTTATACCAATTACATGGAAAAATTGGAAAGATATTAGCGAAAATTTTCTTTATGACATATGGGAGCATGTGCAGGTAATATAAACTCCTCGTCTCTTATATAATTTCAATTAAATTACTATTAATATTGTAAACTTTGATGCAGCAAAAGTTTGATGTTCATACTTGTCATAGAAAATTCATCATGCAAAAAATGGGAAAGAATTGACGAGATCATCGATCTAATGTGCTTAAAGCGATCAGTAACCAAGGAAAAACAAGTGGCATGACACGAGCTGATGCTCTCCTCAAGCCCGATAATGTTGAATCAATGGAAGAATGACAAGCATTTGTCAAAGAACGCAATTCTCAACCATATAAGGTAAGCATTCCGTTGCTTTATATTTCTTATAAAATTTATGCTTATATAGTACTAACTGATTTTGTAGGAAAAGAATGAAAGATTCAAAAAGATGAGAGCAGATCAAACCATAATGCATACAACAAGTAGAAAAGGCTTTGCTCACTTAGAAGCTGAAATGGTAAAAAAATGTTAAATCAAAAGTTAAATTTGCTTGAAAAGTTATAAACGTTTACAAACTATCACGTATATGAAATATGTAAAATGCAGTGTGTTGAAAGTGAAGATCCCGATTCCATAACGAGAGATGATGTTTATATTCGAGGACATAAACGAAAAAATGGTAAACCTATTAATGAATTAGCTGGGGAAACATTGGTAACAATATTGCTTTTAGTAATTTTTGGTAATTAATCAAAGCTTATATTCATAATTTTAGCCCAATGTATTTCCTCATTTCAGAACAAAATAAAAGCAAGTTCATAGATGGTCACCTCTCCAAGTAAACACTCTCTCAAAGATGATGGAGTTGCAAAAGTACTTGGTCCAGAACGTCGAGGATGGGTAAGAGGTCTTGGTTTTGGTGTCACTCCTTCAAAGTTGAATGCTTTGGTGCACAATCATAACTTGCAAACTCAAGTCCAAGAGTTGAGAGATGAAATTAAAGAATTGAATGCTTTGTTTCAAGTGAAGAGTAAAAGTGCTGAACAATAAGATAATGTAAGTGGAAAATTAGAATTAATGAATGTTATTCTCAATTACATATACTCTCTATATTCAAAATAATAAATTGTACAATTCGATATGAATTTTACAACCTAGAGATAGAAGTTTGAATGATTTAGATAACCTTCAGAATAAGAAATGCAAATTGTTATCTTGGTTTGGAAAAGCTGATATTGTTGCAAAAGGTGAAATCGTCTCAACAAATCCAAGTAATCTAGTGCATCATGTACCCCTTGGTAACGAATGTTGGAGAGTTTGGGTTAATGAAGTGATTGATAATGTCAGCTTGTATCGTCCCACACGTGAACTTTTTCTTCTTGAAGATGCATTAGGAAGTACAATTGCATGGCCAATTAGGTACATCGAAGTGGATTCACTGTAATTACAACAAAGGTATACTTAATTTCTTTTATTATTTTAAATCAATTTACATTCAAGTTTGCTAGTAATCAGGTTTTATTAACATACCTTTATTGTTTTTATGGTGTGCAGGGAGTTACTATTTTGTGTGAGCCAAGCTCGAAGAAGTTAACTTTGATATGGACCATCATTTTTTTTTGAAGTAGTAGTCTTTTGAGAATTGTTGAGATAGACTTTACATTGACATATTGTATGAAACCGTATTCAATATTTTTATTTATCGAAACAATGGAAACAATATTTTGAAGTAGTAGTCTTTTGAGAATTGTTGAGATAAACAATATTTTTATTTATCAAAACATTGATTATTTATAGATTAATTTTGTTTTGTTATTATTATAGGTGTGCTGGTAATCAAATAAATAAATAATTTTTTTAAAATTAAATTGATATTTACGGCATGCATAAGCATACTGTAAATTACAAAACAATTTACGACGTGCAGTGAATGCATGCCGTAAAAGGGGTTAACCTTTTACGGCATACCATCAATGTATGCCGTAAATACTAGTTCACCTTTTACGGCATACATTGATGGCATGCCGTAAATGTTAGTTCACCTTTTACGGCATCCCATTAATGTATGTCATAAATACTGGTTTACCTTTTACAGCATGCAATGCATGCATGCCGTAAATGTGAATGCCACTTTTTACGGCATACAATTCAATGCCGTAAAACTTATTTACGGCGTACATTGATGGCGTACTCTGCATGCCATAAAAAGTATCCCACTTTTTACGGCATGGCTTTATACGGCATGCGGTCGCATGCCGTAAAAATGTTTTTACGGCATGCAATGCATGCCGTAAAAAGTACATTTTGTTGTAGTGTTGGAAGTAGAGTTATTTTTTTCCTTAACCGTATAATTGGAAATTTTTTAGGACAAAAAAAAATTATAAAAAAAATAAATGGGGCAGGGAAACGGCCCCTCCCTGCCCCGCCACGCCACGCCACTCCACGGGGTGGGAAATGACGAATATACCATTCTATTTAAATAAAAAAAGAAAAAGAAAAAAATAATTGCAACCATAATTTCAATTTTTTTTAAAAAAAAAAGTGCAAATGAGTCCCCCAAATAAATTATTAAAAGAATACTTAGCACACAATGTTCATATATTTCACTATTATAGAGGAAAACGTCCACACCTATCAGTTTTATGATATTTTCACCCTTAATTACATCTTTAATTGCACAAATCATTCTTTATATTCACTTTCATTTAATTTCTCAATAAAAAGTTGTGAAATGATGAATATACATTCCTATTTTAAAAAAATTAAAGAATTATTATTTTTAATTTCTAATTTTTTAATAATTTATATGAATTCATTTACACTTTTTAATTTTTTTAATAAATTTAATTGGGACTCGTTTGCACTTTTTTTTTTTTAAAAAAATATTATTTCCAATTTTTTAATATTTTATTTCGGACTCATTTGCACCTTTTTTTTTTAAAAAAAAAAATTAATTTTCTAATAATTTATGTGGGGCTCGTTTGCACTTTTTTTTTTTTTTAAAAAAAAAATCATTTTTAATAATTTAGTTGAGATTCGTTTACACTTTTTTAGAAAATTTGAGACTATGATTGCAATTAGTTCTTTAGCTTTTTATTTAAATGGAGGGTATATTCATTAGTTCACAGCTATTTATTAAGAAATTAGATGAAACTCAATATAAATGATGATTTGCGCAATCAAATGTGTAATGAATGGTGAAAATGTAAAAAAAAAAAAAAGGTAGAGACATTTTACGTAATAATAATGAAAGGTAAGGACATTATATACTAATTAACCTTTTAATAATTTATTTGAGACTTATTTACAATTTTTTTTTAAAAAAATTGAGATTATAGTTGCAATTAAAATTTTCTTTTATTTAAATAGAATGATATATTTGTAATTTCACAAATTTTAATTGAGAAAATAGATGAAAAACACATTTAGCCCAATGAAATGTGAAAATAATGGAATGAAAAGCAAAGATATTTTTTACAATAGCAGTGAATGTGAGGATATTATGTGCTAATTATTCATGATGCATTGTTTTTTATTTATTTTTTTAAGGAAGAAAACAAAATATAACCTGGTAAGTTATACTATGTACACGAGTTAATTGTTTCAACGGTCACTAAATTTTACAAAGTGTCACGTTTCACTAATTGAACTTTAAATTACATCCCATCACTCACTGAATTTAGTAAAGTTGCACTCCATCCATCACGAGCTAATTCCGTCAAAACCGGTTGCCTATGTGGATGACGGTTTGCACACGTGGCTGTTAAATTAATCCAACTGGCCGAGTTAATTGTTTCAACTGTCATTGAACTTTACAAAGTGTCACGTTTCACTAACTGAACTTTAAGTTGCATCCCATCACTCACTGAATTTAGTAAAGTTGCACTCCATCCATCATCGGGCTAATTCCGACAAAACCGGTTGCCTACGTGGATGATGGTTTGCACACGTGGCCGTTAAATTATTTTACCAGACAATGCTCAAGAGTTGAAATTCACATAATTTTTTGAAAGTAAGGGTGTTGTACATCAATTCTCTTGTATTGAAAGATTAGAACAAAATTCAGTGGTTGAGAGGAAACATCAACACTTCCTTAATGTAACATGAGCATTATATTTTCAATCAAGAATGCATATTCAGTTCTGGGGTGATTGTATACTTACAACCACCTTTCTGATTAATTGAACTCCAGTTCCAATTTTAAAGAACATGACCCCTTTTTCTTTAATGTTTGGAACTCCAATTGATTACAATTCACTCAGAGTGTTTGGAAGTCTTTGTTTCGCATCCACATTGCCCCCCATATTGAACCAATTCTAGCTCAATAATGACAATTCAATTGAGCATCATGATTCGGCTCATATTGAACCAATTCTAGCTTCTTTTGATTATACTTAACCATCCTCTTCTGATCATACTCAAGGTTCCCAAAATCGAGATTACAATCCAAATTTCAATCAACCTTTGCCTACTATGCCTAGAAGAACAACTAGGATGAGTAAACCCCCACCATATCTTCGTGAATTTCATTGTAATCTCCTAGCAAATCAACAACTTCTAGATAAAACTTAGCATATCCTCTATCTAATTGCATTTCACATGAATCTTTTTCTCATTCACATAAAACATTCCTTCTCAATGTGACATCAAATGTTAAACCACAACACTATCATCAAGCTATTGCATCTAATCACTAGAAGGAGGTTACGGCTGCTGAATTGGCAGCTATGGAATTGTATAAAACTGGTCTATAACCAATTTGTCTAAGGGAAAGCATTCAATTGGATGCAGATTGGTGTATATGATTAAATATGCATCTGATGGGAGTATAGACATGTATAAAGCAAAGTTGGTATCCAAGGGTTATACATAGCAGGAAATGTTGGATTTCATAGACACTTTTTCACCAGTTACTAAGCTGGTTGCAGTCAAGGCATTACTTGCTATTGCAGCTATCAAAAAGTGGCACCTCGTTCAATTAGACGTTAATAATGTTTTTCTGAATGAGGATTTATTTGAAGAAATTTATATGGACTTGCCTCCTGGGTATTTACTTGGGTCTGGTGTTAAAGAAGGTAAGCCAATTTGTAGATTGCACAAATCGATTTATGGACTTAAACATGCTTCCAGACAGTGGTTCTCTAAGTTTTCTCAAGCCCTTATAGCTTGTGGTTTCCATTAGTCCAAGTCAAATTATTCTCTGTTTACTATGAGATCGGGAAATTCATTTGTTTCTTTACTGGTGTATGTTGATGATATTATCATTACAAGTTCAAGTCAAAATGTTATTGCCCAGTTGAAGTCATTTTTGCATAGTCAATTCAAACTTAAATATCTGAGAAAGTTGAAATATTTCCTTGGTTTGGAGATAGTAAGAGCAAATAAGGGAATATATTTATCACATAGAAATTATACATTACAATTGTTAGAAGACACTGGTTTCTTAGCTTGTAAACCATTCATTTTTCCTATAAATCCTAAAATTCGTTTAAGTTCCTTTGAAGGTGATTTACTAACTGATGTTGATGCTTCATCATATAAAAGGCTGATTGGCCGTTTGCTCTACTTGACTATTTCTCGTCCAAACATCGGTTTTACAGTTCACAAATTGAGTCAATTCATATCTTAGCCTCGTCAAACACACCTAGATACAGCTCATCATCTCTTACAGTATCTAAAAGCAACTCTAGGTCAAGGCTTATTATTTTCAGCATCTTCCTAATTACAACTTCGTGCCTTTGTTGATGCTGACTAGGGTTCATGCCTTGATTCGAGGAGGTCTGTAACTAGTTTATGTGTGTTTCTTGGTGATTCTCTAATATCTTGGAAGGCTAGGAAGCAACAAACTGTTTCTAGGTCGTCTGCAGAGGCAGGGTATAGAGCATGGCAGCCCCTGCTAGTGAGTTGGTATGGAGACACCAGTTGCTTACTGATCTATATGTTTCTCTAGCCTTGATTTTTTGTGATAACCAAGATGCAATTCACATTGCTAGTAACCCAATCTTTCATGAACGGGCAAAACATATTAAGATCGATTACCATTTTGTTCGTGATAAGATTGCTGATGGATTCATCAAATTGTTACCAATGAGGTCTCAGCATCAGTTGGTAGATATATTCACCAAAGCATTGCCTGCGACTCTCTTCTTCCCTTTACCGTCCAAGATGGCCATTATCAATTTACATAGTCCATCTTGACTCTTGAGTAGTTGTGTACAGTTGTGTACAACTGTTATAATTAGTTAGTTAGTTAGCTCATTGTTATTTAAAGACAATAATGTATGTTGATTCACTACTGAAATGAGAATTACTCTTTCATTTTCTCAATCTTCTTCTATCTCTAATAAAATTTGAATTTGTAAACTGAAATCATAAAGGTAAAACTAGGTGAAAACATAAAGCACTTAGCTCCTTTTTCATTAATACATTGCATCTTTTTACAAATAAATTATGACCTTAGGCGGCAGCAACAAAACGTAAAAATTTCACCTCCTGGCTCAACTACACAAAGGACTTTGGCAACAGAAGTTGGAGGCGAACCCTCATGGTAAAAGTTAATGAAACATGTGGTTGAAAAGTTTTGAGTCTCATGAGATATACAGTTAAAATAATCGCTGACTTTAATATATGATTAAAATCAGATTATAATATATAGGAAATATGAGCATAGTTTCTAAACACTAGGGGCCAACAGAACATTTACTCAACTAGTAAGACCATACACCCGTTTTGGTGACCGAGTGATATTCTCGTCCATTTGATGACCTCCTCCACCCTTGTTTAACAACTTTCAAATAACCTCGCTCCATTGCCTCTGAAAAGTAATGAAACGACTATTAAGAATGGTGCTCAATGAATAAATTTCAATGCATGCAACATACGACAAAGTATGATATAAAAACCACCGTCATAGTCTCATAGACATGCAAACATGATACATCGAGCCCTGAAATTGAAGTTATTTCGCTACTACACACATAGGTTGTATACCAAGGTCCCCCCCTTTTTTTTCCCTGTTGAATTGGGCACATTTATTTCCAGTAATTTTCTCTTGAAAAAGATACTCCAATATAGATTTTGATGAAGTGGGCATTGTTGTTTTTTCAATAATTTTATCTCCAAATTTAGGTACAGTCCTTCATTGGAATTTTCATCAAGATCAGATTTGGACTCAATGGGTCGTGAAATTTCATCAAACTTTGGGGAACTTGGAGGAGGATGAAGGAGGAGAAATGGGGTTTGAGAGTAGAGATCTGTGTAGAGAGTGTGTGGGCTCAAAAGCTCTTCTGCTGAAGAAGAAAGATAAGCTCAGAAGAAAAAGAAGCAAGCTGAGAGCGTTAAGAGTGTATAGTATTTATTTTATTTTATTTTTTTCATTTTTGTAGGAAAAGCAGAGGAATTGAAAGTTGTTAAGAAGAAAAGCATGGTCTGGTTCTAGTTAATATTTCTGTTACTGTTTTGTCGGTGTAGGGGAAGAAAGGACATCGGCAGTTGATAAATGATCTGACAGCTTGACTCCTTGTCCATTAAGGAGGGCGAATCCTTCTACAATTTGGAACTGGGTTGAACACGTATTCCTATGAATTGGGTTCTTGAGCCCATGGGTAGGTCTCCGCCCTAAAAGTGATCTTGGTTCAATATATCATTATAAGAGTGTGTGTATGGTAGAGATTTTTAGGGAAAAAATTGATTTTTGAATAGTGATATGATGAGAAATGTGTGGTTGAAAAAGAAGAAAAAAGTATTGATGTGATGAAAATATTATTTTATTGAAAAATGTGTGGTTGAAAATGAGAATTGATTTACTGTAGAAAATGAGAATCTGTATCAAACAGGCTCTAAATAGACTTCTTCACCTCACTGTCCAAATTATAACATTATCACATTTAATTAGCCTATAGTTTATATTTTCTTTCGGCATATGTTAACTTAAGCATCAGAGGGACAACAGAGTCACGCCTCAAAGCCTATAAGAAGCATAATTCATGTCAACTTTAGCTTTGACATCAGGCTGACCATTGGTCATCCTAGGTATGATTTTTTTGTAGCTCCAGTAGAAAATATTATGGGTATGTTTGGTACAGATTTTCATTTTATACAGTAAATCAATTCTCATTTTCAATCATACATTTTTCAATAAAATAATATTTTCCATCACATCAATACTTTTTTCTTCTTTTTCAACCACACATTTCCCATCATATCACTATTCAAAAATCAATTCTTCCCCCAAAAATCCTTACCAAACACACACTATATATTTTTAAATTTATGTCCATATATGTCTACCATTCTCAAAAAACTCTTTTTTTTTTTAAATTCATTTTCAACCATATATTCTCACAATAAAATATTTTATACGTAAACCGACAATTTCAATACTTTTGACGATTCATTCTCAAAAAATCACTATTCTAAAACTTATTTCTCAATTTGATCTTTCTTTCAAAATTCGTAATTTTCTACGTTTATTTACATTTTAAAATTAATTTTATTTCTATGGGTATGTGTTCAAAGTTCTTTCTTGACAAGTAGTTCAAATGACTTGATACATCAACAATTGCTAGTAGTTTGTGTGCTTTGTTGCTCTATTAAATTTTGAGACATGTTTGAATAGTCTGGTATATAAGAGAATTACAAAATAAATTTTGTTATTATAATTCCTTCCTAATTTAAAATTCAATGTCAAATCTTAATTTTAATCACACATTTTATGGGGTTCATAATTACAATTTACTTATCCATAATTCATTTATATCAATTTATAATCAAAATAATTTCTCTCAAACAAGCACTAAGATCAATAGAACTTTTATTTTTTCAAATAAAATTTTAAGAAAAGAAAAGAAACGAGTCGTGACCTTAGAGAGTGAGGCTCAACGTGACAAAAGTTGAGGACCAAATTAAACAAGTTCACAGAGCCAAAGGCTTGAAAATATAAATAATCAGGTTATGGACTAAGGTGGGAAATCGTTTTGAAGGTACTAATAGAGTATTTTGAAAAAAAATTCAAGTGGCAGCTTTATACATTCTAACAAGAACTATAATTGGTAGAATTTGCGGGTTGCTAGAAAATTATCTTCCGTAAAATCTTTTGTTTACAATCAATCGAAAGGATGGATCAAATCAATCAAAAAACGAGGTTTCTATCAAGAGAATAGTTTAAAAAAAGTAGAATAAACATTTTGTAATTGGAAAATTATCTCATCCATTTCGTGTCATTTTCGCAACACAGTTGAGCAGTAAGGTAGGCAATGGACTGTAAATCCTATTTCCCCGTTCGAAACCAAGCGTAGCCTAATCAACAGAAAAAAACTTGAAATATCTTTAAATGCATAAATTTGGAGGTAATTTCCAGCTAGGTCCACAACCTTTGAGCATTGTGACCACGTGCTTTTCCGATCTTCGATTTGTGCACCTAGCTCCCCAACCTATGAAAACAGTATGCGAGTCAACATGTCATTTAAGGGTGGAAATAACATTTTTTCCGTTGGCTGGGAATGGAGCACACACGATTTTCGTAAGTTGGGGACCAAGGTGGCACAAATGGAAGATTGAAGACATCGTTTAAAGGTTGTGAACCTCATCTTCACGGTACGCAAAGGTTGGGGAGCTGAGATGGAATTTGACAAGAGTAAAGAAAAGTCACCGACTTCTCTTTATGTTATCGTTATTGGTCTTGCTTTCACTTTGACTGATGAATTTTGTCTCCGGTATTTAATTCCTGTGATGTCAGGTGCCTGCATCCATAGAGAGACTGAGAGGGGGTGAAAGTATGAATGCATCAGAAAAAGTATTTCTGAATTCTAATTTCCCCCACCCTTTTGCAATTTGTCATTATACCCATTTTGCCATTCTGTTTCTTTTTTCTTTTCATTCACGTCCTAATGGAATTCAAATGCAGTTAATGCAGTTTGGTGAGGATGTCCGATCGAGGAAAGGATGTCGATGCATCACATTCCACTCTATAAATACATAATAGTAAATGTCTATAAACATTCAAATTACACACACACATGGTGGAAATGTAACTTGCAAGTCATATCATCAAGAACCAGAACTTCATCTTGGAGCAGCATTTGCAATGAGGATTTCAGTGCTTTTACTTGTGCTTGTTCATCATCATATTCTGGTGGGCATAGGTTCAAAAGCAGTGGCAAGAGAGATTTTCTTTGTCCCAACAGATTCTTCTTCTGATCATAGAAAATTGTCATCAGATTCTGCAATCAGCTGTGCCTCCATTAGACTCCATTTTTTCAGGTATTCGTCTTGGTCGAGCCACACTTCGAAGAAAAACAAGATCGGAGGTGAAGATGAAGACGAAAAGCGTGCGGTTCCAACAGGGTCAAATCCCTTACACAACAGGTAGAAGAGAAGGGAATTTCTTGCAATCTTGTTTGTTTACCAGAAATTAATATTAGATAATTTTATTTAAATGCTGTAATTGAAAATTAATTATCTTCTTGTTGCATTATGTAATACTTGGCTACCAAATGATGCTTCCTTATAAACATTACTATTTGAGGCAATCATGTCTCATGTAATTATAATTATTTGATTAAGCAGAGGCAAGGTATGAATTTTTATTTATGAAATGAGAAATGAGAATTTGTCATCGTTATTTATTGTGATTGCATAATATATTCTAATAATCCATTTGGTACGTATCAATGACTCATCATCATTTATTATACTTTGTTTGATACATAAATTACAATGTTTGTGACATTTCCATCTATTAAATTTTATTAAGGTGACAACAGAAATTTGAGTTAGTTTTTGAAGAGATGAAAACTGACTATGCTTATGTGCAGTGGCGGACGGATACATTTTGAATTAGAAGGACACAACCAAATATGTAAGAAAGTTATTGCTAGTTTGCCAATCACAATGTTGAAGTCAATCGTTAGTTCGGTCTTGCTGCTATAAAATCAAGTTGCTCCTTCAAAAATTATTACACCACTACAACTTGAAAGGAGTAAAACTTGCTCTCCAAATCCATGTAAAATTTCCTAATAAAATGATGTAAATTATTTTGAGAATTGTCGTGCAAAAATAATAAACGTCAATAAAATAATTGAAATTTTTTAAAGAAAAGACGAGCACGTCTAACTATTTTCAATATTCATTTGGGCCATTCGATATATCTACAATGTAGTTCTTGAAACGAGCTTCGAGAAGACGTGATAACATTTTCAAAATACTAGTTTAAAACAGCCTACTTTGATGCCCTATAATATTTGCTATGATAGTCCTGTTATGCGCCGTTGACAATGTGAAAAACTAGGTTTTGAGCACTTTGAAATGACATTAAGAATGTAATATTTCGATTTCAATTTGACATCTCGTGATAACCTTGCAAATTGTGACAAAAACATTACATGACCCACCAAGCCCCACCGTTAGTCCGCCAATGCTTACGTGAAAACTATTGAATATTGAAATGATGACTAAACGTGATAAAAAATCGTTTTCGACTTTGAGCTCATAGAGGTCATTGACAATAAGTTGGTTCAATAAAGTCGGGTTATCCAACCTTAACTAGGTCCAAATCGAAAAATGAAATGGAGTGACATGACAAAATTACCCTTTGTCAAGCTATCAAATTTTGGACGGAATGATAAGAACAAAAGCATAAATTCCATGGCTCGACTCTTAAAATAATATTTAGAAAAAGGTTCATTAACCTCATAAAATCACTAACCTCGAGACTGCAAATCTTGAAAAGATAGCAAAAGTCCTTGAAGAGACTTTAGTCCCACAAAAGACACTCATTTTAAGAGTTTGTTTGGATTCGTTATTCTGTGTGTGTGATATTTTTCACAATGCAGAAGATGGCATTGAATTCCCATCTGAGGAAAATTAAATGCTGTATCTATTTTCTACCAAATTTAAAGCTTCTGTTATTTGCAGAATTCTCCCTTGCATGCATTGCTTTATTGATCCTACGTTTTACACAAAGGAAAGTCACTTTCTGTTACTGTTGAAGCTTTGAGTTTAAGAACTTTTCTTCACTCAACAGTCCACCTCCACCCCACCCCACCCCACCCCACCCCAAACCCTATATTATATATTTATCCTATATTTATAGGGTTTGCTGACACAGTAGTATGTTAAATATTTGTAGCAGAAAAGGCGATATAAATGTTGACAGAACAGAATTATTATGATGGATTACGACTTTCCAGCAGAATTCTCTCTCTGGTCAGGCCAGTCCCCCACATGAATTCTGAGGGCTTAATATATTATTAGGGAATGATTACGTTTTCTTACTCCAGCTTGACTTTGACCTATATAAAAATAACATACGAAAGCCTTAAAATTAAAATTCCTATATAGCCCTTATTTGACCTCACTTAAAAAAAAAAAAAAAAATACATTGTTAAATAGTATTTTGACCACATTTTAATGAGTTAATTGTTTCAATAATCACCCAACTAATACCATGGTCACAGCTTACTCATTGAACTTTAAAGTGCTTCACATTGCTAAGTGATCTTTGTCCGTATGCATTCCATTCATCACCCTTAAAAAATTCATTACCTTATTCGCTGACGTAACTAACGAAAATCTGATGTGACAAGTTACGGCCATTAAAAAAATTACAACTCAACTAAACCATTATTTCGTTACTCATTCAATTTACACTAGTCACGATTAACTCATCAGACTTCAAAATGCTTCACAGTGGTCATTGAGATGTTGCACTCTATTCATCATCCGCCATATTTTGTTCACTTCATTGCTAATTTATTATAAAAAAATTCCTCAATTGGATTACGATTGTGCTACATATATATAATATGTTTACATAATGGTTTACGAGTTGAGCTGCTATCCAATTTTTACTGTCCAATTAGCTGTCAATTCAATTAATTATTGAGATTATTTTTAAATTAACATGTTATCTCAAATTTATCCTCATTAACTTCACCACTAACTTACCAAATTGATGACATGTTAATTTAAAAAAACGTGTCAATAATTAATTGAGTAGATAATAAATTGGACAGCTAAAATTGGACAACAAATCCCAGCTTGTAGTTTACGTACACATGATTTGTGGAGATATGATTGGTCATAATTTTTTCACTGTATAAAAAAAATTCTTTCTTTTTGACACCTCATCAGTATCTAAATCGTTATATAATTGCTTATGTACAAGTAGCATTAATTGGATTATTCTTCATGTGTTGAAGATAAAATTACAGACTCGAACATTGCATACTGAAACACTCGATAATTTGATCCAAGAAATAGAAATTGTCATTTGAGGCTTTAACATTTTAATAAAGTGTGGCCGATAGGAGTGGACAAAATGATCAAATCAAACTAAATCGAACGGTTCGATTCGGCTTTACAAAAAAAAATTATTAATTTTGATTCTTAAAATTAAGAACCATTTGAATCTGGTTCTCGTTCTGGTTTAGTTTTAATTCTAAAACCAAGAATCAATCTCAATATTACTACTACTACTACTACTACTACTACTACTACAAATTAGTAAATTACAATTCGCAAAAATAATAATTAAAAATTCATTGATTATGTACATTCGGTCTCTCACTTCTTAATGTGGAGACCGAACACCCTAATTCATTTCTCATTTTTCTCTCCTTTTCGATTTATACATTAATTAACTCTTTCATGGAAACAAACAACTATAGAGTCGTCTACTGTTGCAGGATTTCTGAAATTGAAGCATCAACCTTCGGTTCTTCTTCCTCAAATGTTCTCTCTTTTTCCTCAACACGGTAATGAAATTAGAACCAAACCAAACCAAACTAGAATCGAACGGTTCGATTTCAATTTGGTTCCATATCTTTAAAAAAATCATTTGATTCTATTATCAAAAAAATTATTGGTTCATGATATGGTTCAGTTTAATTCCCTTGGAACCAAAATCAAATGAAACAATGTCCACCCCTAATTGCTCATGAAACTGGTTCAATTGAGATGATATATGTCACTGAATTGTGATGAGATTGGATAGTTAAGATTTATTATTTATATATGATTGAACCCTAAAATCATTTGCACAATCTCGCATCACTCTCTCTCTCTCTCTCTCTCTAAGCCACGCCTAACGCTTCCTCTCTAAAAGAAGTCTTTGTGAATTGGTTTTCTCTCTAGCGCTTCTTCTTGCTCACTACCATTGTTGTGCATGTTCTTTGTGATTGATTTCTTTGTGATAATCTCGTTCTTGGTTAGTGAAAATCGCGTCTTCTTTGTGGTTTCAAGGGCCGGTCCTCTTAGTGTTGGATCATAGGTTATTGGACAAGAGTATTGAAGGGTACTTGATTTGTAGGAAGAGAAAATTATAGACCAGAACATCGCACACCGAAACTCCCATTGACCCGGCCGAGAAATAGAAATTGTCATTCGAGGCTTTTAACACTTTTAATAATGTGTTGCTCATGACAAGTGGATTAAATGAAAGGATAGACCAATAGACCGTGATAAGAATGAGATTTATATCTATACATGATTAAATCCAAAAATAATTTTCACAATCTCTCATTACTCTCTCTAAGTGGTGTCTAAAGCGCTCTCCATAAAAGAATTCGTGATTTTTGGTTCGCTCTATTGCCGTCTTGCTCTTTGTGATAATCTCATTCTTGGTGATGAATATCTTATCTTCTTCGTGGTTTCAAGGGCCAGTCATCCTAGTATTGGATTATAGATTATTGGGCAAGAATGTTGAAGCGTGTTTGGCGTGTAGGATGTGGGTAAAACTGAGCCCTGGTCGTAATAGATATATCCTTGAAGTTGAAATTGCACTTTATAAAGATTGGGGTCGGTTTGATAATGAAATTGAATCTTCAAAAGTGTAGGTAAAAATCTTACACAATCGTATTCAATTTGAGTTTGCTGTAACAATAAGGTTTCATGTACAATTATGAATGCTAGTTTCTTCTACTGAAAATGAATTGTCCACTCAAAAAATATGAAGAAACAAAGCAGCTCATCCTACGAAAAAGGGAACAAAATGGTTTGTGCATGTTACAAGATACGCTAAAATCACAAGGGTGATTTTTTTATGATTTACCTAGTAAGATCATGTCTGAAAGACTAAAACCTTTACTTTGGAGGCCAAGGAAACGAAGGGGAATCACTCCTCAGTGGAGACGGGGGAAGGCTCTGTTATTGAATCCCACGAAAGCTTCTCGTCTTGCCTTTGTTTTCTATCCAAGAAGACAGGTCTAGTAAGTTTTCTGGCCACATCAACCTTGCATGTTAACATTGCTACAATCTCAGACATTGGTGGCCTTAAATTCGCACGAGGCTCAAGGCATAGGAAGGCCACGTGAATTGCCTGCAAAACATCCTTCTCCACAAACCTGTCTCGCATTCTTGGATCTATGAGATTGACCAACTTCGACCGCTCGTATAGCTTCCAGGCCTTGCAACACATGTATGGCAGAAAGATAAGTAAATTTGAATTTCACTGTGAGATCAGAAAGCAAATCTACATTTAGAAAGTCTTCAAAAGAGCCTACATATTCAGGGAGGTATTGCATTTCTGAGGGCAGAGAAAGATCCGTATTTTTCCTGCAGCTAATAATTTCAAGCACCAAAACTCCAAAACTGAATATGTCGGCCTTTTCGGACAATTCTCCTCTAATGGCATATTCAGGCGCAGTGTAACCTCTGCAAACATAATGTATAATATAATGTAAACAAACATATTTCAATTATAACGTCAATGTATGCTTTATGAGAAACCAAAAGTGATAGTAGGCGTAGCTCTTAGAAGACTAAACTAATCAATTGATGATGTGTCACAAGTGTTGACGAACTTATATTCTTCCAACTCCATAATGTTTCTTTCAATTTATGTTCAACTTTATCACCGGCAAGAACTCCATTCTTACACTTTCTATATGCTGAAGTTTTTCCAGCGCTTGACCCAATATATGTAGTTCTTGGTGTTCTTCTAAACTTACGCATTATCTTCTCCAACCTTGTTTGGAAGATATGCATTTCTCCTTCACGCATGCGCTTTAATTTGCAAACAGAGCCAACATTTAAGCATATGTTTGGCTCATGTTTATGAACACTAAAGCCACTTTTTATCCACACATTTTGAGAGACTCACAAGTATTACTCATTTATCCACAACTCATTTTTATATATATATAATTTACACCATTTGTGAACACTTTCGAAACATGCTCTTATATCTGTAGTTTACAGAAGAACGCTGAGAAAAATAAACCAAGAAAGAGAAACTTTACATGATTCAGATGATAAAAACTCAGATGATAAAAACTCTGGGTGTCGTGATAAAAAAACCAACTTATTTCCTGTTACATATTTATCTGTTCTAATCCTTCAGAAACTTCTTTTTGTTGAAGCATGAATATGATCACCATTCTCTGTGAGTATGAGTGGTATTCTACTTGCATAAGGAAAAGCACTTACAAGGTTCCAGCAAATCTAGTGCTGAGAAAATCTTGACCTTCAGGAAAAAACCTGGCTAGGCCGAAATCTCCAATCCTAGGTTGAAATTTGTCATCCAGGAGAATGTTGCTGGCTTTGATATCCCTGTGTACAATCCTGATGTGTGAATCTTCATGCAGGTATTGCAACCCTCGAGCAATACCAAGAATTATTTGGAAGCGAGTTGTCCAGTTTAAATATGGTTCACATTTCTCTGCACCACACAGTAATCAAACCAAAAATCCAAGACAGTTGTTTAGGAATTTAATCAAATAGCGAACAATGCTTTCATTTATTTCTGGGCAGGATCGTTATCAACAGAAAACTATTATGAGGATAAAAGTTAAGCGTTCTAGCATTGTCTTGTGGCTTCGAATTCTTCAGGACGAGAATAATCATTATTTCACAAATTATCATGCTTCTATTTCACTAGCTACATGTGCATGATTTCAAAAGGAAATGACATTGGCTTGAGATTGGAAGGTTCACAGTGTTCACTAGCCACATTATCGTTTTGGTAGAGATATTGATGAATTCAATCCCACGTCCCCCCCTCTAACAGTTATTAAGTCTCTACGCAGTTATAATCATATATCACACATATTATATACAAATATTAGTTATGACTGTCCAATTCTATTTCAACTCCATTTATTTATTTTCTTCCAATAAGCTTCAAAAAGCCCACGATCAAGCACAGCACAAACTGTTTCGAGTAACATGGGTCAACTCAGAGAGAACTATAAATGGTACCATATATGATGAGGTCTAAACTCCTATTCTTCATGTATTCATACACTAGTAGCCTCTGAGCTCCATCAGAGCAACAGCCCAAAAGATGGACCAGGTTCTTGTGCTGTATACTAGTGATCAACCTCACTTCGGCAAGGAATTCCGATTCTCCTTGTTGTGATTCGTCAAGTGACAACTTCTTTACAGCGATCAACCTCCCATCTTCTAACTTCCCCTATTAAATGATCATATGGAAAGAGTAATTATATATAAAATATGCATTCTACATGCCAATGAGGTCATTTTTCTAATACTAAATACAATGAGAATATGGAAAGGATAGTCATTTATTCACATGAATTGTAGAAATCTGTAGTGCGCAAGGGTCCCAAATGTTGGATTGCGTGAAACCTAATATAAAGGAATCTATGGCATTCATTTTTCTGCATTGTGAGAAATAAAATATAAAGGTCTGAAATCTCTATTGCAAACTACTCTCTATCGATTTTAGTGAAAACAATTAAACAAGCAATGGAAAGTGGAAGGAGCTCCACATTGAGGGCAAACCAGTATAATCTATGTATTGCTTTGCATTTTCCCAATTTATGCTTGCTTTTTATTGCACTCAAGATTCAGATTGGAGCTAAATTCTTGACTCCACAAAGGTCTTACCCATATTTTTAAATTTTTTATTTGAAATAATAATATCTAACAAATAGAACATTCTCCATATCATTACCATGAAAACTGGTCCGAATCCACCTCTTCCAAGCACATTCTTCTCTTGGAAATTTTTG
Source organism: Fraxinus americana (assembly GCA_035079005.1). Lineage (NCBI taxonomy): Eukaryota > Viridiplantae > Streptophyta > Magnoliopsida > Lamiales > Oleaceae > Fraxinus > Fraxinus americana. The sequence goes on along the minus strand of CM068726.1, from coordinate 8,748,626 downwards.
GTTGCCTTCTTCAGTGTCTGGAAATCATAATAGCTTATTGTGTGAAGATTTCCACTTATGACATCCTTTGCTACTGCAATAGACTAAAAAAATTAGATCCCAATGAAGTAATGCAGCAGAATTCATGATGCTATTACATGATCAAAACTGCAACCTGGTTGCTTCATTGTGCGTGCAATGAACATTTTCAATTTTTTTGGTTTAATAATTTTCCGGAACACAAATATCAAGATGAGAACAATGAGGACTATGACTATCCCTCCCAGGAAAAAGAATAGAGCCGGTGAAGGCTGACTAGACGTGGTGCTCTGTTCACCAAGTGAGGCTGATGGAGTGATCATTGCATTCACATCCCATGTTCTTGAAACTACATTTCATCAAGGTAAAAAATTTAGAGTTACATAGAAGAATATATCTTTATGAAGAAGGTAATAGGAGATCCAGTAAAGCAGCAACTGCATCAAAATATGTAATGGACACAATTTTAACCTCTTTTTCCTTCTTACTAATGTGTATCCAATCCACTTGTAACCAAGAACAATCCTTGATATTTTTATATGGTTATTTCGAAGATCCTGTCACTATGTGTGAAAGAGCAATGCGGCTATGGAAATCTGTCAATTAATCTTACATTGAAAAAATTGATAAATTACTGGAAATACTACTTGGTTTATGGCCTATTCTAATATAACAACAGCAGCAACAATCTAAGCCTTATTCTCAATGAACATTGAGGTTGAAAACATAAATTCTCTGTTCCATCGACCATTACTCTGATTAATCCAAAAATTCGAAAACCAATTCGATCCAAAGAATTCAAAAATCGAAAAAAAGTGATTTTACACTTGTATTCTATAAAAAAATATTCACTTAATATTTAAAAGGGATTTCAATTTCATTTTTGATTGCCTCACAGTTTAAACACAAACAGATATAATTCAGAGTAGAACTAAAAACCCGGTCATCATACATACCATCAAGTGCTAAGCGAGGCATTTTTCTCAAAAATATCTACAGCAATAAGCAAACTTCTTTTCTTTCTCCGTAGAATGGAGAAAAAAGGTATTGCATTCGGCCACAGCGGTCCCAGTATGCGTATAGAATTAAGAAGATTATAGAAATAATCGAAATTCGAAAGCGAAGGATTTCGGAGAGTCCAAGGTGTAAATATTTTCCAGTTAAGCGCCATTAAACGAAGGACGGAACACTACGCGTCTTCTCCTCTACGGGCGCGGGACGGCTGAATTAACAAGATCTTTATTTTTATTTTTCAATATGAGCCTAAAATTGTTTTTTATTCTGAAACAATTAATCTACGGCCAAATAGTTAATTGTTTCAACACTTTGGGTAATGACATATTTTACTCACCGAACTTACATTCACACCTCATTACTTACTGAACCATATATAGTCTTACTCCTTCACACACCATACAAAGGCACCGTTTGGTAACCATTATTCTAGAAAAAAATGCATTCTTTGTGTTAAATCACACTTTTTTTGTGGTTGAAAATGAAGGAAAAGTTATTGATGTGATGGAAAATATTATTTTATTGATGAATGTGTGGTTGAAAATTAGTAGAAGAATGAGAATGAAAAAAAGAATGGATACCAAACAGAGGCAAAATATGTTTATAACCCAAGCTTATGTGGCTAACGGATTGTACACTTAGCAGTTAAATATTTCTAATTCAGAAATTAAATGACAACTCATTAATCTAAGAATAATGCTATGTGTACACATAGTTTTACACTCCCCTCACATGGAGGGGGGCCCACAAATATTTTATTGTGTGTAGGTCCCCCTTCATGTGAGGGGGGTGTAAAAGATTGTATAAAATATTATGTACACATAGTATTATCCTTAATCTAAAACATCAAAACACGCCTTAGCCAAATTTTTGATAGAATTATATCATTCTTACACTTCTATCAAAATCTACTATCCACCAAACAGAGACGATATAATTATATGATTCTTACGTAGACTTTTAATTGTCACATTCACGAAAAAGAAAGAAAAAGAATATTGCATTTTGACGCTACTCGAGGTTTGAAACCTTGTTTGACGTAGTAGTGACCTTGGGATCAATCAAGTAGTGTTAGTATATCATTGTATCGTTCTTGTTGTCATATTCTTTTGTTGGGGCAAACAAGTCCCACATCGGTTGTGGGAAGAAAATAAATCCATCATATAATCTAAGTGGGCTACTCCACCCATTACCAATTGATTTTGGGATGGAACCTCACTTGAGTCTGGTGGAGTGGGCTTGGGCCTTGAGTAATTGCTCTCAATAATTCCCTAACAGTGGTATCAGAGCCCAGGTTGTATGGCTAGATAAATCGAGGTGGTGGAAAATTCTCATGAGATGGTAGATCCATGGTAACGTAGTGGGTGCAGACTACGATGGATTATCTCGATGAGTGGTGATTTACCTCGTGAACCTTGTTTGAAGGAGGGATTGTTGGGGCAAACAATCCCACATCGGTTGTGGGAAGAAAATAAATCCATCATATAACCTAAGTGAGCAACTCCACCCATTACCAATTGGTTTTGGGATGAAACCTCACTTGGGTCTGGTGGAATGGGCTTGGGCCTTGGGTAATTGCTCTCAATAATTCCCTAACATCTTTGTTTGTCGTTATAATGTTACATGAAAATGATTCATCGATACGAAGGAATTGTGTTCTCTAGGATTTTGAAGTTTGAAATACATATTACTTGATATGGGATTCTCAAACGCTTCTGGTCATAAAATGAAAATTGGGCTCCAAGAAAGTTTTGAAGAGTTTGAAGGATAACTAATCATGAATATTCCTTCTTAGTTATCGAACACAAAAGTTACTTTTAGGTGGTCCATAGTCATCTTCTATCCTTGTGAAAATCATATTCACTTGTGTAATATCCTTTTAAGTGGGGCTTGGTGGGTCACAATCATTTAACAATGTTAATTCTCCCTCACGAAAAAAAGCACTGACAATCTATCTTTTAAGGAGCCCTAAAAGCATAAGGATGCTATAATTGTCACGGAAAAACTTATTTTTGCTAAATGAAATAAGAATCTAGCCACGATTTTGCCTTGTTGGAAATAAAGAGTTGATTTTTAAATTAGTTTTGATACCACGTCATCTTTCCATTGAAAGTAACAACCATATATGAAATTGGGAATTAAAATTTTTTTGGACAAGAAATTTTGACAGACAACACTTGACATGACAATAATGGAAGATAAAAAAAAAAAAGGCCAATCAGGTTTGACCACGTCGGCATCGATATCAATTCTGTCAAAATTTTCCTGCACATGGAGCTTTATTGTTGACGATTAGTGTAAGTTGCAGTTAAAGATAGAGTAGGGTGGCTAATAGGGCGGTTTTAGATCGACCCTTTCGTGGCCACTTAAGACGGGGGCATAGCGGGCTGGGGTGGCTCATTTATCTGGTTTACTATCCCTTTAACATGTCTACATAGTATATGTAGGGATTACAAATCCTACTCTTATGTCGAGGGCCGAGTTCGAGGTGAGGCTCATGAGGCGGTCGCACTATTACCAACAAAAAGTTTTCTTTTGTTCCAAAGTAAAATTTTAAATTTTATAGTAATGTGGAAAGCCCTTTTTTGTTCTGTGGTAAAGTTTTTAATCTTCTTAATGGAAGAGCATAGATTCACATCCCAACTACCTTCACGTCCTTTTCCATTTTCTTTGTTCTTTTCAAAAATTTGTGTAATCAGTCCACAACTTTTACACTTTCTAGCAAATTCAGTCTGAACCTTTAGAAAATGACTTTTTAGTTCTCTAATGGTTTATTGACACTAAACTCCTCGACCTTTGTCCCTATTGTGGAAAAAATTTAGATTTTTGTGTAATATTATTTTATTAAAAAATATGTGGTTGAAAATAAAAAAGAAAAAAAATACATTTTAAATTAATGGGGGAAAACAATGGCTAAAATTTAAGAATAATTCCATTTCACCAGAAATCTCATATGGTTGTAGGTCCCACTGTGAATAAAATATTTCAAAAGATGTCGTGCCCCACCTGCTTGTGAGTGTTATGGCCGGCTTCTGTGTGTGTACAGTATTTTGTACACAGCAGAATTTAGCCCTCGTTGTTTCTCATTTTTCATCTATAAAAATGAAAAATATGATTGTTATTCATCAATTCAAGCCATCAATTTTGAATTTCTATATCTTGTATAGGGCCAATAATGATTATATATTTTATTTTCATTTTAGAGAATCAAACGCCCTTAATGACCAAACGTGAAGACATTTTAAAGTTTAATGTTAAGTCCTACCCAACCTTTGCAACGTGTCACTCAAAGGATTTAGCATTGCTCTTGCTCCATACTCAAGAACTCAGCTCGTGTTGTCGTACTCCTCCTCTTCCTCTCAACGCATAGCATCCCAGATTCCAATCCCTTATTCACACGATTCTCCATATTTTCATACAAGAAATACAGAAGGATAAAAATTCCTTAAAATCGAAACAAAGAAAGAGAAAACATGGCTTACGTGGATCACGCGTTCTCGATATCGGACGAGGACATGATGATGGAATCCTCGTACACAGTGAGCAACAAGCCGCCAATCAAAGAGATCGCACTCGCGATCTCGCTTTTCGTCTTTGGTGCCATCGGAATCGTAATCGGCATTGCCATGGCCATCAACAAAGTCGGTGGCGATTCAGCCCACGGTAATAATTTAAATTAAATTTCCCCATTTCCATTCACTCACTTCATACTCGTTTAATTTTGCAATTTTAAGTTGCACTGTTTTAATTAGGTTTCATTTTGTGGCTTTAAGGCAACGGTTTTGACATTATTGTTAATTTGTTATATACAATGCTCGTGTGATTAATTAATTAAAATTTTACTGCATAATGCCAGAATTTCCTTTCGGGTACTGCTTCATTTTCCCGTTCACCCACTTTCCTGCGCAGCTTGAAGCTGTTCTGTTTCTGGTGATCTATTTGTGGGGGCTTTTTTAGTGATACATAAGATATCAAGGGTACATTTTATACTGCAGTCTGAAATTGATATTTGTCTTGAAAATTGATCTTGTTTTAGAAAAGATTCATTTTGTTAATGGATATACCTGTCCAGTATTAGGACTTGATTTTGCTACAGGTACATTAACGACTACATCAATGTACATGTGGCACTATGCCATTGGTTGGAGGAAAAAAATCAATTTCGTCTGACCAGTGATAGGATGCCACATGTAAATTATGTTACCCTCGATGTAACACTTAATATATAGGTAGAATAATCTTTAAGACTTAGTAAGTGAAATATAGAATTACATGTAAATGAAGTTGTCATCTAACTTCAACCATGGGCGGAGGTAGTGGGGGCTAGGCTGGGCTATACCCCCAGCCCATATGGAAAATTTAGATTAAATTGTTCAATTTTGACCCAAATATTTGTGTTAGCCCAATTCTAGTTTTGAATTATAACCCAAGTTTAATGCTCATTTATTCAATTTTTGTTAAATGGACTACAATTATTAAATATTTTTTCATGATATTCACGAAACGTTAATATCTTTATTGATTGTGTGTTTCAATTGTTTGGAAAAACTGATTCGTCAAAATTTTTTAGAGTAGCATTCATTAAATAATTTCTTAGTTTTTTATTAGTGGATATGTATCCTTTGCTTATTTCGATTATGATGTGGTCAATTTATATTTTTTAACCCATCCGTTGATTTTCTATTTGGTAAGAAAATATAAAAAGATCGAGTCGGACATCTTAGGATGAAACATCCAGACTTCTTTTATTTCATTGAGTGTCGTACACTCTTTGTCATGAGTTTACCTCTTATGGCGCGAATTCATTCGAATTTTTATAAATTTCAGCCCATCCTAATGTTATTTTTTTGGCTCCGGCAAAGTTGAATACATTGGATTCTAATAGATCATTTATAGATTTCAACATTGTGTCTATGGTTCTTTCTTATAACCTGGGATAAGATAAAAGAGGAGATCAGATGCTAAGCTTATTAGAAAATTCAAATAATTGTTAGTTATGTCAATTTATTCTACATGACTTCCAATATGTTTTGCAGGAATTACGTTGCTCTTGTGAATGAGTGTTTTTTTTTTCTATCTCGTGTAAGATTGCCCCTAGCAGCCCGCCAAGGCATTTTCTCCATAGCATAATCCCACTCTCTTATCAAATATTAGATGTTTTGATTTAATGTTGTATTTGTAGGGCTATTCTTCGCCATACTGGGTGGAATTCTGTTCATTCCTGGATTCTATTATACACGGATTGCATACTACGCATACAAGGGATACAAAGAGTTCTCTTTTTCCAACATACCTGCTGTCTAGAGTTGTTCAGTGACTCCAACTCAATGTACATATTATCTTTATTAGTTTCGTTGTTCCTTCACATTTATCTCCAATTTTGTGTATTTCATTGCTAGTGACCGTGTTTGCACATAAATAACACCCAAGACGCTGATATGTTTAATATAATTTGCCCTTTACAGACAGTTGTTAACGTGAATAAACATGAGGGTTGCGTTATTTACGAGTATGGTACATGCGTGATAGATTCATTAGTTGTCAAGAAAATCGTTTGGCATAAATTCTTCTTGTTATACACGAATTTACTATATTGTTATATGTGAATGTGACATTGAGTCTATCTGCACCTATTTGGATCTCATTGTTGGGATGGTACTTAATTTGAAGGGTAGTTGGGTAGGGATATTATTTTTAAGGGACGTGGAGAATTTTAACTAAGGGTCCGTTTGATTGCAATAATAGAAAATTGGTGGAAAAAAAACGAATTCCAGATAAAATAATTGCCTAGAATTTGTTTTTGCAAGAATTGTCAATTAATTGTGTTTGATTGGTATAATTTTCCATCTAGAAAATGTTGAAATTTTGAATTTTTTTGTATTCGTTTGACTTTGTTTCACATGAAAATTGTCCACGGGAAAACATTTTTTTTTATAATTGGGGATAAAATTTGTTTCTATTGCCAAAAAAAAAACGTGAGGGTTGGGGGGGAAAAGCCAAGAAAAAAAGGGCTATCAAACAAAACAAAAGTTGGAACTTGAAAAATTCCATGGAAAATAGTTAACATCAAACAAGGCCTAATTGTCAAGAAAGAGAGAGATTAAGATCTTGTTTATGCCATCTAGCCTTTATTTGATCCCGATTAAAATCTGATTTTAATTCAAGGAAGTCAAAAAATCAATATTAACCACATCTTTCATGGGTTTCACAACTTTTCAACCACACATTTCAAAAACTTCTATCACAATCTACTAAAAATCTAATTTTAATTCCCACCAAACACCTTCAAGTCTTTTTCATTTTTCTCGTAGAATAGTACTGTCTTCCTACGTACTCTTACAATGCTAGTACATATAAGACTTCCTTGTGAAGGTGCTGTCGCATGAGTCTAATGTTATCCCCGTAATTGTACTGTTACAAGTAGATGTATAGAAACTGGTACAGAAACTTGCATTTTCGCCTGTGAATCTCTTTGATAAATGACAGAACAATCATGGAAATTGCTCTCATACAGTGTTTTGATGAATGGTTGTGCTGAACTGAAAATCATTTGCTCCTCGTTTTGTTAGATTATTCATAATTGAGGTGAACGATTTCTGAGGTATTTTGCTTCCTTTGGGGTATTTGCTCTTTCACATTTCAACCTTGCATGTTCTTCTTGGGCATTAAGGTTGTGCTCCGCGGCAATACCGTTTCGCTATTGGTGACTTGTTCTTCTGTATTGTTTGCAAAGCGACCAAATAGCTTCTATCAATTAAAATTCAAGCTTCAAGCTGATTGATAGTGTCTATGCTACATTTGTCCCTAATGTGTATCTCAGATCAGTCAGGAATAATGGTCTCTGAGTGATTAACAGATGCCAAATTTACACGAGAATGTCAGGGCTGTAAAGATCACGGTGATCACTACCATCCAAGTTACGTATGGATTTCTTGTTATGTTGTATGACCCAATGTCCATTGATCCTCAAAGGACCTCTTGCTCCAAGAAGTCACTCTGCTATTCTTAGCCATTATCGTGCTGCGAAATGGCCGAAGGTAGAAGCTACAATGTCAAACTATGCTTGGATGACCTACACTTGTTCATTTTTAGGTTATTTCATGCCTTCGAAAGGCAAGGGCATTATAGGTATCAAAATGTATTTTGTCAGCCAAGTCAAATGCTAACTAAAGATCTATGCAAAAACCCCAAAGAGCATGTTTGATACTTAAAATTAGAGCCTGTTTGGTAAAAATTTTCATTTTCTACAGTAAATCAATTCTCATTTTCAACCACACATTCTTCAATAAAATAATATTTTCCATCACATCAATACTTTTTTCTTCTTTTTCAACCACACATTTCCCATCATATCACTATTCAAAAATCAATTATTCCCCCAAAAATCCCTACCAAACCCACTCTTAGATGGTAGGACAAAATTTCAACCTTCATTACCTGTTTTAATATTGCCGTATTCTCTTGATGAAAATCGTTTCGTATAATTGATTATGATAATCAGACTCTTTTAATGAAAATATTTGTTGTAAATTATTCAATTATTTTTTATCCAAAAAATTGTTATCTTATTTGTCGTTTTATTAGAACATGTTTGGCAAAACTTTTGTAGAATAATAAGCGATCAAAATGTGTGAATAAAAACAAAATTACTTTTAAAACACTTAAAATCCGTATTAAAGGTTAATTTAAAATATAATTATTGAAGTTTGGATATTTTTCGCGGGGTTCTGCTATAATTGGAACTTGTTTGTATTTGAAGTATAAATGGATAATGTATTCAAATAACATTATGAAAGAACAAAGGCATTAAAAGTCTAATGGATAACAATTAGTCAAAATGATAAAAACGAATCAAAGTCTAAAACTATATTAAAAAGATTTTGCTTTCTAGTCCTACTTATTCTTCAAATCTAAAGCGCTCTCCTCGTTTACTTTTGCAATTTTAACCTTGTGGATATCCCTTTTCTTTCTGTAAGCCTCACGGATTTCCTCAATTTTACACTCCTCCTTAATTTTATATAACTTCAAATCTAAAGCATTCTCCTCGTTTATTTTTGCAATGTTAGCCTTGAGGATGTCCATTTTCGTTCGGTAAACCTCGCGAATTTCCTCAATTGTGTTATCCTCCTCCTTGATTTTATAAAACTTCAAATCTACAGCCTTCTCCTCGTTTATTTTTGCAATATTAGCCTCGAGAATATCCCTTTTCATCTTGTACATCTCACGAATTTCAGTAATTGTACACTCCTCCTCCTCAATTTCATATAAATTCAAATCTAAAGCCTCCTCCTCAATTAATTTTACAATGTTAACCTTCAGGATATCCCTTTTCATTCTGTAAACCTCTCTCATTTTCTCAATTCTGTACTCCTCCTCCTTAATTTTACGTAACTTCAAATGTAAAGCATCCTCCTCCTTTATTTTTGCAATGTTAGTCTCGAGGATATCCCTTTCCGTTGCGTAAAGCTTGTGGATTTCCTCAATTGTGGGCTCCTCCTCCTTAATTTTACATAGCTTCGGTAGATATGAAAGGTACAATAGACTCTTGATTTTCAAATCGTATGCGGCCTGAAATAAAAATGATAATCATCAGCAAATGTTGTACGTACTGCTAAAACGCAAAAAAAAAAAAATAAAAAAAAAATTCAAGAATGCAATTTTCAATCACGCTCACTTGCATTAACTGCCTATATCATGGTACATCATATACCATAGTATCATGACTAGGTACGTACATGTGTAATTTGCCATGAACAACAATCGCAAATTGGATAATATCATGACTTAAAAGGCCTCGAGATGGGAACTAGGAATCCTTATGTTTCACTTGACGAATTCAAAGTCCAAGGGTCCAGTTCCAAGCATCCAAATGAACCCCACGACCAATTTTCAACCCGTAACATATACAAGAGTCTATAACAATGGCATTATTAGACCTACTGATTCGAATTCAGCCCCGCAAATGTATTGCCATTAGAATATGCGTAATCAGCCAAAATCAAAGATTTCATCCCAAGGAAATATTAATCAAAAACCAAGATTTCATCCCAAAAGTTGATCATCAAGAGTTATGACATGGGAATGCAAACAAATAGTGTTTATTGATGTGAAGAGTAAAAAGAACCAATATAACTTAGAAGTAACAAATAAGAACCAAGAAGTTGGTATCTTCAATCCTACCACCAACCAAACAAAATAAAATTCTTGAGAGTTTCTTACACCTTCAATTTAGTAATGAACAATTTACATTTTAAGTGTGCCTATGGCAATGAAAACCTTTCCGGCATCTTTTAAAGAGAACAAAATCACAAAAGCTACTTGGCGATTTCCTTTCTCTTCACGGACAAATATCTAATCGTTGGAATCTAAACCCTAAACTAACAGCACAAATAACCCAGAATTAAACCCTGATCAAAAACCTGGATTTCAAAGAAAGAAACCAGACGATGCATAAGAATCAAAATCGATATTGCATGTAGAAAAAGAAACTCTATAAATACAAAACATGAAAAAAATCAAAAAGAAAGAAAGAACCATTAACGGTATAATAATCAAGTTAGTGGAAGAAACCCTAAGCAATTAGAAGGTTATGACAGACCAATTCAATAGAGAAAATACCATGTAGAGATCTCTGCGAGTTTCATCATCAACGTTAATAAAGTCTCGATCAAACGCCTCGAGGTCCTCATCGGCAACCTTGTAGACGTGGCGCTTGCAGTAATGAATGACTTTAGCCAAGATATTGGAGGTGATATTGGGAAGAGGAATGCAGGAATCGGCGTAATTGTTCTCGATCATATCTTTGATCGTTTGCGACCGGACTGCTACCGATTTTTCTACCTCGAAAGTCTCACCATCAGAGCTCTTCAGGACAACCATCTTCTGTTGCGTTGCTTCGATGTTCAATGCTTCAGAAATAAAAATAACCCTAACCCTAAGAAGAGAGAAAGTCGAAACTGATAGAAAATACAAAGTGGAGGGGTGGTTTTATAAGTGGCTTAGAGGCGGTCAATGCTAAGGTGAGCAATTAGGTATCCTAAATTTAGGTAGTGTCCCAATTGAGATTTCAATAAAATCCTTTAAAATTTAGGTATCTCGATGAATAGTAGATTTATAAAAGATTTCATTAATAGAGGGGTTTTAAAAGATTTTGATGGATTTCAAGCTTAAAATTACATATAACCAAATCTTTTGAAATTTCACCATATTTGATAAAATTCTTATGTAATTTGTGAAAATCTATTCAAATCCACGAAATTTATAATATTTTAAAATTCATCAAAATCTTAGTTGAGGACACCCTATATGATTAGTTTTGAGCTAAAAGGTCCTCAACAGTCAAGGTTGGTGTATCGGTCTCTGTCCAAATAATGGACCAATCCATGAAATGATCTTTCCCAAGAAGAGCTTTTAAACTATCCTTTTTCCTAATATTTTTCAGGAGAAATCTAAATCTATACACTAACTTAAAACAGTTACAAAGTAAATCTTTCCCAAGAAGAGGGGTATTAACTGTACTTCTGTGTATCAACTTCTATGCCATAATGGATTTGATAGCATCATATCTAAGGGTCCGTTTGGTTGTAATGGTGAAAAATGGGTGAAAATAAAATGAATTTTAGATAAAATAATTGCCTAGAATTTGTTTTCCAAGGAATTGTTCATTATGTGTGTTTGATGGTATAATTTTTCACCCGAAAAATTTTTAAATTTTGTGTTCGTTTGGCTTTGTTTTACATGAAAATTGTCCATTAAAATGATTTTTTTTCCCACAATTGGTTATAAAATTTGTTTCCATTGCGAAAAAGAAAAAAAAAAAATCTAAAAATTGATTTTTTTTAATCAAAGTTTAGTGTTCGTTTGGCTTTGTTTTACATGAAAATTGTCTATTAAAATGAATTTTTTTTTTTTTTTACAATTGGTTATGAAATTTGTTTCCATTGTAAAAAAAAAACGTGGAATTGCATTTTCCCACCAAAATGGTTTCCCTCAAATCAAGGAAAAATGGCGCGTGGGGGTGGGAAAATATTGTCTATCAAACAACCTAAAAGTAAGAAAATTGAATTTTTTTTCCCAACTTCCATGGAAAAAATGACTTATCAAACGGGGCCTAAATGATTTCTCGATTCTAGCTTCTAAAACTATGTCTTGGTGGAAGTGCGTAAATAACAGTGAAGGACATCACAATTGAGATGTTGAATAAAATTAACCTTTGGATATTTCATTTCTTCATTGAACACATGATTATTAAGAATGAGATGTGTGTTAGCACCGATTTCTTATTTGCAATTACACCTTAATTGGTGCATAAAGCTTTGAGGATGGCTTGCTACATACATTTGTTGCTTAAGAATTAATTTTGACATAGTTAATTTATAGTTTTTTACCAGTATAGGTTGAACCTATCTTTTGGTGGTGGGGTGGTTGTATTTAAAGAGATAGAGTCCTCAAGTTTTCATATTTGAATCGACATCTAAAAGTTGAACTTTCAAATTTCAGTGCATTCGAATATTTTTTTCTTTCACAAGGGTTTTCCGGAAATTGAGAAAAACATATTGGAATCAAAGTTCTCCATGCTCAAAATTTGAAAATAATGCAAACAAATTTTCGTAAATTTTGTAAAATAATTTTTATGAGGTGCAGTCATCTTCAAACATTTTATACAACTTTCTCATAAAATAGTTATGCACTAAACATAAATTGACAAGATGTCTGCGTAAAAAAGGAAAGGGGTTTCTTCCAAAATTTGAAATTGAAAAAGAAAAAAAAAAAAGAGAGTAAGATTATGTGCTTGGGCCTCGCCATTAGTCTGTGATCTATCACTTAGTCCCTGTTTGATGCCCTTTAAAAAGCCTTTTTTACATAGAAATTTTTTTAGCACGGTAAAATCACTAATTGACATTTGAAGAAGCAACTAATAGGATTGAACAAAAGTAAAAAATCCACCCATTTAAAATACTAATTTCGCAGTTTGCCCTCAGTTTGTCACTGAAAATTCCTTATGTTAGGGCTGAAATTGGAAGGTACGTATCATAAAATTAATTGTTACACCAAACAGATGCAATTCGGGCTCCATGAGGCATTCCAACGCTCGTGCTTTCACAAAGCGATTCGAGGCTGCATAAGAATTCATGTGCCTTCACAAATTGTTGAGTCCAAGACTAGATTGGATAAACTATACCTTTGAGAGAGAGAGAGAGAGAGTTTGTTCAAAACCTAAAAGCCGATTTGATTTCTTCCATCAGATTCAATTTTTGTTACATACTAACACCAGAGGAAATGGCAAAACATCCACAATAGAATAGAACGCTTTTATTCTAATAGAAAGCATGTAGGAAAAAGTTCTTGCAAAATCCGTTAAAAGACAGAAGCATCTTATTGTGGAGGGATATGTCAAGAACAAGATCCATGTCATTCTTTACATGAAGATGAAAGTCATTCTTTGTACTAAAATGAATAAAAGGCATGGTTCCCCTCAATCACCGTTACTGCTTAAGTGGCATTGCCCTAGAAATAAGCTCCATCATGCCCTTGATTTTCAAATAGTGGGCAGCCTACAAATAAAGGCTTAAATTAGGAAAGGAGCTGGTTGTTTCTCTACTATTTAACATGTTTTTTAGATGTCAATGATATGGTTTGAATGATTTACAAATGAGAGTGTAAACTTACCTTGTTGAGTTCTAGGAGAGTACCAAGTTCAACATCAACAAATGTATTGTCGAAAGCCCTCAGCTCTTCAGCAGTGAGCGCATCCTCGTCGGGGACAGGTTCAACGGTTGGAAGAACCTGTAGAACCCTTGATGTTCTTCTCAACAGCAGCAGCAACTAAGGAACTTACATCACCCTCAATATTCTTGCCAGCATCAGCAATCTGTTCTGTGATAGAAGGGGCAGAACCCGAAGAATCAGCACCATCAGTGGCACCCTGCTTCTTAAGGTCGGCTTCATCAACAACCCACTCAGCATGCTATATGCAAGTTTAAATCCAAATTATTAACTAAATATTCGATTGTAATTCAAAGCACAGTATGAAAATAATCAAAACAAAGTATGCGAAATAATTACTTTTCTGCTCTATTCGAATCTGTACATGTACGCATAGATCGGTTATTGTCTAGGTCATATAATCAAGCTATTGTTTGATTTGTTTCTACAATTGAGCTAATCATAAATCTATCGACACCTGAGGTACAGACGCATTCTCTCTAGAATAGGACTAAATTGAATTAAAAAATCGATTAAAAAAACACTGTACCAAGAACAAATGGTGCAGATCCTTTCCAGCAAATTGTTCGTATTCGTAGTTGAGTAAATCCAAGTCTTCAACCGCGGATTCGAAATTTGTGGCTGAAGCATCAGCCTTGGCATGCATCTTCATGTACCTCACAACACTTTGACATGATCTGTGTAGGAAATGGAACCCGAACCGTGTTTGTCCGGTTCCATTTCAGAGTGGCAGTAATCCTCGGGGAGAGGAATGCAAATTCTTTTTTGAGATGCACTTTGCCCTGATTAGAGCACTTGATTTTGATCATGGTTTTTCCCTGAAGTTAGAGAAATGAGACTGAGGGAGGAAATTTGAGCGGGAATGAGAAAATTGGGATAGTGAGCTGTGAGCCCTTATTTAAGAGCTTGTTTGGATGAGAATTTTGGGGGAAGAATTGATTTTGAATAGTGATATGATGGGAAATGTGTGGTTGAAAAAGAAGAAAAAATTATTGATGTAATGGAAAATATTATTTTATTGAAGAATGTGTGGGTGAAAATGACAATTGATTTACTATAGAAAAATTTAATCCCTCCCAAACAGGGCCTTACCACTTATCTAGATTGTTCTAATCGCGCAGGCGGTGGTACATAGCAACAATGCCCCTGTTTGGTCAATATTAAAATTAAATGTTGATTTATTTTTTTATAAAAGTGAATAAAATGTATAATTGGAAAGTTATGGATCCCGTAAAATATGTAGTTAAATTAATTTTTAAATTTGACACAAGATTTTCATCAAATTTTAATCTACACCAAAAAGAGTCAATATATGTTATAAGCGATCAAAGCCTACAATTTTTGACAATGATGACGGTAGCATAACAAGATATGACGATAGCAAAGATGATATGAAGATTGAGTATTACGAATGTACCACATTTTATTACAAATTATTGACGATTAAGGTGATAACAGTAAACAAATTGTATGATAACGTAACAACCGTGTAAAAAATGTAGGTGAAAATTCAAATTAAAAAAAATAATACTTTGAGAATTAGAAAATTTAAATAGTAACACATTTCCACATTTAAAGTCCTTGTTTGGTATCCATTATTTTCAAAATACATTTTTCTCCACATTATTTCAACCACGCATTTTTTATTAAAATAATATTATACTCAAATCGAAAACTTTTCTTTATTTGTTAACTACGCACTCTCCATCAAGTCCCTATTTCAAATGCATTTTTTACCAAAAAAAAAAAAAAAAAATAGGACTCAAAATATTTTACACTTAAATTTTAAAAAAAAATCTACTTTTTTAATAACGTATTCTCCATCAAATCACTATTCCAAAATTTTTAGTCACCTCATTTAGAATTTTTTGTCCTTACGTACAAGTACCATTATTCAACATTTTTAGTGTTGTTGTGAATGATCCTCTTTAAAAAATGAATTTTTCAATTGGGCCTAATTTTCCCTTCTTGTAAGCTACGTAAAGCCCAATTAAAAGCCCTAATTTTCCCATCTTAAAATTCATCCAAAAAGTGTAGGGGGTACTTACAAAAAAACCCTTAAAATTATGGGTGTTTTGAAAAATCATATGAAAAGTTTTTAGGAAGTAAAAAATACTGTGTAAAATAAAAAAGTGACACAATGTCACTTTTTTTTATAAAAATTGTTACTTTTTTACATTTTTATAAAAAAGTGACACAAAACTCAAAAAAAAGTGACAAAATTCAAAATAAGTGACACTCAAAAAGGTGACAAACTAAAAAAAAAAAGTAACAAATACCCCAAAATAGCATATCCATTTGTGCAGCACCAGTAATCATGTTCTTAAAATAATAAGAACGTCAAGGACAATCCACATGATGATCATATTAGGAAAATATAGCATATTATTTCACTTTTTTATCTTCTTAAAAAATGAAAAAAACTTAAAAGGTGACAATTTTAACCTCTTTTTCTTTCTTACTAATGTCTATACAATCCACTTGTAACCAAGAACAATCCTTGATATTTTTATATGGTTATTTCGAAGATCCTGTCACTATGTGTGAAAGAGCAATGCGGCTATGGAAATCTGTCAATTAATCTTACATTGAAAAAATTGATAAATTACTGGAAATACTATTTGGTTTTTGGCCTATTCTAATATAACAACAGCAACAACAATCTAAACCTTATTCTCAATGAACATTAAATTCGAAAACCAATTCGATCCAAAGAATTCAAAAATCGAAAAAAAGTGATTTTACACCTGTATTCTATAAAAAAAATATTCACTTAATATTTAAAAGGGATTTCAATTTCATTTTTGATTGCCTCACAGTTTAAACACAAACAGATATAATTCAGAGTAGAACTAAAAACCCGGTCATCATACATACCATCAAGTGCTAAGCGAGGCATTTTTCTCAAAAATATCTACAGCAATAAGCAAACTTCTTTTCTTTCTCCGTAGAATGGAGAAAAAGGGTATTGCATTCAGCCACAGCTGTCCCAGTATGCGTATAGAATTAAGAAGATTATAGAATTAATCGAAATTCGAAAGCGAAGGATTTCGGAGAGTCCAAGGTGTAAATATTTTCCAGTTAAGCGCCATTAAACGAAGGACGGAACACTACGCGTCTTCTCTTCTACGGGCGCGGGACGGCTGAATTAACAAGACCTTTATTTTTATTTTTCAATATGAGCCTAAAATTGTTTTTTATTCTGAAACAATTAATCTACGGCCAAATAGTTAATTGTTTCAACACACGAACTTTGGGTAATGACAAATTTTACTCACTGAACTTACATTAACGGTAAGAATTCCACAATTGCGGCTGAGACTTTTGTGAGGAACGGTAAAAAATAAACGGCTGGAAAATCAATTCTTGGAAGAAGGAAATCACTCCCAGACAAGCCAAAATATGTTTATAACCCCTGCTGGCTGACGGATTGTACATTTAGCAGTTAAATATTTCCAGCTCAAAAATTAAATGACAACTCATTAATCTAAAACACCAAAACACGCCTCAGCCAAATTTTCGATAGAATTATATTATTCTTACACTTCTATCAAAATCTACTCTCCACCAAACAGGGAAGATAGAATTATATGATTCTTACGTAGACTTTTAATTGTTACGTAGACTTTTAGGGGTGTGCATGAGTTGAGTTGGGTTGGGTCGATTTTTGCCTCAACCTACTCAACATGATCGATTTGATCGTAATTTAATCCAATCCAACCCGTGTAAAGATTGAAACCCAACCCAATCAAGTATCGGTCAGGTTGGGTTGGATTGGTCGGTTTGAGACAACTTGTCAACAAAAACTAAAGTAGGAGAGTCGGATTGGACGGATTTATAATTGGCTCATGACTTATATAATATTAGGTCTCCATAGTTACAATAAACAAAAAATCTGAATTATTTTGGCACTTCATACTCGGAAATGTTATATGGACAAATTGATATTAAATTATATGAAGCCAATAAATGTTTTTGGCAATTAAAATATTTTTGTGTTGAATGTGTATTTGCTTATACTATTTTACGTAAAATGCATTATATCCAAATCTTATAATATTATTCTAAGAGTTTCCAAATAATATCATCACACTTGTAAAGTTCATATTTGGGTTGAGCGAGTTTATTCGATTTTTATAAGTTAACTCATAATTCGACCCAATCCGACTCAACCCGTTTACACAACTAACCCACCCAACATGTATAAAAACAACAAAAAAAACCAACCAAATCAGTCGGGTTGGTTCAATTTGGACGGTTTTGGCAGGTTCGGTCGGATTTTACCCACCTCTATTAGTAACCTTGGGATCAATCAAGTAGTGTTAGTATATCATTGTATCGTTCTTGTTGTCATATTCTTTGTTTGTCGTTGTAATGTTACATGAAAATGATTCATCGATACGAAGGAATTGTGTTCTCTAGGATTTTGAATTTTGAAAAACATATTACTTGATATGGGATTCTTAAAAGCTTCTAGTCATAAAATGAAAATTGGGCTCCAAGAAAGTTTTGAAGAGTTTGAAGGATAACTAATGATGAATATTCCTTCTTAGTTATCGAACACAAAAGTTACTTTTAGGTGGTCCATAGTCATCTTCTACCCTTGTGAAAATCATATTCACTTGTGTAATATCCTTTTAAGTGGGGCTTGGTGGGTCACAATCATTTAACAATGTTAATTCTCCCTCACGAAAAAAAGCACTGACAATCTATCTTTTAAGGAGCCCTAAAAGCATAAGGATGCTATAATTGTCACGAAAAAACTTATTTTTGTCACGAAAAGGCCAATCAGGTTTGACCACGTTGGCATCGATATCAATTCTGTCAAAATTTTCCTGCACATGGAGCTTTATTGTTGATGATTAGTGTAAGTTGCAGTTAAAGATAGAGTAGGGTGGCTAATAGGGCGATATTAGATCACCCTTTCGTGGCCACTTAAGACGGGGGCATAGCGGGCTGGGGTGGCTCATTTATCTGGTTTACTATCCCTTTAACATGTCTATATAGTATATATATAGGGATCACAAATCCTACTCTTATGTCCAGGGCCGAGTTCGAGGTGAGGCTCATGAGGCGGTCGCACTATTACCAACAAAAAGTTTTCTTTTGTTCCAAAGTAAAATTTTAAATTTTATAGTAATGCGTGGAAAGCCTTTTTTTGTTATGTGGTGAAGTTTTTAATCTTCTTAATGGAAGAGCAGAGATTCACATCCCAACTACCTTAGCGTCCTTTTCCATTTTCTTTGTTCTTTTCAAAAATTTGTGTAATCAGTCCTCAACTTTCACTTTCTAGCAAATTCATTCTGAACCTTTAGAAAATGACTTTTTAGTTCTCTAAGGGTTTATTGACACTAAACTCCTCGACCTTTGTCCCTATTGTGGAAAAAATTTAGATTTCTGTATAATATTATTTTATTAAAAAACACGTGGTTGAAAATAAAAAAGAAAAAAAATACATTTTAAATTAATGGGGGAAAACAATGTCTAAAATTTAAGAATAATTCCATTTCACCATAAATCTCACATGGAGGTAGGTTCCACTGTGAATAAAATATTGCAAAAGATGTCGAGCCCCACCTGCTTGTGAGTGTTCTGGTCGGCTTCTGTGTGTGTACAGTATTCTGTACACAGCAGAATTTAACCCTCGTTGTTTCTCATTTTTCATCCATAAAAATGAAAAATATGACCATTATTCATCAATTCAAGCCATCAATTTTGAATTTTTATATCTTGTATAGGGCCAATAATGATTATATATTTTAGGGTTATTGGCACAAAACGTCCCTACCTTTGAAGGGTCTTGTGGAAAACGTCCATACCTTTCATTTCTTGGTGCAAAACATCCCTACCTCTCAAATTCTTTGCGGAGAAGGTCCTTTTCAACTATTTTTAACTTGAAATGACAATTATACCCTCTTATATAAATAAAACAAAACAAAAAATAAAATAAAATAAAAATAAAAAATAAATTGCAATCTAACTCCTAATCTTTTTAAAAATGCAAATGAGTCCAAAATTTAGAAAAATATTAAAAATAACAAAGAAAAAAAATCAGAAAAACCGTCTTCTCCTCCGCCACCTCCACCTCGCCGCCGCCAAAACCCTAAACAATTCCATCCCTCACTCTCTTTTTCTCTCAAAAAAGGGGCATTTGACCCATGATCTTAGGACTATCAATTGAGGTTGGGATGATCGAATTTGAATCAAGACTCACAAAAACATCACCAATTTCAGTAAACATTTCACCATCGCGTTCAACTCCCTTTGGTTTGATCAATCCATCAATTTGGATGTTAATTGGGTAAATCGATTGTTGACCCATGGTGTTACTAACCCCAATAGCAGTCCCTTTCATCGAATTAACCAGTTGCAACAACATAGATTCCTCAAAATTTCGAGAACCAACATTGGCTCCACATCTGCAACCCGCCGAAATGGACGTGTTGTTAACAAGACTAGAAGAAGGCCGAACACTAGAATTTCTGATTCTTTTCATGCTCCTTCTCCTCCTCGATGTTTTTTTTGCTGGTTCTGGAATTTGTTTTTCACAAACTCGTGTAGTGGATGGTGAATTGGTATAGAATGTGATTTTTTTTTTCCTGGATTAAGATCCCTAGTGAAATAATAAGATTTTCTTTGGTCAGAGAGGTGGGGTAATTGCCTGTTTGTTGATAGCTGAACCTGAGTTGGTGCTGCAACTGATGATAGTGTTGTATTCTGCTTTTTTTTTTTTCTTCGAGGAGTTTACATTTTTCCAGTTTTGTTCATGTCTTTGAGCTTGTAAAACCAGGCATTTGGTATCATCTTTTGTGTAATCTGAACCTGTAATTGCCCATACTGTGTAACTTCTTCAATTTGAGATTAAAAAAAAAAAAATGTAAGGGATGGAAGGTGGAGAAGGCGGAGCAGAAGAGGGATTTTCTCATTTTTATTGTTATTTTTAATATTTTTCTAAATTTTGTACTCATTTACATTTTTAAAAAGATTAGGAGTTAGATTGCAATTTATTTTTTATTTTTATTTTATTTTATTTTCTGTTTTGTTTTATTTATATAAGAGGGTATAATGGCCATTTCACGTTAAAAATAGTTGAAAAGGACCTTCTCTGCAAAGAATGTGAGAGGTAGGGACGTTTTGCACCAAGAAATGAAAGGTAGGGATGTTTTCCACAAGACCCTTCAAAGGTAGGGACGTTTTGCGCCAATAACCCTATATTTTATTTTCATTTTAGAATCAAACGCCCTTAGTGACCAAACGTGAAGACATTTTAAAGTTTTTAATGTTAAGTCCTACCCAACCTTTTCAACGTGTCACTCAAAGGATTGATTTAGCATTACTCTTGCTCCATACTCAAGAACTCAGCTCGTGTTGTCGTACTCCTCCTCTTCCTCTCCACGCATAGCATCCCAGATTCCAATCCCCTATTCACACGATTCTCCATATTTTCATACAAGAAATACAGAAGGATAAAAATTCCTTAAAATCGAAACAAAGAAAGAGAAAACATGGCCTACGTGGATCACGCGTTCTCGATATCGGACGAGGACATGATGATGGAATCCTCGTACACAGTGAGCAACAAGCCGCCAATCAAAGAGATCGCACTCGCGATCTCGCTTTTCGTCTTTGGCGCCATCGGAATCGTAATCGGCATTGCCATGGCCATCAACAAAGTCGGTGGCGATTCAGCCCACGGTAATAATTTAAATTAAATTTCCCCATTTCCATTCACTCACTTCATACTCGTTTAATTTTGCAATTTTAAGTTGCACTGTTTTAATTAGGTTTCATTTTGTGGCTTTAAGGCAACGGTTTTGACATTATTGTTAATTTGTTATATAAAATGCTCGTGTGATTAATTAATTAATATTTTACTGCATAATGCCAGAATTTCCTTTCGGGTACTGCTTCATTTTCCCGTTCACCCACTTTCCTGCGCAGCTTGAAGCTGTTCTGTTTCTGGTGATCTATTTGTGGGTGCTTTTTTAGTGATACATAAGATATCAAGGGTACATTTTATACTGCAGTCTGAAATTGATATTTGTCTTGAAAATTGATCTTGTTTTAGAAAAGATTCATTTTGTTAATGGATATACCTGTCCAGTATTAGGACTTGATTTTGCTACAGGCTCATTAACGACTACATCAAGTGTAAATTATGTGGCACTATGTCATTGGTTGGAGGAAAAAAACCAATTTCGTCTGACCAGTGACAACATGTAAATTATGTTACCCTTGATGTAACACTTAATATACAAGTAGAATAATCTTTCGGACTTAGTAAGTGAAATATAGAATTACCTGTAAATGAAGTTGTCATCTAACTTCAACCATGGGCGGAGGTAGTGGGGGCTAGGCTGGGCTATACCCCCAGCCCATATGGAAAATTTAGAGTAAATTGTTCAATTTTGACCCAAATATTTGTGTTAGCCCAACTCTAGTTTGAATTATAACCCAAGTTTAATGCTCATTTATTCAATTTTTGTTAAAGGGACTACAATTATTAAATATTTTTTTCATGATATTCACGAAACGTTAATATCTTTATTGATTGTGTGTTTCAATTGTTTGGAAAAACTGATTCGTCAAAGTTTTTTAGAATAGCATTCATTAAATAATTTCTTAGTTTTTTATTAGTGGATATGTATCCTTTGCTTATTTCGATTATGATGTGGTCAATTTATATTTTTTAACCCATCCGTTGATTTTCTATTTGGTAAGAAAATATAAAAAGATCGACTGGGACTTCTTTGGATGAAACATCCAGACTTATTTTATTTCATTGAGTATCGTACACTCTTTGTCATGAGTTTACCTCTTATGGCGCGAATTCATTCGACTTTTTTTAAATTTCAGTCCATCCTAATGTTATTTTTTTGGCTCCGACGAAGTTGAATACATTGGATTCTAATAGAGCATTTATAGATTTCAACATTGTGTCTATGGTTCTTTCTTATAACCTGGGATAAGATAAAAGAGATCAGATGCTAAGCTTATTAGAAAATTCAAATAATTGTTAGTTATGTTAATTTATTCTACATGACTTCCAATATGTTTTGCAGGAATTACGTTGCTCTTGTGAATGAATGTTTTTTTCCCTCTTATGTAAGATTGCCCCTAGCAGCCCGCCAAGGCATTTTCTCTGTAGCATAATCCCACTTTCTGATCAAATGTAGATGTTTTGATTTAATGTTGTATTTGTAGGGCTATTCTTCGCCATACTGGGTGGAATTCTGTTCATTCCTGGATTCTATTATACACGGATTGCATACTACGCATACAAGGGATACAAAGAGTTCTCTTTTTCCAATATACCTGCTGTCTAGAGTTGTTCAGTGACTCCAACTCAATGTACATATTGTTGGAAATGGTGCCCATTTGACCACAAGTGGGTCAACTTTGACCACAATTTTATGTGGGACCCAATGTTCGAATTGTTGAAATTTATGTTCAATTAAATTCTACGTTCCGAGTAGATGAGTGTAGAATATTTACTTGTGAAAAACCATTCCAATATGAATGAGAAATTAAGGTTGAAAGTCGGATAATAAATACGAGGAATAAATGAGAAAGAATTGGAAAAGTGTTCCAATCCCACATAGGTTGCAAACACAACCTTGAACCACTTTATAAACTCTAAGGTTGGAAATGGGTTTGGGCCCCAAGGGGTACCAATAGTCTTTGAAAGGGGGGAGTCTTAGACAATGTCTAGACTAACCAACGGCCACACGCGCGCGCGCGCGCCGCCGCCGTCCGTCCGACCGGCCGGCTCGGCTCGGCACGGCACGAGCACGAGCTCGGGCTCGGGTCTCGGGTCGTGGGCCTGGGCCTGGACTTGGACATGGACTTGGGCCAGGCCCGTGCCAATATTAATTTTTTTGGATAAAATTTATTTGAATTTCTTATCCGAATTAAATTAATTCCCTCTTCTTCACGGTTAATTAACCAACCCACTAGTTGCTTAACTGGTGAGTTAAGTGGGCGTGAGTGGGGAAAAACCAACCAATTAGTTGCTGAGTTTAGTGGACGTGAGTGGTGAAAACTGCTGCAAGTGGGGAGTTGAACGAAGGCTGAACCGTCAACTCCCTCCTCTATTTAAAGGGTCTTCGAGCTTTCATTTGAACACACAACAAAAACACACGAATTCATACTGCACTGCATACATAGTCTTCTTGTCTTTTCCGTTTCTGCATTAGTCTACAGAGAGTTACTTCAGTTCTGGTTCGCTGTCTTGCAGTCGACGTGCTACTTCTGCAAGTGTGATCGTTGTATCTTGGGAGACGATTTACCATATACCGTAAGCACCGTGTGACGGGGTAAAAACGTCTTAAGGACAGAGAGCATAGTTCTCGCCTCGATCATCCTTATTCCGACTTCAGCAATTGTTTACAGCTTTCTATTTTACTAGTTTCATGTTACTGTTTGTAATATTTTAAATTCCTACATTTTGTCTTCGCAAGTCGATTCTGGAAACTTTTATTTTCAGATACAAAATTTCATATCCAACAATCTTAAGACGTTTTTAGGCGATTTTTAAATTTAATCAATCTGTTTCCAAATTTGTACTTGCGTATTTCTAACATTTGCAGGTTCTTATACGATATTACTGTTCTGCAAAATCTTAATTCGTCAATTCTGACTTTTTTGTTGATACTGTTTTACAGAATTTTAATTCGAAAATTCTGACTTGTTGATCTTCTGTTTTGAAAACAGAAATGGCTAACACTGTTGGGACGAATGCAATTCCCTCTACTATGGCTGTGACTCCTACTGTGGCTGTGACCCCTACTGTGACGCCAACAGTGGCTGGTCCTGCTGCTTCAACTCATGTTCCTCATGGAGAGAAACCTGAAAAGTTTAATGGGGTCGACTTTAAGAGATGGCAGCAAAAGATGTTGTTCTATCTTACCACTTTGAACCTGGCGAGGTTTCTCACAGAGGATCCACCTTCTGTTCAACAAGGAGAAAATAATCGAGCTTCGGTTATTGCTTTGGATGCATGGAAACACTCCGATTTCTTATGCAAAAACTATGTACTGAATGGATTGAATGATTCGCTGTATGGTGTATATA
The DNA here is from genome assembly GCA_035079005.1 of Fraxinus americana. Classification (NCBI taxonomy): domain Eukaryota; kingdom Viridiplantae; phylum Streptophyta; class Magnoliopsida; order Lamiales; family Oleaceae; genus Fraxinus; species Fraxinus americana. The sequence goes on along the minus strand of CM068726.1, from coordinate 8,723,795 downwards.
GCGTAATGAAAACTGCAAAAGAATTATGGGAATCCTTAGAGAAAAAATATAAAACTGAAGATGCTGGTTCTAAAAAATTTCTTGTAGGAAAATTTTTAGAATATAAAATGACTGACTCTAAATCTGTTATTTCCCAAGTTCAAGATTTGCAGGTGCTCCTTCATGATTTACATGCTGAAAAAATGACTGTAAGTGAGTCATTCCAAGTAGCAGCAGTAATTGAAAAACTCCCACCCTCATGGAGAGATTTCAAAAATTACCTCAAACACAAACGTAAAGAAATGAACATGGAGGAGCTGATTGTGCGTTTGAGGATTGAAGAAGATACTAAGAAATCTGAAAGGAGGATCGGGGGACCAAGCATGGAAGCTAAGGCAAACATGGCTGAATCAAGTTCAAAGAAGAACATGAAAAGGAAGCACTCGAACTTTGCTCCGAAGAAAAATGAAAACAACCAGAAGAACAAGAAGTTCAAAGGGGATTGCTTCAACTGTGGCAAACCTGGACATCGTGCAAGTGACTGTCGCAAGCCTAAAAAGCAAAATGACCGTGCACATATGGTTGAAACTGAAAATCTGATCAAGGCGTTCAAGAGATGCACTTATCTCACGTGATATCCGAATGTAACAGTGTTGGAAATCCCGAGGAATGGTGGGTGGACACGGTGCCACTCGCCACATTTGTCTTTGAGAAGAACGTGTTTTCAGATTACAAACCTATTGATGGAGAACAATTGTTCATGGGAAATTCCTCAAGCTCAAAGGTTGAAGGACAAGGAAAGGTGACCTTGAAGATGACATCGGCAAGGAACTCGTCCTCAACAATGTGCTGCATGTGCCGGACATTCGGAAAAATCTTGTATCTGGTTCCCTTCTTAGCAAGAATGGGTTTAAGTTAGTATTTGTGTCTGACAAATTTGTACTAACTAAAAATGGAATGTATGTTGGAAAGGGTTACATGGTGATGGGATGTTCAAGATGAACGTCCTTACTATTGTACCTAATTTGAACAAGATGAATGAAGCTTCTACTTCACGTATATTGTTGATTCTTCTTGTTTATGGCATAAAAGATTAGGACATGCAAACTTTAAATACGTGCGCAAATTAATGAACTTAAATTTGCTACCTTCGATAAGTTTCGATCCTAATCACAAATGTGAAACTTGTGTTGAGGCTAAATTAGCCAAAAGACCATTTCCTTCATTGAAAGAAATACTTTACCTTTAGAATTAATTCACAGTGATATATGTGACTTGAAATTCGTACAAACTAAAGGTGGGAAAAAGTATTTCATTACCTTCATTGACGATTGCACTCGGTATTGTTATGTTTATTTGTTAAGAAGCAAAGATGAGGCATTGGAAGTGTTTAAACACTATAAGAATGAAATTGAAAATCAACTTACCAAAACAATAAAAATTGTTCGAAGTGATAGAGGTGGAGAATATGGAGCACCGTTTGAAGAATTTTGTTCTCTTCAAGGCATCATTCATCAAACTACGGCTCCTTACTCACCCCAATCTAATGGCATTGCGGAACGAAAGAACCGTACGCTTAAAGAAATGATGAATGCTATGTTAATTAGTTCTGGTCTACCACAGAATTTGTGGGGGGAGGCTATCCTCTCGGCAAATCACATTCTTAACAAAATACCACACAAAGTAAAGGATGAAACACCTTACGAGTTATGGAAAGGTCACAAACCTTCATATAAATACATGAAAGTGTGGGGGTGTTTGGCAAAGGTAGAAGTGCCAAAACCTAAACAAATAAAAAATAGGACCAAAAACGTAGATTGCATATTTATTGGATATGCTCATAACAGTAGTGCATATCGTTTCCTTGTGCAAAAATCAGAGATTCCTGATATACATGAAGATACAATAATTGAATCAAGGAATGCAAGTTTCTTCGAAGATGTCTTTCCTCGTAAAGACAAAAGTGATGTAAGTTCAACAAAACGAACTTACGATACTGCAAATGATGATGAAAATGAAGAAGAACTCAGACGCAGTAAAAGGACTAGAAAGTCTACGTCCTTCGGTTCAGAATTTCTAACGTACATGATCGAAGATGAACCAAAGACATTCAGTGAAGCAATGTCCACACCAGAGGCTCCTTTTTGGAAAGAAGCTATCAATAGTGAAGTTGAATCGATAATGCAAAATCATACTTGGGAGTTGGTTGATCTCCCACCTGGAAATAAACCTCTAGGTTGCAAGTGGATTTTCAAGAAAAAATTAAAATCGGATGGATCTATTGATAAATACAAGGCTCGTTTGGTAGCAAAAGGATATAGACAAAAGGAAGGTCTTGATTTCTTTGATACTTACTCACCAGTAACGAGGATTACTTCGATAAGAATCCTTATTGCAATTGCTGCGTTACATAATCTCGAAATTCATCAAATGGATGTTAAAACAGCTTTTCTGAATGGTGAGTTAGAAGAAGAAATATACATGGAGCAACCTGAAGGATTTGTCGCTCATGGACAAGAGAAAAAGGTTTGCAGACTCGTTAAATCCTTATATGGATTAAAACAGGCGCCAAAGCAGTGGCACCAAAAGTTTGACAAAACAATGTTGTCAAATGGTTTTAAGATTAACGAGTGTGATAAGTGTGTGTATAATAAAAATACACCGACAGCATATGTCTTAGTATGTTTATATGTGGATGATATGCTAATTTTGGGTAGCAATCATGATATCATTGTGTCCACTAAGAAAATGCTAACAAAACACTTTGACATGAAGGATATGGGTGTAGCGGATGTAATTCTTGGAATAAAAATCTCTAAAACACCATATGGTCTTGTTCTTTCACAATCTCATTACGTTGAGTCTGTACTAAAGAGATTTGGAGTTTTTGATGAAAGTTCAGTTAAAACTCCAGTAGACACGAGTCTACACTTAGCAAAAAATAGAGGTGAACCTGTACATCAATTAAGATATTCTCAGGTTATTGGGAGTTTGATGTATTTAATGAACTGCACACGTCCTGATATAGCGTTCGCAGTTAATAAATTAAGTAGGTTCACATGTAATCCAAGCAATGATCACTGGAAGGCATTGAATAGAGTACTTCGATATTTAAAACATACCTTAAAATTTGGATTACATTATATGAGATATCCAGCAGTATTAGAAGGATATTGTGATGCAAATTGGATATCTGATATGAAAGATTCTAAATCCACAAGTGGTTATATATTTACACTTGGTGGTGCGGCTGTGTCCTGGAAATCCTCAAAGCAAACTTGCATAGCTCGATCAACAATGGAATCAGAGTTTATAGCTTTAGATAAAGCTGGAGAAGAAGCAGAATGGCTTCGTAACTTCTTAGAGGATATTCCGTGTTGGCCTAAGCCGGTGCCTGCAATCAGTATTCACTGTGACAATCAGTCGGCTATTGCAAGGGCACAAAATTGCATGTATAATGGTAAGTCTAGACATATACGTCGTAGACACAATACCATAAAGCAGTTGATCTCAAATGGTATTATCTCCATTGATTATGTGAAATCAAAGGAGAATCTTGCGGATCCGCTTACAAAAGGCCTACCAAGAGATCAAGTATATTATCTATCAAAGGGAATGGGATTAAAGCCGAACATGCATGAATCTTAATGATGGTAACCCAACCTTGTTGACTGGAGATCCCAAGATCTTGGTTCAATGGGACAACTAAGTTATTAAGACTCAGTTAAGCACTTAACCATTCTTTTATTTAAAGTGCTGTCTGCAGAATGTAAAAGGTTAAGATGTAACTTTTAATGATTCCTATAGCTTGGATAATCCGAGTGGAGTATAGCAGAATACTCTTAATAGGAGATCACCTATATAAGTGTGAAGTGGGGCCGCTTCTATGAGAATTTGGGGCTTAAAATTCTCTAAAGCACTTATGAATCCCGAGAATTGTTCAGGGCCAAAATGAACACAACTATGAGAACCTAAGAATTGAATAGAAAGATTATTGTGTGGATATCTTGTTGCCTTGGTTTACACCAACGGTGAACGATTCAAGACATCGATTCACCGATTAGCCAAGTAAACTCGATAGTATTCCACTAAGGCGGGTTCAAAGCCAAAAGCTACCTCTCCCGATGCAATAAGTCTTTTGCTGTACTCTCTGTTCGTGTCGCATTGCATTTGTCATGTTAATTTTCATTCATGTGGGGGATTGTTGGAAATGGTGCCCATTTGACCACAAGTGGGTCAACTTTGACCACAATTTTATGTGGGACCCAATGTTCGAATTGTTGAAATTTATGTTCAATTAAATTCTACGTTCCGAGTAGATGAGTGTAGAATATTTACTTGTGAAAAACCATTTCAATATGAATGAGAAATTAAGGTTGAAAGTCGGATAATAAATACGAGGAATAAATGAGAAAGAATTGGAAAAGTGTTCCAATCCCACATAGGTTGCAAACACAACCTTGAACCACTTTATAAACTCCAAGGTTGGAAATGGGTTTGGGCCCCAAGGGGTACCAATAGTCTTTGAAAGGGGGGAGTCTTAGACAATGTCTAGACTAACCAACGGCCACACGCGCACGCGCCGCCGCCGTCCGTCCGACCGGCCGGCTCGGCTCGGCACGGTACGAGCACGAGCTCGGGCTCGGGTCTCGGGTCGTGGGCCTGGACCTGGACTTGGGCCAGGCCCGTGCCAATATTAATTTTTTTTTGGATAAAATTTATTTGAATTTCTTATCCGAATTAAATTAATTCCCTCTTCTTCACGGTTAATTAACCAACCCATTAGTTGCTTAACTGGTGAGTTAAGTGGGCGTGAGTGGTGAAAAACCAACCCATTAGTTGCCGAGTTTAGTGGACGTGAGTGGTGAAAGCTAGCTGCAAGTGGGGAGTTGAACGAAGGCTGAACCGTCAACTCCCTCCTCTATTTAAAGGGTCTTCGAGCTTTCAATTGAACACACAACAAAAACACACGAATTCAAACTGCACTGCATACATAGTCTTCTTGACTTTTCCGTTTACGCATTAGTCTACTGAGAGTTACTTGATTACGGTTCATTTGTCTTGCTTCGACGTGCTACTTCTGCAAGTGTGATCGTTGTATCTTGGGAGACGATTTACCATATACCGTAAGCACCGTGTGACGGGGTAAAAACGTCTTAAGGACAGAGAGCATAGTTCTCGCCTCGATCATCCTTATTCCGACTTCAGCAATTGTTTACAGCTTTCTATTTTACTAGTTTCATGTTACTGTTTGTAATATTTTAAATTCCTACATTTTGTCTTCGCAAGTCGATTCTGGAAACTTTTATTTTCAGATACAAAATTTAATATCCAACACATATTATCTTTATTAGTTTCATTGTTCCTTCACATTTATCTCCAATTTTGTGTATTTCATTGCTAGTGACCGTGTTTGCACATAAATAACACCCAAGACGCTGATATGTTTAATATAATTTGCCCTTTACAGACAGTTGTTAACGTGAATAAACATGAGGGTTGCGCGTTAGTTACGAGTATGGTACATGCGTGATAGATTCATTAGTTGTCAAGAAAATCGTTTGGCATAAATTCTTCTTGTTATACACGAATTTACTATATTGTTATATGTGAATGTGACATTGAGTCTATCTGCACCTATTTGGATCTCATTGTTGGGATGGTACTTAATTTGAAGGGTAGTTGGGTAGGGATATTATTTTTAAGAGATGTGGAGAATTTTAACTAAGGGTCCGTTTGATTGCAATAATGGAAAATGGGTGGAAAAAAACGAATTCCAGAGAAAATAATTGCCTAGAATTTGTTTTTTCAGGAATTGTCAATTAATTGTGTTCGATTGGTATAATTTTCCATCTGAAAAATGTTAAAATTTTGAATTTTTTTGTATTCGTTTGACTTTGTTTCATATGAAAATTGTCCCCGGAAAAACATTTTTTTTTATAATTGGGTATAAAATTTGTTTCTATTGCCAAAATTTAAAAAAAAAAAAAAAACGTGAGGGGTTGGGGGGAAAAGTCAAGAAAAAATGGGCTATCAAACAAAACAAAAGTTGGAACTTGAAAAATTCCATGGAAAATAGTTAACATAAAACAAGGCCTAATTGTCAGGAAAGAGAGATTAAGATCTTGATTATGCCATCTAGCCTTTATTTGATCCGGATTAAAATCTGATTTTAATCCAAGGTAGTCAAACAATCAATATTAACCACATCTTTCATGGGTCTCATAACTTTTCAACCACACATTTCAAAAACTTCTATCACAATCTACTAAAAATCTAATTTTAATTCTCACCAAACACCCTGGAGTCTTTTTCAGTTTTCTAGTAGAATAGTACTGTCTTCCAACGTACTCTTACAATGCCAGTACATATAAGACTTCCTTGTGAAGGTGCTGTCGCATGAGTCTAATGTTATCCCCGTAATTGTACTATTACAAGTAGATGTATAGAAACTGGATACAGAAACTTGCATTTTCGCCTGTGAATCTCTTTGATAAATGACAGAACAATCATGGAAATTGCTCTCATACAGTGTTTTGATGAATGGTTGTGCTGAACTGAAAATCATTTGTTCCTCGTTTTGTTAGATTATTCATAATTGAGGTGAACGATTTCTGAGGTTTTTTGCTTCCTTTGGGGTATTTGCTCTTTCACATTTCAACCTTGCATGTTCTTCTTGGGCATTAAGGTTGTGCTCCGCGGCAATACTGTTTCGCTATTGGTGACTTGTTCTTCTGTATTGTTTGCAAAGCGACCAAATAGCTTCTATCAATTAAAATTCAAGCTGATTGATAGTGTCGATGCTACATTTGTCCCTAATGTGTATCTCAGATCAGTCAGGAATAATGGTCTCTGAGTGATTAACAGATGCCAAATTTACACGAGAATGTCAGGGCTGTAAAGATCATGGTGATCACTACCATCCAAGTTACCAATGTCCATTGATCCTCAAAGGACCTCTTGCTCCAAGAAGTCACTCTGCTATTCTTAGCCATTATCGTGCTGCGAAATGGCCGAAGGTAGAAGCTACAATGTCAAACTGTGCTTGGATGACCTACACTTGTTCATTTTTAGGTTATTTCATGCCTTCGAAAGGCAAGGGCATTATAGGTATCAAAATGTATTTTGTCAGCCAAGTCAAATGCTAACTAAAGATCTATGCAAAAACCCCAAAGTGCATGTTTGATACTTAAAATTAGATGGTAGGACAAAATTTCAACCTTCATTACCTGTCTTAATATTGCCGTATTCTCTTGATGAAAATCGTTTCGTATAATTGATTATGAAAGAACAAAGGCATTAAAAGTCTAATGGATAACAATTAGTCAAAATAATAGAAACTAATCAAAGTCTAAAACTATATTAAAAAGATTTTGCTTTCTAGTCCTACTTATTCTTCAAATCTAAAGCGTTCTCCTCGTTTACTTTTGCAATTTTAACCTTGTGGATATCCCTTTTCTTTCTGTAAGCCTCACGGATTTCCTCAATTTTACACTCCTCCTTAATTTTATATAACTTCAAATCTAAAGCATTCTCCTCGTTTATTTTTGCAATGTTAGCCTTGAGGATGTCCATTTTCATTCGGTAAACCTCGCGAATTTCCTCAATTGTGTTATCCTCCTCCTTGATTTTATATAACTTCAAATCTACATCCTTCTCCTCATTTATTTTTGCAATATTAGCCTCGAGAATATCCCTTTTCATCTTGTACATCTCACGAATTTCAGTAATTGTACACTCCTCCTCCTCCTCCTCAATTTCATATAAATTCAAATCTAAAGCCTCCTCCTCAATTAATTTTACAATGTTAACCTTCAGGATATCCCTTTTCATTCTGTAAACCTCTCTCATTTTCTCAATTCTGTACTCCTCCTCCTTAATTTTACGTAACTTCAAATGTAAAGCATCCTCCTCCTTTATTTTTGCAATGTTAGTCTCGAGGATATCCCTTTCCGTTGTGTAAAGCTTGTGGATTTCCTCAATTGTGGGCTCCTCCTCCTTAATTTTACATAACTTTGGTAGATATGAAAGGTACAATAGACTCTTGATTTTCAAATCGTATGCGGCCTGAAATAAAAATAATAACCATCAGCAAATGTTGTACGTACTGCTAAAACGCAAAAAAAAAAAAAAATAAATAAATAAATAAATGCAAGAATGCAATTTTCAATCACGCTCACTTGCATTAACTGCCTATATCATGGTACATCATATACCATAGTATCATGACATGTGTAATTTGCCATGAACAACAATCGCAAATTGGATAATATCATGACTTAAAAGGCCTCGAGATGGGAACTAGGAATCCTTATGTTTCACTTGACGAATTCAAAGTCCAAGGGTCCAGTTCCAAGCATCCAAATGAACCCCACGACCAATTTTCAACCCGTAACATATACAAGAGTCTATAACAATGGCATTATTAGACCTACTGATTCGAATTCAGCCCCGCAAATGTATTGCCATTAGAATATGCGTAATCAGCCAAAATCAAAGATTTCATCCCAAGGAAATATTAATCAAAAACCAAGATTTCATCCCAAAAGTTGATCATCAAGAGTTATGACATGGGAATGCAAACAAATAGTGTTTATTGATGTGAAGAGTAAAAAGAACCAATATAACTTAGAAGTAACAAATAAGAACCAAGAAGTTGGTATCTTCAATCCTACCACCAACCAAACAAAATAAAATTCTTGAGAGTTTCTTACACCTTCAATTTAGTAATGAACAATTTACATTTTTAAGTGTGCCTATGGCAATGAAAACCTTTCCGGCATCTTTTAAAGAGAACAAAATCACAAAAGCTACTTGGCGATTTCCTTTCTCTTCACGGACAAATATCTAATCGTTGGAATCTAAACCCTAAACTAACAGCACAAATAACCCAGAATTAAACCCTGATCAAAAACCTGGATTTCAAAGAAAGAAACCAGACGATGCATAAGAATCAAAATCGATATTGCATGTAGAAAAAGAAACTCTATAAATACAAAACATGAAAAAAATCAAAAAGAAAGAAAGAACCATTAACGGTATAATAATCAAGTTAGTGGAAGAAACCCTAAGCAATTAGAAGGTTATGACAGACCAATTCAATAGAGAAAATACCATGTAGAGATCTCTGCGAGTTTCATCATCAACGTTAATAAAGTCTCGATCAAACGCCTCGAGGTCCTCATCGGCAACCTTGTAGACGTGGCGCTTGCAGTAATGAATGACTTTAGCCAAGATATTGGAGGTGATATTGGGAAGAGGAATGCAGGAATCGGCGTAATTGTTCTCGATCATATCTTTGATCGTTTGCGACCGGACTGCTACCGATTTTTCTACCTCGAAAGTCTCACCATCAGAGCTCTTCAGGACAACCATCTTCTGTTGCGTTGCTTCGATGTTCAATGCTTCAGAAATAAAAATAACCCTAACCCTAAGAAGAGAGAAAGTCGAAACTGATAGAAAATACAAAGTGGAGGGGTGGTTTTATAAGTGGCTTAGAGGCGGTCAATGCTAAGGTGAGCAATTAGGTATCCTAAATTTAGGTAGTGTCCCAATTGAGATTTCAATAAAATCCTTTAAAATTTAGGTATCTCGATGAATAGTAGATTTATAAAAGATTTCATTAATAGAGGGGTTTTAAAAGATTTTGATGGATTTCAAGCTTAAAATTACATATAACCAAATCTTTTGAAATTTCACCATATTTGATAAAATTCTTATGTAATTTGTGAAAATCTATTCAAATCCACGAAATTTATAATATTTTAAAATTCATCAAAATCTTAGTTGAGGACACCCTATATGATTAGTTTTGAGCTAAAAGGTCCTCAACAGTCAAGGTTGGTGTATCGGTCTCTGTCCAAATAATGGACCAATCCATGAAATGATCTTTCCCAAGAAGAGCTTTTAAACTATCCTTTTTCCTAATATTTTTCAGGAGAAATCTAAATCTATACACTAACTTAAAACAGTTACAAAGTAAATCTTTCCCAAGAAGAGGGGTATTAACTGTACTTCTGTGTATCAACTTCTATGCCATAATGGATTTGATAGCATCATATCTAAGGGTCCGTTTGATTGTAATGATGAAAAATGGGTGAAAATAAAATGAATTTCAGATAAAATAATTGTCTAAAATTTATTTTCCAAGGAATTGTTAATTATGTGTGTTTGATAGTATAATTTTTCACCCGAAAATTTTTTAAATTTTGTGTTCGTTTGGCTTTGTTTTACATGAAAATTGTCTATTAAAATGATTTTTTTTCCCACAATTGGTTATAAAATTTGTTTCCATTGCGAAAAAGAAAAAAAAATCTAAAAATTGATTTTTTTTTAATCAAAGTTTAGTGTTCGTTTGGCTTTGTTTTACATGAAAATTGTCTATTAAAATGAAATTTTTTTTTTTTACAATTGTTTATGAAATTCGTTTCCATTGTAAAAAAAAGACGTATCAAGGAAAAATGGCGCGTGGGGGTGGGAAAATATTGTCTATCAAACAACCTAAAAGTAAGAAAATTGATTTTTTTTCCAACTTCCATGGAAAAAATGACTTATCAAACGGGGCTTAAATGATTTCTTGATTCTAGCTTCTAAAACTATGTCTTCGTGGAAGTGCGTAAATAACAGTGAAGGACATCACAATTGAGATGTTGAATAAAATTAACCTTTGTATATTTCATTTCTTCATTGAACACATGATTAATAAGAATGAGATGTGTGTTAGCACCGATTTCTTATTTGCAATTGGTGCATAAAGCTTTGAGGATGGCTTGCTACATACATTTGGTGCTTAAGAATTAATTTTGACAGAGTTTATAGTTTTTTACCAGTATAGGTTGAACCTATCTTTTGGTGGTGGGGTGTTTGTATTTAAAGAGATAGAGTCCTCAAGTTTTCATATTTGAATCGACATCTAAAAGTTGAACTTTCAAATTTCAGTGCATTCGAATATTTTTTTCTTTCACAAGGGTTTTCCGGAAATTGAGAAAACATATTGGAATCAAAGTTCTCCATGCTCAAAATTTGAAAATAACGCAAACAAATTTTCGTAAATTTTGTAAAATAATTTTCATGAGGTGCAGTCATCTTCAAACATTTTATACAACTTTCTCATAAAATAGTTATGCACTAAACATAAATTGACAAGATGTCTGCGTAAAAAAGGAAAGGGGTTTCTTCCAAAATTTGAAATTGAAAAAGAAAAAAAAAAAAGAGAGTAAGATTATGTGCTTGGGCCTCGCCATTAGTCTGTGATCTATCACTTAGTCCCTGTTTGATGCCCTTTAAAAAGCCTTTTTTACATAGAAATTTTTTTAGCACGGTAAAATCACTAATTGACATTTGAAGAAGCAACTAATAGGATTGAACAAAAGTAAAAAATCCACCCATTTAAAATACTAATTTCGCAGTTTGCCCTCAGTTTGTCACTGAAAATTCCTTATGTTAGGGCTGAAATTGGAAGGTACGTATCATAAAATTAATTGTTACACCAAACAGATGCAATTCAGGCTCCATGAGGCATTCCAACGCTCGTGCTTTCACAAACTGATTCAGGCTGCATAAGAATTCATGTGCCTTCACAAATTGTTGAGTCCAAGACTAGATTGGATAAACTATACCTTTGAGAGAGAGAGAGAGAGAGTTTGTTCAAAACCTAAAAGCCAGTTTCAGTTTCTTCCATCAGATTCAATTTTTGTTACATACTAACACCAGAGGAAATGGCAAAACATCCACAATAGAATAGAACGCTTTTATTCTAATAGAAAGCATGTAGGAAAAAGTTCTTGCCAAATCCGTTAAAAGACAGAAGCATCTTATTGTGGAGGGATATGTCAAGAACAAGATCCATGTCATTCTTTACATGAAGATGAAAGTCATTCTTTGTACTAAAATGAATAAAAGGCATGGTTCCCCTCAATCACCGTTACTGCTTAAGTAGCATTGCCCTAGAAATAAGCTCCATCATGCCCTTGATTTTCAAATAGTGGGCAGCCTACAAATAAAGGCTTAAATTAGGAAAGGAGCTGGTTGTTTCTCTATTATTTAACATGTTTTTTAGATGTCAATGATATGGCTTGAATGATTTACAAATGAGAGTGTAAACTTACCTTGTTGAGTTCTAGGAGAGTACCAAGTTCAACATCAACAAATGTATCGTCGAAAGCCCTCAACTCTTCAGCAGTGAGTGCATCCTCGTCGGGGACAGGTTCAACGGTTGAAGAACCTGTAGAACCCTTGATGTTCTTCTCAACAGCAGCAGCAACTAAGGAACTTACATCACCCTCAATATTCTTGCCAGCATCAGCAATCTGTTCTGTGATAGAAGGGGCAGAACCCGAAGAATCAGCACCATCAGTGGCACCCTGCTTCTTAAGGTCGGCTTCATCAACAACCCACTCAGCATGCTATATGCAAGTTTAAATCCAAATTATTAACTAAATATTCGATTTTAATTCAAAGCACAGTATGAAAATAATCAAAACAAAGTATGCGAAATAATTATTTTTCTGCTCTATTTGAATCTGTACATGTACGCATAGATCGGTTATTGTCTAGGTCATATAATCAAGCTATTGTTTGATTTGTTTCTACAATTGAGCTAATCATAAATCTATCGACACCTGAGGTACAGCCGCATTCTCTCTAGAATAGGACTAAATTGAATTAAAAAATCGATTAAAAAAACATTGTACCAAGAACAAATGGTGCAGATCCTTTCCAGCAAATTGTTCGTATTCGTAGTTGAGTAAATCCAAGTCTTCAACCGCGGATTCGAAATTTGTGGCTGTAGCATCAGCCTTGGCATGCATCTTCATGTACCTCACAACACTTTGACATGATCTGTGTAGGAAATGGAACCCGAACCGTGTTTGTCCGGTTCCATTTCAGAGTGGCAGTAATCCTCGGGGAGAGGATTGCAAATTCTTTTTTGAGATGCACTTTGCCCTGATTAGAGCACTTGATTTTGATCATGGTTTTTCCCTGAAGCTAGAGAAATGAGACTGAGGGAGGAAATTTGAGCGGGAATGAGAAAATTGGGATAGTGAGCTGTGAGCCCTTATTTAAGAGCTTGTTTGGATGAGAATTTTGGGGGAAGAATTGATTTTGAATAGTGATATGATGGGAAATGTGTGGTTGAAAAAGAAGAAAAAATTATTGATGTAATGGAAAATATTATTTTATTGAAGAATGTGTGGTTGAAAATGAGAATTGATTTACTGTAGAAAAATTTAATCCCTTCCAAACAGGGCCTTACCACTTATCTAGATTGTTCTAATCGCGCAGGCGATGGTACATAGCAACAATGCCCCTGTTTGGTCAATATTAAAATTAAATGTTGATTTATTTTTTTATAAAAGTGAATAAAATGTATAATTGGAAAGTTATGGATCCCGTAAAATATGTAGTTAAATTAATTTTTAAATTTGACACAAGATTTTCATCAAATTTTAATCTATACGACTATACCAAAAAGAGTCAATATATGTTATAAACGATCAAAGCCTACAATTTTTGACAATGATGACGGTAGCATAACAAGATATGACGATGGCGAAGATATGAAGATTGAGTATTACGAATGTACCCCATTTTATTACAAATTATTGACGATTAAGGTGATAACAGTAAACAAATTGTATGATAACGTAACAATCGTGTAAAAAATGTAGGTGAAAATTCAAATTAAAAAAAATAATATTTTGAGAATTAGAAAATTTAAATAGTAACACATTTCCACATTTAAAGTCCTTGTTTGGTATCTATTATTTTCAAAATACATTTTTCTCCACATTATTTCAACCATGCATTTTTTATTAAAATAATATTATACTCAAATCGAAAACTTTTCTTTATTTGTTAACTACGCATTCTCCATCAAGTTCCTATTTCAAATGCATTTTTTACCCAAAAAAAAAAAAAAAAGGACTAAAAATATTTTACACTTAAATTTTAAAAAAAAATCTACTTTTTTAATAACGTATTCTCCATCAAATCACTATTCCAAAATTTTTAGTCACCTCATTTAGAATTTTTTGTCCTTACGTACAAGTACCATTATTCAACATTTTTAGTGTTGTTGTGAATGATACTCTTTATAAAATGAATTTTTCAATTGGGCCTAATTTTCCCTTCTTGTAAGCTACGTGAAGCCCAATTAAAAGCCCTAATTTTCCCATCTTAAAATTCGTCCAAAAAGTGTAGGGGGTACTTACAAAAATACCCTTAAAATTAGGGGTGTTTTGAAAAATCATATGAAAGGTTTTTAGGAAGTAAAAAATACTGTGTAAAATAAAAAAGTGACACAATGTCACTTTTTTTATAAAAATTGTCACACAAAACTCAAAAAAAGTGACAAAATTCAAAATAAGTGACACTCAAAAAAGTGACAAACTCAAAAAAAAAAAAAAAAGTAACAAATACCCCAAAATAGCATATCCATTTGTGCAGCACCAGTAATCATGTTCTTAAAATAATTAGCACGCCCAGGACAATCCACATGATGATCATATTAGGAAAATATAGCATATTATTTCACTTTTTTATCTTCTTAAAAAATGAAAAAAACTTAAAAGGTGACAATTTTAACCTCTTTTTCTTTCTTACTAATGCCTATCCAATCCACTTGTAACCAAGAACAATCCTTGATATTTTTATATGGTTATTTCGAAGATCCTGTCACTATGTGTGAAAGAGCAATGCGGCTATGGAAATCTGTCAATTAATCTTACATTGAAAAAATTGATAAATTACTGGAAATACTATTTGGTTTATGGCCTATTACAGCAGCAACAATCTAAACCTTATTCTCAATGAACATTGAGGTTGAAAACATAAATTCTCTGTTCCATCGACCATACTCTGATTAATCCAAAAATTCGAAAACCAATTCGATCCATAGAATTCAAAAATCGAAAAAAAGTGATTTTACACTTGTATTCTAGAAAAAAATATTCACTTAATATTTAAAAGGGATTTCAATTTCATTTTTGATTGCCTCACAGTTTAAACACAAACAGATATAATTCAAAGTAGAACTAAAAACCCGGTCATCATACATACCATCAAGTGCAAAGCGAGGCATTTTTCTCAAAAATAACTACAGCAATAAGCAAACTTCTTTTCTTTCTCCGTAGAATGGAGAAAAAAGGTATTGCATTCAACCACAGCGTCCCAGTATGCGTATAGAATTAAGAAGATTATAGAAATAATCGAAATTCGAAAGCGAAGGATTTCAGAGAGTCCAAGGTGTAAATGGTACCGTCTTCCAACGTACTCTTACAATGCTAGTACATATAAGACTTCCTTGTGAAGGTGCTATCGCACGAGTCTAATGTTATCTGGTTATCCCCGTAATTGTACTGTTACAAGTAGATGTATAAAAACTGGATACAGAAACTTGCATTTTCGCCTGAGAATCTCTTTGCTAAACGATAGAACAATCATGGAAATTGCTATAATACAGTGTTGATGAATGGTTGTGCTGCACTGAAAATCATTTGTTCCTTGTTTTGTTAGATTATTCATAATTGAGGCGAACGATTTCCATAGTTTTTTGCTTCTTTTGGGGGATTAGCTCTTTCACATTTCAACCCTGCATATTCTTCTTGGGCATTAAGGTTTTGCTCCCAGGCAATACTGTTTCGCTATTGGTGATTTGTTCAGTATTGTTTGCAAAGCGACCAAATAGCTTCTATTAAATAAATTCAAGCCGATTGATAGTGTCAATGCTACATTTGTCCCTAATGTGGATCTCAAGTCAGTCAGGAATAATGGTCTCTGAGTGATTAATAGATGCCAAATTTACACGAGAATGTCAGGGCTGTAAAGATCATGGCGATCACAACCATTCAAGTTACCTATGGATTTCTTGTCATGTTGTATGACCCAATGTCCAATCCTCAAACGACCTCTTGCTCCAAGAAGTCACTCGGCTATTCTTAGCCATGATGAAGCAGCCATTATCGTGCTGCGAAATGGCCGAAGGTAGAAGCTACAATGTCAAACTATACTTGGATGACCTACACTCGTTCATTTTTAGGTTATTTCATGCCTTCGAAAGGCAAGGGCATTATAGATATCAAAATGTATTTCTCAGCCAAGTCAAATGCTAACCAAAGATCTATGCAAAAACCCCCAAAGTGCATGTTTGATACTTAAAATTAGATGGTAGGACACTACAATGGACAAAATTTCAACCTTCATTACCTGTTTTAATATTGCCAAATACTGACTAATCATCCTCGTAAACATACCAAAAAGGGGAAAAGATAGCATCCAATAACACCCAGATGATATCAGCCGCAGTAGTATCATAACAGCAAAGCCAAAAAAAAAATAAAAATAAAAACAAAAATAATTAAAACTAGTACATTTGACAAGAGCTTCCTTCATGCATTAGCACAGCACACGTTAATCATACTCCCACTGTGCATGCCCCGGACTCGAGCTTACACAAGTGTCCTTGCTTGAAAGATACCCTGAAATATGATAGTATGCACATACAACATTCCAAAATACTATTGACTGACAACCATTTTTCTCCACTCCGTTCCATCAAAAAAAAAAAAAACCAAGAATGTTACATTATTGTACCTGCTTGCGTTATACATTTTGCATTCCACTTTGTGCTTTTGCCTCTGGTTGGTTCTGTAGTCAACATGTATCACATATATTAGATAAATTCATATGGATGTCAAATAACTGGAAACCATTTCCAAGCAGCAATATTAGAATCTAAGAACATTCAAAAATCCTAGTTTTTGCAAATTCAAAAATTGCAGTAAAGCATTCAAGCCCAGTAAACCCTGACCTGTATATGCTCACAAAGTTTAATAAGTTATTCCCCATAAAATTTAAGTTAGCTACATGAATCTTTTTGTTGCCATAATTTAGAAAGGCTTTAATCGGGTATTGAAGCGTTTTCATCTCTGTGAGGTAAATCATAAGCCTTAAACAAACCAATAAATAATTCAACTGAATACAAAAATACAAAAATATGCTCATAATAAATCATAAACCATCTAAAAAATTTCATAATAAAACAAATTAACAAAATTAAAAGTCTAACTTGCAAACAGATAGATTAATAAAGTAGCAAATAATAAGTTATCAAATTAGTAATCACAAAACAAAATTGTAATGTACTAATAGAATTAGAAACAACTTAGAAAATCTCTTATATCATCAATATCAATAGGATCTTTAAGGTTATCATCAACATAAAGCTCCTCGTCACTAGTAGTTTCCTCTCATTCTTTATCCATCATCCTCCACAAGTTATTATAATTCTCCCTTCTCTTTTTGTGTAAAGGCTGATAAAAGAAAAGGTAATGGCCCGCAAAACATTAGAGATTATAAAGCAAAAGCCCAAAAAGTTAAGGCAAGTAATAAAATGTTTTCCAAGCAAGAAAAGCCTTAGAAATGGTGCTTAAAGATTATGCTTTGAGACTTTTTATGAAAGCCTCGAGTGAGGCCAGATTTGTGGCCCAACCCTCAAATAGTTTTTTTGTACAATGTTTGTCATGCAAGACAAGCATCACAAATGCACTTAAAGATTAAAGTCTTTCTATGAAAACCTCATGCAAGGCAGGATTTGAGGCTTAAGCCTCAAATAGCATTTCTAAACAATGTTTGTCGTCCATTTGATACATCCCTTCTAACTAGAAAATCTAACTCCCCGAGGCACCACATTAGTCCATATTAATTTTAATCTACTCTTCCCATCTTCTTTCATGTTTTCCTGAAAACACACAAGCCTAGTTCCCAAAAAAAATTGTGCAAAGTCAAAATTCTCAAGCTTGTCTAATCCTGTATGCAAGCAAACTATTTCTTAAAGAAAGCTTGTCTATAGGCTTTTAGATGTCAAAACCACAGCTCTTACCAATACTGCTGCCATGCTATATGGAATTTTCCTCTTGCAAATTTAACACTTTTGAGTAGAGTGAAACACTTCTCCACATGGATTGCTTTTGTCGATGAATAAGGAAAAAATATACAAATTGCATTAAAAATTTTATACACAAGTAACTAACATGAATACATGTGCAGATGCATGAGAGGCATTTAATCCATTAAATTGTACATTCTATTTCTGTTTATCCTAGATATAACGCTTATTTTTCCACCAAACAGGGAACCTAGTGATACCATTAGGTCTCACTGTTCTACTCTGTACTCAAGACCTGTATACGCAGTAAAATTGCATTATAGTCAAACCCAATTCCTTTATTGTTTGTAAGTTGGGTTATAGAAAAATGCTGTGAGGAAACTTCATTTTGTCTATTTTTTTTTTTCCACAGGAATCCAATTCCCATAACAGGAAATGTTTCAATAATCTCAAGCGACCTGCATACTGAAACTTTGATCAGTAAGTGCATAATTATGGCTTCTCAGTACCTCTTCAATTTTGGGAAATGACTCAAGAATATCATGCATTGGAGGTAATTTATCACGAAAGAATTAGAAAAGAACATTAACTTTTCAAAACTGAAAATAAAAAAGAAGGAACGAAAACTGGCCTTTCCATTTCTTTCACAGTAATCATCCAATGCCCATTGATACTTGGACTGATTCAAGCCAAACCAATGAGCGACGTGCTCATCCAAACGCGCATGAGCTACAAAAATTATAAATTAAATTAAGCATTCCTGAAAATTATATTTCTACCCACCTATGTTTACAAATCAGTAGCAATAGAACAAAACAATTTATTATTATAAAAAATTAACAATACAAAAAAGAGGGAAGGCAATCTTTTAAACGATACCGTTTTGGACTTTGGCCACGGCGTCCCAGAAGAAAGCAAAGACAGACTTATCTTCACAGTACTGCACTGGCGGAGCCATAACCGGAGGGGGAGGCTGTACAACTTTTTGAACCGGAGGAGGAGGCTGTACAACTTTTTGAACCGGAGTCTGGACCTGAACCGGAACGTCAACAGGTTTTTTGGGAGAATCCGGTTTCAAACTCGGATTGGGTGTGGGCGGAGGTGTTACGAACACAGTGTACGGCCCGATCTTCCCGATTCTCGGCGGCGGCGTCGTTTCACTCTTGATTGGCATTTTTTATTCAATTAATTTACAAAAAAATAATTAAATTCCTTTCTTCTTCACTTTTTCTCTCAGTGAAAATGGCGTATGGAACAAGAGAAATCGGTACTTGGCGTAGATCGGAAGAAGGTTGGTCTGTGTGTATAGAAGTAGAAAAAGTACACAAGTGATAGTGGAGAAGGGGTTTTGTAAGAAAGAGTGAGAGAGTGGTAATTATCAGGAACGTGGGGGACACTTTCGGGAATTTGAGGAGAAAGGTACAGGATTCGAGATAGGAGTGGGGATGTTTGTCTAGCTGTATGAATTTACACTGAAGCCCTCAATTTTTTCTAATACTTGCATTCGAAAGTTACCATTAAGCTATTAATTTAACAGGCGGATCGATGATTTAGTCTTTGTTTGATTTTGCTTAAAAAATTGAGTTTAAAATTAACAATTAATTTTAATTACATACTTAGTCCTTATTTGGCTCCCATTATAATGAGATTTTTGGAATACTATATTTTGAAATAGTAATTTTTGGGAGAATGTACGGTTAAAAATGACAATTTATTTATTTATTTATATGTAATA
Organism: Fraxinus americana; assembly: GCA_035079005.1. Taxonomy (NCBI): domain Eukaryota; kingdom Viridiplantae; phylum Streptophyta; class Magnoliopsida; order Lamiales; family Oleaceae; genus Fraxinus; species Fraxinus americana. The sequence continues at coordinate 8,704,194 of CM068726.1, read as the reverse complement.
TTATTTTGGAGAATGCGTAGTTGAAAAAAATATGAAAAATGTATTAAAATTTAATGGGGGCCAAACAAGGGCTTAATAAACCCATGTTTAGCGGACATTAAAATCAAATTTTTAGTAGATTTTGGTAACAATTGATAAAATGTGTAGTTAAAAAGTTATGGAACCCATAAAATATGTAATTAAAATTAATTGTTGATTTTGACTTAAATTAAAATTTAGATTTTAATCAGTACCAAACATAAACTAAGATTTGTAATCCAGCTAAAGAACACATTCTAAGATGTGTAGTTAATTTGGACTGTGCATTTTCATATATTGACACTTGAATTTTTCTATAAAGAACAAAATGATTTTGTTTATATTTAAGAAAATCTCAAATAATTTTAAATGATTCAGTTTAGGTTTGTGTTTTTATCAAACTTTTTAAAACGATTAGATTTCAAAATTGGACAAATCAATCCGACTTACATCCTTAACCTATATATCACATCTTTTTTTTTTTTTGATATGAAACCTAAATATCATATCTTGACACAGTATGAGACTTGCAAGGGTATGCATCATATTCATATATAAGTGTAGTCTTTAGTTTCAAATCATGAACTTATTGTTAGTCTCTAAACCCCTACATCACCACGCATCAATTTCGTAACGCTGAAAAGATATGAAATATTCATACATATCCTAATAAAAGAGCAACATGAAAACCAGACGACAGATGTACGTCGAAATTGATCATCTCCTTCTTTAGTTACTTAAGTTACAAGTCACCGAAAATTAAAACACAAAAATCCTATAACAATCAAGAAGGTGTATAATAAACATCATTGGGATTAGGGCAATTCTTGTAGTTACGCAGACTGAGAAAAAACTTTCTTATCCTTGCAAAAAACGATCGTCTCTGAGTTTGAAACATTGAAACTTTTTCAACTTTCTTGTTGATCTAAGCCATAATACATATAACTTTTTTCACTTTAATGAACCTGTCTCTCACACTATGCTTCTTGCAGAACTTGTAGCTTCTCAAGAACAGTCGCCTCTTCTCCATATTACTTCTAAAAATGTCCATTGAAAACGTATTCAAATTGCTAAGTGCCATACGCATGCATAAACAGGGAAATATGTGTTGTGTCTGTATATATGCACATATATAGTATTAAGGAGATGAAGAACATATAGTAAGTAGATTGAGGAAGAGGGTGAGTTTATATATATAGTGTAAGAAAGATACAGATAGGGTATTACGTTTCTTGTATAGTAAGTGTTATGCCTCTTCCAACGAGGCTCTAAGCATGGCTAAGTGGCAGCTACGAAGCAACTGAACCTAGACCCGTGCTCCACATCCTTCTTCTTATGTGGCAATTTGACTGAACCCCCACAGGGAGCTAAGCCCTCATGGATGATGTGAGGTAGTTAGAGGCGTCTTTGAGAAGATCTTCATACAAGATTTTGTATCAAGTGAGTGATGTGACAATTCACTGAATATGTGACTCTACTTAGTAAAACAAGTCAACTCTAATCTTACATGTCAGACCTAGAGCAGTTAAGCCATCACAACATTAAATACAATATGGTTTAAAAATGATTGATTGAAGTCTATGATAAGATGCCCTAGCCACAAGGATGAGGCCATGTGTCTCTTCGTCCATCGAATCTTACGCATCATTTTCTACTATAAAAACTCACACTGAATGTCATTTCAAGGTAATTCAAGTTTATTCTCTCAACATATAACTTTGCTCTCTCTCTATTACTCCCAGGTCCGAACTCCTTTTACTTAAAGTGGTTCATGTTTTTAGCACGTCCCACGCCCAAATATATACTCTTACATAGGCTAACGTGACCGTCGAAATGTATGTGGTCACCTCTCCCACCATCAACGGTAAGGGTAGGACTTCTCTAGTTTGCATATTTAGATGGTTGGTCACATGACCTGGTGAACTACTGGATTAGTAGGTTAATGGTCTAATCAACTGGTCACGAATTGAAGAAATAGATCAATGTCGATTGTTGTAAATTAATAAAACTTTTATACAAAAATATGGCATGGATATAATCAAACTTCAAAAGTAATTGTGTCCCATAAAAAAAATAATGTAGCATTGTAATTAAATAATGGTTGTGACAATAACTCATATAATTGGCGTTCATTCTTTACAGAAGCAAATCTTGATATAGGTCCACTTCCAGGATCTTCAGTGAGTGAGGCATCAAATAGGTTTAGGGTTTAATATTTCTCCCTGTGGATTAGTATTTTCAGATGGGAACAAGAATATCAATCCTGGGGTCTGTGGGATACTGCAGTTGAGCAATGAGGTTCTTTCTTTGGAGATGTAACAAAAGGAATGAAAAGAAATGACAAAGAACAAGAAGAATTGCAGAGAAATTGGTTTCTTGTATTATTTTCTCTACTCAGCACAGTGAAACAGTGCATGTCTATGTATATACAGAAAGAAGAATATTCTAACCAATTCTATCTATGAAAAGTCAGTAATGCCCTCTATATACAACTCAGCAAATGAAAATAACAGAAAAACAGAATTGGCAATGCTCATGTGACTGCAACGTCTTTTCCCTTCTCGGTGTGTTGCTGTGATTCATTCTCCAATACCCCCCCTCTCCCGCGTAAGATGGAGCGTAAAGATTTATAACTCCCATCTTGGTTAAGTGAAGGTGAAGGACTTTAGAGGGCAAGGCTTTTGTCATGATATCAGCAACCTGGGCAGAGCTGGGAACATAAGAGGTGGAGATACTGCCATCTTGGATTTTGTCTCGAATTAAGTGGCAGTCCAGCTCGATGTGTTTGATACGTTCATGGAATACGAGATTCGCATCGATATGTATGGCGGCTTGGTTATCACAGTGGAGTAGAGCAGCTTGCGGATGATGGACTTGAAGAGCAGTGAGGATGAATCTGATCCATGTTAATTCAGAACATGTAGCCGCCATTAAACGATATTCCGCTTCGGCTGAGGATCGAGAGACAACAGCCTGCTTCTTGGACTTCCAAGAGATTAAAGATGAGCCAAGAAACACGCAATAGCCACTGACGGATCTTCTGGTATCTGGGCATGAAGCCTAGTCGGAGTCGCAATAAGCCTCTAATTGGAATGAGGAGGAACGAGGGAGGAACAGCCCCTGTCCTGGAGCAGCTTTGAGATAACGAAGTACTTTCTGTGCTGCCAGGAGATGAACATCAGTTGGAACAGCCATGAATTGACTCAAAGTTTGAACACTAAAACTGATGTCAGGTCGAGATATGGTAAGATATAAAAGTCGACCAATCATGCGTCTGTAAATACTAGGATCGGATAATGGGATGCCAGTGGACTGAGTTAATTTCAGATTTTGCTCCATGGGGACCTTAGCTGTGTTGCTGTCGAGATGGCCTGAATCTGCTAAAATATCCAGAGTATATTTACGTTGACAAAGATAAATTCCTTTGGAGGACTGGGCAATCTCGATGCCAAGGAAGTATCTAAGTTTGCGGAGGTCCTTAATCTGAAATTTGCTATGTAAAAGAAATTTCAAAGCATGAACAGAGTTGAGGTCATTGCTTGCCACCAGTATGTCATCGACATATACAAGAATAGCCACAAAAATACCATTTACTTCTCAGGTGAACAAACTATAATCAGCCTTGGATTGAGAGAATCCTGAGTCAATTAGAACAGTAGAGAGCTTAGAATACCATTGCCTCGATGCTTGTTTGAGGCCATATAAACTTTTGAGTAACTTGCAAACTTGGTTTGGAGAGCCTTTGGTGTAACCAGGAGGTTTATTCATGTAAATGGCTTCATGTAAATCCCCATGTATGAAGACATTATTGACATCAAAATGATGTAAAAACCAACATTTAATTGATGCAATTGCAAGAAGACATCTCACGGTGACCAATTTTGCAACAGGAGAGAAAGTTTCTTGATAGTCCATCCCTTTAAGTTGTGTGTAGCCTTTAGCTACTAAGCGGGCTTTTAATCTCTCAACACTTCCATCTGAATTGTATTTGATCTTATAAACATACTTGCAATCAATGGGAATTTTTCCATGAGGCAGATCAGTGAGTTGCCAAGTATTATTTGCTTCCAAGGCAGCCAGCTCAATATCCATTGCTCGGCACCATCCCGAGTCCCTAAGAGCTTGTTTGTAAGTCTTGGGTTCAGTATGTGAGGAGATGGTGGTTGAAAAAGCTTGATAGGTGGGTGAGAAAACATGGTAAGAAAGAGTGTGTTGAAGTGAAAAAGGCTTACCTGAAGGGGACAGTAGCTGCTTGTTTAACTTTGAAATGGATGCAGTCAGTGCAGTGCTTTGGCAATGAAAATCCTACAAGTATTGAGGGGCACTTCGTGTAGCGACCAAGAACTTTTAAATAATATAAAATTAGTTTTCTTGAAAAACGTGTCGCTCGACTTTAACCCTAATTTTAAAGAGATAGCGCGTTCGTCTAGCCGTTGTAAACGAATTTAAATTTTTTCGAATCGAATCAATTTCCGAATAATTTTTAAAGTATCAAAATCCTATTATTTAAGGTCCAAAGTTTAATAGCCCAAATCTGGTTATTTCGGCCCAACCCACTTAGGCCCAATTAGGAAATCATTTTAGCCCAACTTTCTGGCCCATTTAAATGCCTAGAAATTTGTGCCCTACTATTTTACTATTCATATATCAGCTCATCTCCATCCTCCTCACAGTCTCACGCAGCCAAACAGCCCCTGGGTAAGGAGACTTCATCTCCCTCATTTCCTCTCAGTTTCAGCCACTGAGAGACTCATGTTGATGCTAAAATCAATTTTTAGCACCAACAACAATCCCTCAATTTGGAAACTCTTGATGATGCTAGAACCTTAATTTCTAGCACCAACAAGATAATGAATCCACCATCACTGCACTACCAACAATACTACCACCAACTCACTGCTCAACACCAATCACCAAAAATCGAGCTCACACCACCAACTCCACTGTCCAAACCGAAACCCAACTTCACCCACTGCATTTCGAGCCACCTACCACCATCACCATTTTCGCACACAACTCAACACCTCACCATCTCATTAGCTCAAAACCGAGATCACCACCACACTAGCTCCAAATCGACACCAACCACCTCAAACCGCCACTGCCCAACATCACTTTAGCCCCCAAAACACCATCACAAGAACACCCAATCAACCAAAAATCAAGAAAATTAGGAAACCCAATAACTTACCTTCTTACCGAACAAAAATCGAGCCCTAGCCTTCGACCGTGCGCCCTAAAATCTCCAATCACCACCCCCACACCTACCGGCGCCACCACGAGGCTGTGGCGCTGGCGCCGTTCACCGGCGATCAAAATGGGAGAAGGGGCAGAGCCCCTTCCCGTAGTCTCCCCCCCTTTCTCTCGATTTACAGAGAGAGAGAGAAATGAGAGATGACTGTTTTATATTTTTTTTGAATTTTAGAATTTTAGCCCTAAGTCCCCAAGTTTAAAAGTGTTTTAATTTAGTCCCAATGATTTAGTTTTTATTTTATTTTATTTTATTTTATTATTTTGATTTTAGAAATTGATACCCTAATCCCCAAGTTTTAAAAGAATTTATTTAAGTCCCAATGTTATTATGTTTTATGTTTTAAATTTAGAATTTGCCCCTTAAGCCCCCACATTTTAAAAGTTTTATTTAAGTACTATGTCTTAAATGTTTTTAATTTCAGTCCTTTAATTTTATTTTCAGTTTTAGTAAATGTTAAATTAAGTCCCTAGTTTATAAAAAAAGTCAATTTCAACCTTTTAGTTTTATTTTCAGTTTTAATATATTTACAGTTTAGTCCCTAACTTGTAAAAGTTATAATTTCAGCCCTATTAGTTTTATTTTCAGTTTTAAAAGATTTACAGTTTAGTCCCTAACTTGTAAAAGTTACCATTTCAGCCCTAAACTCTTATTTCAGCTTTAATAAATTTACAGTTTAGTCCTTAACTTATAAAATTTCAATTTCAGCCCTTAAACTTTTATTTTCAGTTTTAATAGTTTTCAATTAAGTCCCTAGAGTTCCTACCAATACTTTGAAAATAGTATTTTCAACCCTTAGAATTGTCAAATTCAATTTTAATAAACATCCAAGTAGGTCCCTAAACTTTATTTTATCGCTTTAAGACTTTAAAGTTTCGAAATACTAATTCAAACCTAATTTTTATTTTTGGCTAGACGAAACGTACGAGCGATTAAGAGATTGAAGTTATTTTCCCACTCCACTTTTCACGCAACTCGAAATATTTGAGGTAGACTCGCCACCATTAATTAGTTTAAATTATAATTGCATGTCTTACGTGAATTATATGCTTTAATGCATGAGAAGAGAATATGTCATATGAGATATATGATATTGTTATGCTTGCCATAACCTATATGCTTTATTGCATGAGAAAGAAGAGAATCTCTTATGAGATAAGATGAGAATGTTATGTAGAACTTATGTGCTTTAAATGCACGAGAAAGACTACCCACAGCCTATGATTTTAAAAAGCCTGTGATTTTCAAGAAAATGAACCAAAGATGATGATGATATCACGTTGTATATTGCATAAGTGTGTATTCAATTATTCTGTAAATTAATTATCGACGATGAGTCTTCTGAGTATTTGCAGACTCACCCCGTTATTTTAACAATATTTGCAGACTTCGGAGGCGATCGTGATTGATGGGCAATGTGGTAACGATTTAATGAATTCAGTTATTTACATTTAGAAAGAATTTCGTATTTGAACGCTATTAACGTACTTGTTATTTCCATATTTCCAAAACTCGAGATTTGAAGTTTAAACAATTTTTCTTAAGTTAATCAAATAAATTTTATTGCCGTTAGGGTTTTACAATTATAAATGTGATGTTTAAAATTTAGTTATTTCCGCGAATCTATTTTGTTGATTTAGGGCAAAAGACGATGACGTGGCAATCCGGGTTAACAGAACTCGGAGCGTTACAGCTTGGTATCAGAGCTGGTCTGCGTTTCTGTAGACTGACAAAATTTTCAAAAATAAAATTTTTCAAAGAGACTTCTAAATTGTTTAATTATCATTAATGGAAGTTGCCACTACCATCATTCGATCCGCCGACTTCGAAGGTAAAGAAGTTTATGAAGTTTATCATTATTTTATTTCAGATACCTATTGTAACGATTTACGAGATTTAGAAGAATGAGAAAGAAGTGTATCCGAATTAGAAAGAAAGAAAGACGAGAACGAGCATAATTTGAAAAAATTTTAAATTTCTTTTACGTCCTCGTAATTTTAACTAAGAGAGATGAATTACCCCGCCTAATTGGACTTTGCATAATTGGTATAGGACATGGCACCAATTCGTAGAAATGCACCTAGTGAGACAGAACAAACCATTAGAGACTATGATCGATTCAGACCTAGACTTGATTGGATGATTGCTCAACACGTGGAGCAGCTGAATATCGTCTGTGACCAGGCCATACAACATGGCTACGTGACCTGTAATCGCCAGTCGATCCATCACTTATTCTCGACTTTTCGAGGCGACTGTGCGAAAGTAGCTCGTAGCATATACATGGATGCTCTTACGTCACCTAATGTGGATATGGAGTATGATACCTTCTGCGTGAGATTCGTAGCATATTGGCCCATGTACTTTGAGCATCACTTTGGGGTTGTACCTGAAGGGAAGCCAGAACATGAGCCAATGCTCGAACCCGAATAGGTGCAGAAGATGAGTTAGCACCCGAGGGCAATCCCGAGGAAGACCCAGAAGAAGAAGAAGATCCCGAAGAAGACCTAGAAAAAGAAGAACCAGAGGAAGACGCTGATCCAGCGCTGGGAGAATTCTAGGACGCCGAATCATGCGTGACCGAAGGAGAATAGATGATAGGAGTTAGAGCATGGTTGACATTTTGTCTTAATCAAATGTTGGCATACACGCCATCCGATGTACCTACATGAAAAGAAGTTGAATTATGAATGAAATGAAATTTGAATCTTAATTTCCGTCTTACGAGATATCTTTATTGTTCGCGTTGTTAGTACGCCTAGTCAACTATTACAAACTGCCTTTAAATTTATGAAGGTTATGGCACCACCGAACCAAGCCGATGTTATGAGAGAATTACTCAAAGCTATGCAAGAAATGAGACAGTTTCCACCGCCGGTTAACTCCAACCCCATTGTACCGGTAATTGAACGGTTCAGAAAGTACAACCCGCCTACGTTTGATGGTGAAAATGGGCCACTGGCAGTAGAAGAGTGGCTCCAGACCATTGAAAAGATTTTCAGGCACATATCCTGCCCTGAATACAAGAAGATAGGCTGTGCAGAATTCATGTTGGTTGGAAGAGCGGGATTTTGGTGGGAATCAGCATCCCGCACAAGGAGCGAAGAACAACAAGCAGCCCTGACTTGGGATGATTTCAAGGAGGAGATCAGGGACAAGTTCTTTCCACAAGCTCTCAGAGATCACAAAGAGGCTGAATTCTTGCGACTGGTACAAGGTGATATGGACATAACTGAATATGAGAGGAGATTTGAGGAATTGTCATGCTATACTTCACATCTGGTGGAGACGGAATTCAAGAAGGCACAACGCTTTGAAAGAGGTCTACGCTCGCATGTTAGACAAATTGTCAGTTCACATGAGCTGCCAACCTATCGAGAAGTAGTGAAGAAGGCTCAAGCGGTAGCTTATGCCGGTAGGAGAATGGGAAACCAAGGAAACCATTATGAGCAGAGAAATCAGGGAAAAAGGAAATGGCAAGGTCCGAGCCACAACCAAACTCCGAACCAAAATCAGAACCGGAATCTGGCATTCGCTAAGAGGCCGACTTCGGGACCAACAGGGAAATAGATGACCAATTTCATCTCACCCTGCCCTAAGTGCCAGATGATGCATAAAGGAGGATGCCTTTTTGGAAAGGGTGTCTGCTATAAGTGTGGCCAGTCGGGTCACTTTGTATTAGACTGTCGTCCTGCGTTTGCCTAGGGTTCCAATCAGAAGACGAACCCAGACCAGAACCGGAAAGGGATGGCCAGAGTGTTCGCTATGGATGCCGCAGAGGATTCCGACGTGATCGCAGGTATACTAGTTAAACTGGTATTCTTGTACATGTCTTAACCGCATTCATACTGTATTTTCCTTCCCATCTTAAGCATGTTAATATGATATCAGGTATACTATCTATTTCCGGGATACCCGTATATGTCCTTATAGACTCGGGAGCCACACACTCGTTTATATCCGATGCATGCTTAGAAAGACTGAACTTAATAGGCATAGAGACTGGTAGTACCCTTGAAGTTAGTTTGCCGTCAGGAGAAACTATCGATACTAATAAGATAGTCAAGGCAGTACAAATAGATTTTGATGGTCAAGTTTTGGAGGCAGACTTGAATATTATCCGAATGAAAGATTTCGATATTATTCTGGGTATGGATTGGCTCAGCACCAACCGTACCGCAATTATGTACAACGAGAAGGAGGTTATTTTTCGTAAAGATGATAAAGAAGTATTCAGGTTTTAGGGACGAGGATCAAGACACTTCCTCGCCTAATCTCGGCTTTACAAGCGGAGAAGCTATTAGCTAAGGATAGCTGTCATGGCTGTTTGGTTAGTCTTCAAGACAAACCCGTAGAGGAGATTACTCTGGATTCAGTGTCGTAGTACGCGAGTACGGTGATGTTTTTCCAGACGATCTACCAGGCACCCCGCCGGATAGGCAAGTGGAATTTTCCATCGATTTGGTACCAGGAGCTGCCCCTATTTCTAAAGCTCCGTACTGCATGGCGTCGAAAGAGTTGCAAAACCTGAAGGTGCAATTAGAGGAATTGTTAGAGAAGGGTTTCATCAGGCCATGTGTATCTCCATGGGGCCTGTGCTGTTTGTAAAAAAGAAGGACGAAAGCATGAGGATGTGCATCGACTATCGAGAACTTAACAAGTTGATGATAAAAAATAAGTATCCCCTTCCCAGGATCGAGGACTTATTCGATCAGTTGAATGCTACAGCTATCTTCTCCAAGATTGATTTGAGATCTGGTTACCATCAACTAAAGGTTTCGCCAGCTGACGTACCAAAGACAGCGTTCAGGACACGATATGGACATTATGAGTTCACAGTGATGCCTTTCGGTCTCACGAACGCACCTGCAATATTTATGGACTTGATGAACCAAGTTTTCCATCAGTATCTTGATAAATTCGTTATTGTTTTTATCGATGATATACTGATCTACTCCAAGAATTCCGCACAATATGAAGAACATTTGAGGATTGTGTTGGAAACACTGAGAGCAGAAAAGTTGTACGCCAAATTCAAGAAATGTGAATTTTGGCTTGAGAGAGTAGGTTTCTTATGTCATATTGTTACAGCTAAAGGCATCGAGGTTAATCCTTCTAAAGTTGAAACTATAACGAATTGGCCAACACCTGCAAATGTTGGAGATGTGAGAAGTGTTCTTGGATTAGCTGGATATTATCGGCGATTCATAGAGGGCTTCTCTAAAATAGCAGGTTCTATGACGCAGTTGACCAGAAAGGGAGTAAAGTTTCAGTGGACAAAACAGAGTGAACAAAGCTTCCAGGAACTTAAGAACAGACTCGTCTCAGCACCAGTGCTGACGATACCAGATGGGTCTGATGGTTTCGTTATTTACAGCGATGCATCCAAACATGGTTTAGGTTGTGTTTTGATGCAAAATGGTAAGGTGCTAGCATATGCCTCAAGATAGTTGAAACCACATGAAAAGAATTACCCGACACATGATTTAGAGTTCGCAGTTGTTGTGCACCCTCTTAAGATTTGGCGACACTATCTGTATGGAAGTAAATGTGAGATTTACACCGATCACAAGAGTCTCAAGTATTTCTTCATTTAGAATGAACTAAACATGAGACAACGCCGATGGCTAGAGCTGGTAAAGGATTATGACTGCACCATTCTTTACCACCCGGGTAAAGCAAATAAGGTTGCAGACGCCTTGAGCAGAAAGAACGCTGGACAGTTATCAGCTTTGGGAATGATGCAAGATCAGTTGATTCGAGATTTGAGGAATCTAAGAATCGAAGTGCGAACCCCATCAGTCCAAGGATCTTCTAAATTGGCAAATCTGAGCGTTAAACCAGACTTGAGAGGTCGGATTATAACAGCTCAAGCTGGAGATAAATTCTTGGAAAAGATTAGGTCCGAAATTGGAACTGGCAAGAGAATAAATTTCGAGATTGCCTCTAATAAGGCACTTATATTCAGAGGACGTCTCTGTGTGCCGAAGGATGAATATATCCAAAATGAGATTTTGACAGAAGCTCATTCAGTACCATATGCATGCCACCCAGGAGGGACAAAGATGTATCGTAATTTGCGCAACACCTTTTGTTGGAGGAACATGAAGGGTTGCATTGCAAAGTTTGTCTCTCGATGCATGACGTGTCAACAAGTCAAGGCTGAACATCAGAGACCATCAGGGTTGTTAAATCCCTTGGACATACCAGAATGGAAATGGGAGAAAATTTCCATGGATTTTGTGACAGGGTTACCAAAATCAGTAAAGGGTCATGACGCTATTTGGGTTATTGTAGACCGACTTACGAAGTCAGCTCATTTCCTACCAATCAGAATGACTCTCAATATGGATCAATTGGCCCAATTGTACGTTAAAGAGATTGTTCGACTTCATGGAGTACCAACTTCCATTGTCTCCGATAGAGATCCGAGATTTACTTCGAGATTTTGGAAGAGTTTACATGTTGCAATGGGTACTAAATTAAATTTTAGTACAGCTTACCATCCCCAGACAGATGGACAGTCTGAACGCACTATTCAGACACTGGAAGATATGCTTAGAGCTTGTGTACTAGACTTGAGTGGTAATTGGGAGAATCATCTTCCATTAGTGGAGTTTGCCTACAATAATAGTTTTCAGGCTACTATTGGTATGACACCATATGAGGCACTTTATACGACGATGTCGATCACCAGTCTATTGGGATGAAGTAGGTGAGAGAAGAATTCTGGGTCCAGAATTGATTGAAAAGACAGTTGAGGCTATTGACAAGATCAGACTACGGATCAAAGCCGCTCAAGATAGATATAAAAGCTATGCTGATCAAAGGAGAAAAGACTTAGAGTTTGATATTGAAGAGAAAGTATTTTTGAAAATAGCTCCTATGAAAGGAACTATCCGTTTCGGCAAGAGAGGGAAGTTAAGACCTCGTTTTATCGGACCATTCGAGATCTTAGAGAAAGTAGGTAACGTGGCTTATCGTTTGGCGTTACCACCCGAGTTATCGGCCTCACACAACGTTTTCCACGTTTCTTTATTGAGGAAATATATCCACGACCCGAGTCATGTGGTGAATTTTCAGACTATTTCGATTCAGAAGAATCTGTCTTATGAGGAGACACCTATGTGCATTGTAGAGAGAAAAGTCCATGTCTTAAGAAACAAAGAGATTCCTTTAGTCAAAGTCCAATGGGGTAGACAGGATAGGGATGAAGCCACTTGGGAGAAAGAGGAAGAACTACTGGCTAAGTATCCAGATATTTTAGATCAAGTAAGTTTAAATTTCGAGGACGAAATTATTTGAAGGTGGTAAGGTTGTAGCGACCGAGAACTTTTAAATAATATAAAATTAGTTTTCTTGAAAAATGTGTCGCTCGACTTTAACCCTAATTTTAAAGAGATTGCGCGTTCGTCTAGCCGTTGTAAATGAATTTAAATTTTTTTGAATCGAATCAATTTCCGAATAATTTTTAAAGTATCAAAATCCTATTATTTAAGGTCCAAAGTTTAATAGCCCAAATCTGGTTATTTCGGCCCAACCCACTTAGGCCCAATTAGGAAATCGTTTTAGCCCAACTTTCTGGCCCATTTAAATGCCTAGAAATTTGTGCCATACTATTTTACTATTCATATATCAGCTCATCTCCATCCTCCACACAGTCTCACGCAGCCAAACAGCCCCTGGGTAAGGAGACTTCATCTCCCTCATTTCCTCTCGGTTTCAATCCGCTGGGAGACTCATGTTGATGCTAAAATCAATTTTTAGCACCAACAAAAATCCCTCAATTTGGAAACTCTTGATGATGCTAGAACCTTAATTTCTAGCACCAACAAGATAATGAATCCTCACCATCACTGCACTACCAACAATACCACCACCAACTCACTGCTCAACACCAATCACCAAAAATCGAGCTCACACCACCAACTCCACTGTCCAAACCGAAACCCAACTTCACCCACTGCATTTCGAGTCACCTACCACCATCACCATTTTCGCACACAACTCAACACCTCACCATCTCATTAGCTCAAAACCGAGATCACCACCACACTAGCTCCAAACTGACACCAACCACCTCAAACCGCCACTGCCCAACATCACTTTAGCCCCCAAAACACCACCACAAGAACACCCAATCAACCAAAAATCAAGAAAATTAGGAAACCCAATAACTTACCTTCTTACCGAACAAAAATCGAGCCCTAACCTTTGACCGTGCGCCCTAAAATCTCCAATCACCACCCCCACACCTACCGGCGCCACCACGAGGCTGTGGCGCTGACGCCGTTCACCGGCTATCGGAATGGGGGAAGGGGCAGAGCCCCTTCCCATCGTCTCTCTCTCTCTCTCTCGATTTACAGATAGAGAGAGAAATGAGAGATGATTGTTTTATATTTTTTTTAATTTTAGAATTTTAGCCCTAAGTCCCCAAGTTTAAAAGTGTTTTAATTTAGTCCCAATGATTTAGTTTTTATTTTATTTTGTTATTTTGATTTTAGAAATTGATACCCTAATCCCCAAGTTTTAAAAGAATTTATTTAAGTCCCAATGTTATTATGTTTTATGTTTTAAATTTAGAATTTGCCCCTTAAACCCCCAAATTTTAAAAGTGTTATTTAAGTACTATGTTTTAAATGTTTTTAATTTCAGTCCTTTAATTTTATTTTCAGTTTTAGTAAATGTTAAATTAAGTCCCTAGTTTATAAAAAAAGTCAATTTCAGCTTTTTAGTTTTATTTTCAGTTTTAATATATTTACAGTTTAGTCCCTAACTTGTAAAAGTTATAATTTCAGCCCTATTAGTTTTATTTTCAGTTTTAAAAGATTTACAGTTTAGTCTCTAACTTGTACAAGTTACTATTTCAGCCCTAAACTCTTATTTTCAGCTTTAATAAATTTACAGTTTAGTTCTTAACTTCTAAAAGTTCAATTTCAGCCCTTAAACTTTTATTTTCAGTTTCAATAGTTTTCAATTAAGTCCCTAAAGTTCCTATTTTTCACATTTAACCCCAATACTTTGAAAATAGTATTTTCAACCCTTAGATTTGTCAAATTCAATTTTAATAAATATCCAATTAGATCCCTAAACTTTATTTCATTGCTTTAAGATTTTAAATTTTCGAAATACTAATTCAAACCTAATTTCTATTTTTGGCTAGACGAAACGTACGGATGATTAAGAGCTTGAAGTTATTTCCCCACTCCACTTTTCACGCAACTCGAAATATTTGAGGTAGACTCGCCACCATTAATTAGTTTAAATTATAATTGCATGTCTTATGTGAATTATATGCTTTAATGCATGAGAAGAGAATATGTCATATAAGATATATGATATTGTTATGCTTGCCATAACTTATGTGCTTTATTGCATGAGAAAGAAGAGAATCTCTTATGAGATAAGATGAGAATGTCATGCAGAACTTATGTGCTTTAAATGCACGAGAAAGACTACCCACAGCCTATGATTTTAAAGAGCCTGTGATTTTCAAGAAAATGAACCAAAGATGATGATGATATCACGTTGTATATTGCATAAGTGTGTATTCAATTATTCTGTAAATTAATTATCGGCGATGAGTCTACTGAGTATTTTTTCGAAATACTCACCCCGTTATTTTAACAATATTTGCAGATTTCGGAGGCGATCGTGATTGATGGGCAATGTGGCAACGATTTAATGAATTCAGTTATTTACATTTAGAAAGAATTTCGTATTTGAACGCTATTAACGTACTTGTTATTTTCGTATTTCCAAAACTCGAGATTTGAAGTTTAAACGATTTTTCTTAAGTTAATCAAATGAATTTTATTGCCGTTAGGGTTTTACAATTATAAATGTGATGTTTAAAATTTAGTTATTTCCGCGAATCTATTTAGGTGATTTAGGGCAAAAGACGATGACGTGGCAATCCGGATTAACAGAACTCGGGGCGTTACACTTCGAGTTCTAGTTGACCTGCGGGGCAGGGTGGGAAGAGGTGGGGGAGCAGGAATGGAAGGTGGTGATGGCGATGGCGAAGGATGGAAAACAAAAGGTGAAGGGGGAGAGGAGTGAGAGTCATCTGGAATGATTGGGATAGGTGGTTGTGAAGGTAATACATTTGAAACTGGTATAAAATGTGGTAGGTTTGACAGAATGGAGAGTGGAGAAAGAGATAGAATAGAAGAATGAGAAGGATGACTGGGATGGAAAGGGAAGAGGGATTCATGAAATTTGACATCTCGGGACAAAGACACTTGTCCAGTTTGTAAGTCAAGTAACTTATATGCTTTGACACCGAATGGATAGCCTAAGAATACACATGCTTTGCCTCTAGGATCAAACTTTTTCCTGCCATGGGATAAAGTAGAGGCATAGGCAAGGCATCCGAAGACTTTTAAATGGTTGTACGTTGGTGGCTCATTGAAAAGAGTTTCATATGGTGTTTTATTTTGTAAAAGGGGGGTGGGGGTTCTATTGATAAGATAGACTGATGTGAGAACACAGTCAGTCCATAATTTGTGTGGAATATTTGATTGAAATTTCAAAGCACGAGCGACATTCATTATGTGTTGATGTTTTCTTTCGACTCTCCCGTTTTGTTGAGGAGTCTCCACACAACTCTTTTGATGTATAATTCCTTTATGTTGAAAAAAATCTCTCATATAGAACTCGGGCTCATTGTCACTGCGAAGGATTTTTACTTTAGATTGGAATTGGGTTTCAATTAAGTTGCAAAAGGATATAATACAAGATCTAGTGTTAGATTTATTTTTAAGTAAATAAACCCAAGTTGTTCGAGAATAATCATCAAGGATGGTAAGAAAATATCGAGAGCCATCATTTGCAATGGTGGAGTTTGGACCCCATATATCACAGTGGATGATATTAAAAGCATGTAAAGAGGAGTGTTGTGATGGTGAAAATGGTAGACGATGCTGCTTTGCTAAAGGACAAATTGAACAAGGGATATGATTGTGAAATTTCAAATTGTTTCTTACAATGGGATCAGTAATTAAAGCTAATTTGGAAATGGAAGTATGACCAAGCCGATAATGCCATAAGTCTGAACTGGAATCTATGTAATGGCAGATGCATAGGTGGATGAATCTGGTTGAAGGAAATTTGGCCAAGCATCAACTAGAGCTGAAGATGACACTCGGGACTTGAAGAGGTGATAAAGACCATCTCTGACTTCACTCATTCCAATCGTCGTCCAAGATGCTAAGTCCTGGAGAAAACAAGAGTTGGACAGAAAAATTAGACAGCAGAAATGTTCTTGGGCTAGTTTCTTGGCAGACAACAGATTGAATTTAAAAGAAGGCACACACATGACACGATTGCGAATTAAATGATCAGAAATTCTTACTACACCGACATGTGTAACAGGGATAGCATTTCCATTAGGTAATTTGACTTGATAACAAACAGAGGCTGTTATAGAGGTGAAAAGGGAGGGGCAACAGATCATGTGATCTGTTGCTCCTGTGTCGATTATCCAAGGTGAGATGTGTGATTGTGAAGAATGCTGTGTGTGAGTGGAAAAACAGGAAATCATACCAGAAACTCGTGAGGAGTTGACTTGATTGGTGGAGGGTGGAGAGGGTTGAGCTATGGTAAGTGAAGCCATGGCAGAGCTGGTGTCCTTGGAATGCAAAAGAGTAAGTAATTGCTTGTATTGACTCTTGGTAAGAGCCATTGATTCTGTTGAGTCTTCATCATGGTCACTGTCTGGTTGGCCTTGAGAATAGGTGGCAGCTGCTGTAATGGTTTTGGTTTTGCCATGAAGTTTATGGCCAGGGGGATAACCATGCAGTTTATAGCATCTCTCAATGCTATGACCAGTCATGTGACAATGTGTACATTCTGGTGGATCAGCATTACCTACCTTAAAACAAGTGTCAAGAGAATGGCCAGGGATTTTACAATAGGAACAATAAGGGCGATTGTTTTTCTGGTTACTGGACTTGGCAGAGAATTTGGATGATCTGTAGAAGGGTTTGGCTAGCATAGCCAGGGATTCAGAGGGATTATGATAGGGAATCATTTGGTGTTGGCGTTCTTGTTGCTGAACCATAGAGAAAACACGGTTAAGAGGTGGTAATGGATCAAGGAGCATGATCTGGTCTCTGGTGTGAGTGTATGAATCTGATAAACCCATGAGGAATTAGATAACACAATCACGGTCATATCTGTCATGTAGTATCTTCAGTTTGCCACATTCACAGTCAGGAATAGGATCATACACAGTAAGTTCATCCCACAATATTTTAAGATTACCAAAGTAAGTGCTAACAGGATCTTGGTTTTGAGATAAACTAGCTAAATCTCGTTTGAGTTGAAAAATGCAAGGTCCGTTTTGTTGAGTAAAACGATCTTGAAGTTCTAACCACAAAGTGCAAGAATCATCAATTAAAGCCAAGCTAGATTTCACAGAAGAACTTACAGAATTCTGCAACCATGAAACAACTAAATCATTGCATCTCTCCCAAGCCTCAAAAAGGGGATCTGATGAAGTGATGGGTTTGGACAATGTGCCATTGATGAACCTAAGTTTATTCTTCGCACGAAGTGCTCGGCTAATGGTGCGTGACCAGCTGACATAGTTATCAGCAGTTAGAAGGTCAGCCACTAAAGCAGTAGCTGGATTATCGCCATTCTCAATTCGGAATGGGTTGAAGGGGTCTAAAAAATTAAGGTATTTGCTATGGGAAGCTATGGGAGCATTTTCTTCATTTTCCATTTGATAAACCTTGCTCTGATACCATGTAACAAAAGGAATGAAAAGAAATGACAGAGAGCAAGAAGAATTGCAGAGAAATTGGTTTCTTGTATTATTTTCTCTACTCAGCACAGTGAAACGGTGCACGTATATGTATATACCAAAAAGAAGAATATTCTAACCAATTCTATCTATGAAAAGTCAGTAATCCCCTTTATATACAACTCAGCAAATGAAAATAACAGAAAAACAGAATTGGCAATGCTCATATGACTGCAGCATCCTTTCCCTTCTCGATGTGTTGCTGTATTTCATTCTCCAATAGGAGATTCTTTCAAGGTTCACGGCTGGCCACAGCGAATATTGCATCCAATTGGCTTTGTATTTAGGTGGTTTTATGAGTTGACAAAGAATGAAGAGCTATGGCCAATGGTATGTCAAAATGCATAGGGTTCCTAAGACAACTCAAGTATTAGAGACAGCTCCTTGTGCTAAATGTCTGGGATGGGGTAGGTTTGCTACGGAACTTACCACCCTTAAAGCAGCAGCCTGGAGAAACTTTACTGTTGAAGGTGCTGTTGAACCCTCTCCTTGCAACTTCAGTGCATGTGCTGTTGGGAATCGTGTGGCTCTTTTTGGTGGGGAGGAAATCAACTTGCAACCCATGAATGATACATTTGTTCTGGACCTGAACTCAAGTAATATAGAGTTGCATTGTTGTAGCATGTGAAAGTGAGCTCTCCACCTCCTAGGCGCTGGTGTCACATGCTTTCTTGTGTGAATGGGTCTCATCTTGTTTGTTTAGGGGCTGCGAAAGGCAAAGTTTACTCAATGATGTATTCATTCAGAATTTGGATGCCAAACATCCTGCTTGGCGTGAAATCTCCAGCTTAGCTCCTCCACTTCCTAGATCTTGGCATAGTTCCTGTACTCTCATAGGACCAAGCGGGTTGTTTCTGGTGGTTGTGCCGATTCTGGAGTACTTCTGAGCGATGATTTCCTGCTTGATCTTTCAATGGAGAAACATTTATGGAGAGAGATAACAGTAGGGTGGACTCCACCACCACGTTTGGGTCACACATTATCTGTTTACAGTGGTGGGAAAATTTTGATGTTTGGGGTCTTGCCAAAAGTGGTCCTCTGCAGTTTAGATCAAGTGACATTTTCACCGTGGATGTGAGCGTGGATGAACAATGTTGGAGATGTGTAACGGGTAGTGGGATGCCTGGAGCCGAAAATCCAGGTGGCATAGCTCCCCCTGCTCGACTTGATCATGTGGTGGTGAGCCTCCCTGGTGGTAGAATCCTTGTCATTGGTGGATTTGTGGCTAGTCTTCACTCTGCATCCCAACTTTATACACTTGATCCTACGAAATGAGAAACCAACATGAAGGATTCTAAATGTACATGGGCCGCCTCCAAGTTTTGCTTGGTGGACATAGTACATGCGTTGTTGGAAGCACAAGGAAGTTGAAATTATACAGCCAACGTGATGCTACTGGTATTGCATAACAAACTGAGTGGAATGAAAATAGCAGCTGATCATCAGGGATGTTGTCTGCCAACGGGTTGCACATTACTGTTAATAGGAATATTCCTTTTTTTTGTATATATCTGTAAGCATAGAGTTTCTTGTATAAATATAGGCCATATTGTAACACTTTATTAAAGTGAAAATTAATCTTTTACTCAGAATTTTTACTTGGTATCAGAGCTAAAATGGCTAATGCCGATACAAGCAATCAATCTGCTCCCAGCTTCACTACCTCCAACCAAGTTGGCACAAATCAATTCTCACAGTTTGGGATTAATCTTACTCAAACTCCACCCATTAAACTAGATAGAAACAACTATCTACTCTGGAAAAACATGATTATGCCAGTGATTAAAGGACATAATCTCGAGGGTTATCTGCTTGGCACGAAAGCCTGCCCACCAGAATTTCTAACAACACAAACCACAGTCAGCGGAGGAGAAGCAGTGGAGATGGTTCAGAACACTGAATACCACAAATGGAACTCAGCTGATCAACTGTTGTTGGGCTGGTTATACTCCTCAATGACTCCAGAAGTGGCAATGAGGGTGATGGGATGCACCAGCTCAAATGCCTTATGGACTGCAGTCGAAGAATGCTATGGCATTCTCAACAAATCCAGAATAGTCTTTCTTACTGGAGAGCTGCAGAGAATAAGAAAAGGCTCCATGACCATGGATCAATATCTCACTTCTATCAAACAGCTAACTGACAATCTTCAAGTAGCTGGGAAGAAAATAGATCACAGTGATCTTGTAACCCAAGTCCTATCAGGTTTGGATGAAGAGTACACACCTATTGTTGTACAGATAAATGGCAGAGAAAGCATATCATGGTACGAACTATCATCAGTGCTAATGACCTTCGAAAGCAGGCTTGATTATCTGAATCAAGTTAGAAATAGCTTTTCGTCTTTCAATATAAGTCAATCAAGTGTGCAGCTCGCTCAAAGATCAGGACAAAGAAATAGCAGATCAGTTAGAGGAATTAACAATGGCAGATCTATGAACTTCAGAGGAAGGACAAGAGGAAGAGGAAGGATAGTCAGACAACCTGAAAACAAGGGACCTTGCCAGATCTGTGGACTGGGTAATCACTCAGCAAGTTGGTGTTTCAACAGATATGACGACAGATACATGGGTAGCAGACCAATCAACCCCAGTCATCAGAGTGATGGCTCGAATCCTACTGCATTTGTGGCTTCACCTGGAGTCCTTGATGACCAAACATGGTTTGCAGATTCAGGTGCAAGCAACCATGTAACAGCAGACCAAGGTAAACTGACTATGGCTAAGAAATATAACGGTAAGGAGAAACTATTAGTTGGTAACGGAAGCTCTTTACATATCTCACATATTGGCAGGGGAGATATTCCCTCATTAAATGATAGACCTCTTGCACTCAATAAACTACTACACGTACCTGCAATAAAGAAAAACTTAATGAGTGTTTCACAACTTACAAATGATAACAATGTCTACATGGAATTTTACTCTAACTGCTGTGTTGTTAAGGACTTGCAAACCAAGGAGATGCTGCTGGAGGGAGTGCTTAAGGATGGACTATATCAACTGAGGTCACCAAGCCCCAAATCTGAACTCACAGCCAAAAATTCACACCGCATAAATAATCCCAACTGTCTCACAGTGATGTCTAAATGTGCTGAGTCAAACAAAAGAGTAGCAGATACAGAAGTTGATCTGTGGCATAGGAGATTAGGCCACCCTTCAAACCATGTATTGAGTCAAGTGCTAAAGTCCTGTAATGAGTCAACTCAAGTTAATGAAATTCCGTTTTTCTGTGAATCTTGCCAATTTGGTAAATCTCGTGCACTACCATTCAATTCATCCACTTCACATGCATCAAACCTCCTAGACTTAGTTCACACAGACGTCTGGGGACCAGCACCTGTGGTTTCTACCTCTGGATACAGGTATTATATCATCTTTCTCGATGACCATAGTAGGTTCACATGGATATATCCTATGAAACATAAATCAGAGGCACTAAATATCTTCACCCAATTCAAAACCCTGGTAGAAAACATGTTTGAAAAAAGGATTAAGGCAGTACAATCTGACTGGGGAGGAGAGTTTAGAAACTTCAACAAAATTGCATCAGATTCTGGAATTGAACTTAGACACACCTGCCCTTACACCTCAGTACAAAACGGTAGAGCTGAGCGAAAACACAGACACATTACAGAAACAGGGCTAACTCTGTTGGCTCAAGCAAAAATGCCTCTACACTATTGGTGGGAATCATTCAAATCAGCCACCTATCTAATCAACAGACTACCAACTCCAGTACTTAACCACAAGTCACCATTTCAAATGCTGTATGCAAGAAATTTTGATTACAGACTCCTTAAAACCTTTGGTTGTGCCTGTTATCCGTGTCTTAGACCCTACCAAAAGCATAAATTCAGTTTCCATACTCAAAGATGTGTATTTCTAGGCTATGGTGACACGCAGAAGGGATATAAGTGCCTGAGTTCCAGTGGTAGAATCTATGTCTCCAGACATGTTGTCTTCAATGAAATAATGTTTCCTTTTAAAACTGGTTTCCTGAACAAGTCATCTCATCCTGAAACCTTTGAAAGTTCCCTGAGTCTACTACCTTTTAATCTTGACCCTAGTCACAAGATAATATCTCAGAATATAGCTAGTCCTGAAGCATCACCTATAGCAGATCTTCCTGAAACAGAGACAAGTCCTGCTGAGGAACATGAGTTAGAAGAAGATATAAATGATGATGAAGTGGAGCAAAGTGAACAAACAGACAAACTGGGTAATATCACCAATCTAGGTGAATCTGTAGGAGGAGATATCAGAGATCATCTGAATCATCAGAATCAATGTGCAACAGAGATAGCTAGGCACCATATGGTTACTAGAAGCAAAGCCGGAATTTTCAAACCAAAGGCCTACACAAGTCAAACACAAGACAAGGCAGCTGAAACTGAACCTTCTGATGTTGAAAATGCATTACAGAATAGCAAGTGGAAGAAGGCAATGCAAGATGAGTACAATGCCTTAATGGAAAACAAGACATGGACACTAGTGCCTCCTGAAGCTGGAATGAAGATAATAGGCAGTAAATGGGTGTTTAAACTGAAATATGACACTGAAGGAAAAATACAGAGACACAAAGCTAGATTGGTAGCCAAGGGGTTTCTTCAAACTGCTGGAGTGGATTATGGTGAAACTTTCAGTCCTGTCCTCAAGGCATCTACTCTAAAAATCATTCTAACCCTTGCTGTTTCTAAAGACTGGGATATCAGACAAATAGATGTTAACAACGCCTTTCTGAATGGAAAATTGAATGAGACAGTTTATATGCATCAACCACAAGGTTTTGTGAACAAGAGAACTCCAAATTTTGTGTGCAAGTTAGAGAAGGCACTTTACGGTCTGAAGCAGGCTCCAAGGGCGTGGCATGAAAAGCTGAAAAGCACCCTGTTAACATGGAACTTCAATCAGTCTAAAGCTGATAACTCACTCTTCTACCTGGCTGATAATGAAGATGTAGTTTATATGCTGATATATGTGGATGATATAATCTTGACTGGGAATAACAATCAAAGACTACAAGAAATCATTGACAAGTTAAATGCGAGGTTTGCTCTCAAGGATCTAGGAAAGCTCAGTAAATTCTTGGGAATGGAGGTCAACAGAGATGAAGCTGGAATTTACCTAACCCAAACAAGATACACCAAAGATCTGCTCAGAAAATTCTGCTATGAACACCTTAAACCAAGCCTAACACCAATGGCAGTTGGTAAGCCAATATCAAAAAATGATGGACAAATCATGGAGAATCCAACTCTGTACAGAAGTGCAATCGGTGGTCTTCTTTATCTAACTCACACTAGACCTGATATTACCTACTCTGTCAACAGAATGAGCCAATATCTTCAAGCACCTACAGATACACACTGGAAAACATTAAAGAGGATATTCAGGTATCTGAAAGGAACCTTAAATTACGGCCTCGCTATCTACAAAAGTGACAGGCTTGACATGAATACATTCACAGACTCAGACTGGGCATCATGCCCAGATGATAGAAGGTCCACAGCAGGTTATTGTGTATATTTGGGAGATAGCTTAGTGTCTTGGTGCTCAAAGAAACAGCAAGTTGTTGCGAGATCAAGCACAGAAGCTGAATATCGTGCACTAGCCCATAGTGCATCTGAAATCACATGGATCCAATCATTAATGCTGGAATTGAAAGAGTCACAGAAGACAGTTCCTATAATTTGGTGTGACAACCTAAGTGCTAGTGCTCTAGCCTCTAACCCGGTGTATCATGCACGCACCAAACATATTGAACTTGATGTTCATTTTGTTCGTGACAAGGTTCTGAAAGGAGAATTGCAGATCAACTATATACCATCGTCTGATCAGACAGCAGATTTGCTGACAAAGCCCCTTGCTCATTCTAGATTCTTATTTCTAAGAGACAAGCTTGGAGTAATTGAAACACACTCCAGCTTGAGAGGGGGAGTTGAAATTATACAGCCAACGTGATGCTACTGGTATTGCATAACAAACTGAGTGGAATGAAAATAGCAGCTGATCATCAGGGATGTTGTCTGCCAACGGGTTGCACATTACTGTTAATAGGAATATTCCTTTTTTTTGTATATATCTGTAAGCATAGAGTTTCTTGTATAAATATAGGCCATATTGTAACACTTTATTAAAGTGAAAATTAATCTTTTACTCAGAATTTTTACTAAGGACCATAGTCAGGTCAAACTGGGGAAGAATGGATGCCAAGTGAGCTTCACGAGCTACCTCTAAACATAGTTCTCGGAGTTCAAATTTCTTGCACACAATTTTCTAATGCTCAGTGAAGTAACACTTATCCTCAGCAACCACTTTGCGGAGATCGTGTCTGCATTTTCGGGAATACCTTATGTGTACAGTAGCTGTTATCCAGCATGCTTCAGCTAGTTGCTATACATCAAAAAATTATTCCCATGTATGGCTCGGCAAACACTTGGGCTGATGGCATGTTGGGTATTGATTTTGTGAGTTCTGTACGAAATCTCCTATCAAACATCATTTATGTTAATTTGCTGAGTACGTTAATTTGGAAAAAACTACACTCAAAAACTTAGACAATTATCCATAGTCATTTTCAAATATAGATGACAATTACATGGTGAATAACTAGTCTATACTCTTTATAGTTGGTTTTACTATTTGGCGGGGTAACATGTTGAAAAAGATATCTTCACGATAATGTGTCAATGCCAATATTGGCACTGAAAACGAAGACAAACAAACAAATACTAAAAAAAATATCTAAATTGTTCCCTTGCTCACGAAGGACAAGATAAAATGTGCTCACAGTTGATGTGACAATGCCACGTCAACAAGTGAAGCCACCGTAGTTGACAATTTAAAAAAAAAATGTTGAATTGTCAACAATGACAAGTAGTTTTGCTGACGTGGCAATACCGTGGGCACAATAAGCTCTTGCTCACCGTTGGCAAGATATAATCCCTGATACAAATACTATATTTTATAATTCATAATCAGTTCAAATGGACAAATTTGAGGAACAAAAGAAAAAGTAACTTTACATACAGCAACAACCTCTTGCCGTTCCCCATCTAGTAGAATCAAAACAATGTCAGCACGAAAAATGGAGCTTTATATAATACAACTTATATAACTAGAGCTGTTGAGCACAATTACGCTGTTCATATCATCTTACATGACAATACGATGCCAGTCACTTGCCAGTGTCAGTTTACAAGCATCAAACGATCAGTTCTGAGCAAAACTCCTTTAGGGTCATCATCTCACAATTCCTCGTGTTCTCTCCTTCACCTCCTGGAAGCTCTAGTCACTTCCAAAATGAATGATATGGAGTTTCATGAATTCACGACTCCATATTGTCTCTGACTCGAGATGCAAGTCTTTGTAAAGACTGCTCGTTGCAGGAAGTGTCCTTTTCCCTAATTTTGGACAAGAAATCCATGGCATCTCTGTACTGTCTTGCCTTACAATAACCATCTATAATAGTATTGTAGGTGAGTTCATTAGGTCTACAGTTGTGCTGGATCATAAAACTAATAACTTCATTTGCTTCTGTAAACAATCCACGTGCTGAGAATCCAGCAACGAACGTGTTGTAGGTGACAATGCAAGGCCGAATTCCTCTACTTGTCATTTCTGAGAATGTCTTTATAGCATCCTCCATAAGACCTTTCCTACAGAACCCTTTGATGACAGTGTTATAAGACACGAGATCTGGCTTTCCACCAGATTCTTGCAGCCGATTGAGGATTTCTTGAGCTTTCCAACATTCACCGACTCTGGCATACATATCCATCAAGCTGTTATAGGTGACAAGATCCGGCTGCAAACCACTCTCCCTTATTAAATGCAGAATTTCTGGGGCACGTTCATACATTCTATTTCTTGCAAAAATGGAAAGCATGGAATTGAACACCACAAGATCCGGTCTGTAACCATGCTTCAGGAACTCCTGAAATGCTCTCTCCATACCTGCAAGTGATTTACACTTGAAATTTGCAAGAATAAGAGTTCTCAAAAGCATCCAACTAGGATATATATGGCCATTATAGATTTTGTGTGCAATCTTTTCAATGCCTCTTACATTTCCACCCTTTGAGTAACCATGGAGCATCAAGGAGTACGAGGTCTCATTCGGCTTGAAACCCTTATTTCTCATGTCCAAAATGACAGATTCTGTGCCTCTCCAATCCCCTCTATGAGCCAGAGCATTCAGAAGGGCGTTGTAGGTTGTAACGCATGGAGTATAACCAGCTTTGATCATCTCATCATACATCTTTGCAGCATCAATTTCGGAGCCACACCTACCATATGCACTTATCAAAGTATTAAACGTGTCTCGATCAGGCTCAAACCCGCAATTCTTCATTTCATGGAACACTCGATTCACATATTTGTGCATTCCTTTGTTGCCACACATAGTAAGCATGGTGTTCCAAGTAACACGATTTGGCACACACCCATTGAGTTTCATGTCGCAAACAATTTCCATCATATCTTCAATGCGTGACTTCTTCCCCAGCATCCCAAGAATAGCATTGTAAGTACACACGTTAGGAACACAACCTGATTGCTTCATCAGCTTAAACAAACTTAAAGCCTTGTTCTCCTTCCCCGCTTTGCCATAGGCATCAATCAGAGTGGTATAAGTAACAGCATTTGGCATAATACCCTTCTGCGTCATTGTGCCAATCAATGCTGCTCCTTCCTCAAGAAAACCTGCCCTTATATATGCAGACACAAGCTCATTGTAAGTTACTGAGTCAGGAGGGCAATTGATCTCCTCCATTTCTTTCAGAACACTCAAAGCCTCATTGTAAATCCCTGCTTTCCCAAACACTTGAAGCAAAGAGTTGTATGTAACCGTTCCAGGGACATACCCCTTAGCCTTCAGCCCATTAAAAAAGTTATTTGCTTCCTCTAACAAACCTTCTCTTCCACAAGCAGAAATCACAGTACTACAAGTGAACTCATCAAATTCTAGCCCCATACTCCTCATCTCATCCAGAAGCTCTAGAATCTTGTCCCAAGACCGCCCCATTTTCCCATAAACGTCCAACATCACATTGTAAGTAACCAAAGTTGGAGACAGTCCCTTTTCCTTTATAAAATTAAACAATTTTATGGCCTTGTCGAACTTTGCAGTACGTGAATACGAGTGTAAAATAGTAGTCCAAGCTCGAACATCAAGATTGTAATCCTCAAAGTGAATTACATCAAACAGTTTTGAAGTAGTCAGATACTGAGCCTTCCTACCAAGAATCTTGACTATCAATTCAATAACCTGATTATCTAATTTATCATTACCCGATATATCCAAATTTAAAACAACCCATTCACATAGCAAAATAGCCTTTTCCCAGTTCCCCGAAAGGTCTAGACCTTTCAAGAGACTAATCAAATCAACCTCTTGAAGCAAATCAAACTTGACAGAATCAAAGAACGCAGGCAAACTAGAATTGGGCTGCTCTAAAATCGATTTGAGCATGAACTTACACTTCAATGGCAAAAAATCAAGCGAACCATCATCTTGCACGCAGTTTTCACCAAGTCTTGGGATTGCAATTGAATTGGCTTTCAGCAAATCTTGATTATGTGGAGAAATAACAGCAGAGGAATTCAAGGATGATTTAATGGGAGAGGAGATGTGAAGAAGGTGTTGGAGAAGGGAATCAAGAGGGAAAGAAGGGGTTTGTTGCTGTAGTAAAGGAGGAAGAGGGAGAGTACAAGTGTTGAATTTCAAGCGCTGATGGTTCGGTGATTGTGATGTTGGTTTTGTTGATTGGATTGGAAATGCTGGTCTGTTTGGAAAAAGGGTTCCTTCCATTGCGTCTCCCTCCCTCTCTTTCTCTTTCTCTTCCTCTTCCTCTGCGTGTCTCTCTGCGAGTTTGTGTGGAAATTTGGATATCTGTGCGGTACTGTTTTCTATAAACAGATAAGAAGATTTAAGGTTGCTATGGTTACAACATGGTCTGTAAGTTGGTTTTGCCGCCCAATTCTTAGCGGGCCGGCCTGGCACAGATCCCATTTTTTATGGTCCGGTCCGTTTACAAAAAAGAGGCTCCGAAAGGTTCGAATTGAACTGGGAAACGGGAAGAGGAAATTACATAAAAACATGTACTTAAACTTTCAAATTCAAAAATCAGGTATGAAGTTTATTTAATAAAAAATCAGGTATTAATTGGATATTTTATTAATTTATTAATACATATAAAAATTAATTAATCTACATGTTCCATTTCCATGCCCTAATTCATTTTCGTCTCCCCTTCTTCTCTCCATTCTCTCTCTCTCTCTACTCTATTTCTCTCTACCGACACCGGCTACTGTGAAATCTGGGTGTCGCGGCTGCTGCAAAATCATCACAGCGTCGCTTGCCTCTTCGCTGTGAGCGGCGACTCAACGACGTGAGCATCGGGCTCAACGGCTGCTGCAAAATCATCACAGCGTCGCTCGCCTCTTCGCTGTGAGCATCGGTGTCTGCGCTCTCAACGGTGACTTGCGACGTCGTCGGGTGGCGCTGGGCGAAGCCGATTTGTGTGATTTCTGTATGTGGAAGCCGATTGTGTGTGTGAGTTCTGTGGTAGTCTGGTCTTGCTGGAGTTGGGGACTCTTTTCAGATCGATGATGGTGTTTGGTGGGTAGATGATGGTGGTGGCGGCAGTCGACGGTGGTGTGGCGGTTGGGCATGGTGTTGTGTGCAGTGTTGGTGGTGGTGGTGTTGTGGTGGTTGGGTGCGGTTCTGGTGTTGGTGGTGTTTTGGTGTTGTTGGGGATTTTAGGTATTTTTGTTGGTTGTGCAGGTAGATGTGCTGGTGGCTGTAGCGGATGTGGTTGCGATTTTGGTGAGGTCCTGGTGGCTGTGATGATTTCTAGTGGTCGTGTCGGTTGGTGCATGTGACCAACTATTGGTAGATCGGGACCGGGGGTTGGGTTTTTGGTGTACATGACCAACTATTTGGTTTTATAGGTCACATTTTATTTCAGTGGTATGTGACCAAGTATTTGGTTATCTGTGACCAAGTATTTAATTGTGACCTAAAAATTTGACAATATGCGACTGAAAAATAATCCGTGACCAAAAAATTTGAAAATATGTGATCAATGAAATTAACCATTTTTTTATCTGTGACCTAAATATTATATAATCTGTGATCGTAAAAAATTTGTGACCAACTAAGTTGAAAATTTGTGACCGTGTGACCTATAAATTTTGATCTGTGACCAACTAATTTTGAAATTTGTGACCAACGAATTAAATGTGACCTATAAAATTTTTGAACTGTGACCATAAAATAATCTGTGACGTATAAAAATTATTATTTGTGATTGAAAAATAATATGTGACTAATTAAATTATAAATCTGTGACCGGAATGATTGTCGGAATAGTCGCCGAAATTGTCGTCGAATAGTCGCCGGAGCGGTAGGGATGGTGCATATGGGGTGGGTTTATTATATTGTATTGTATTGTATTTAAAAAAAAAACCTGATTTTTGAATTTTCAAACTATAAACATGATTTTTAAATTGGTGTAAACTAAACACCTCATTTATGAATTCTTCCTAAACGGGAAACCCATCTAATGCAACTTCCAATTGTGACCACAGGTCTACTGCATGGCGGTCCAGCCTTGGACTCTCTAACATATATATTTATTTTCTCAAAATAAAGTATATTTTTGTTGTAAATAATATGCTTATTAGAGAATGGCAATTATACTCCTACAACTCTAGCTTTTATTACCATTATATCCCTAATTTTTCCCTATGTGGATTTGGTTATCAATATAATACCCACAAGTTAATTGATTTCTCTGCTTTCTTCTCTATCTTCTCTCTATTTTATAAAACATAATCAGCAAGAAGGTCTAATCAATTGAGTTAGGAAAATATATTTCTAGTCAGTTGAGGTAAAAAAAAATCCCTTCAATAAAAGAAAGACAAGAAGTTCTAACCAATTGAGTTTACAAGCAATGCTCTTTTAATGTGTTCATAAAAGGGTTAGTATTATCTTAACTTTAAATTGTATAACAAAGATGTATAATTATTCGATCTGATTATATCAATTTGACTATGACAACTTATGATAAATAAATATTTACATGAATGTAATTTTTTTCATTCTACATTCCAGTAGAATATTGTATTATTGTTCTTAAGAAAAACAATCCAAATCAATATTCAAGAAGAATATTAATGTAGCATTGCTTGAAAATGAATATAATATTTATATTATTTTGTTGCTCCTAAAGAAACACAAATTCACATATACAATATTTAAAATAATATTGTATTATTACTATTGAAAAATTATAATATTTTTTCATATTATATTCTTGAATAAAATTTATTTTTATCTGTGTTTTCATGAAAAAAAACTCAATTTACAATTCCATTAATATTTTTGAAGAATGTTGTGTATATTCCATTAATAATTAACCCTGAAGGAAAACATATAATTCATGTCACGTGAATATTGATTCTTATATGATTGCATTATGGCTAATCATATTTTCGAGATTTAACTATATCTTTTGTTTGATTGAATATTTATTCAAATGGCAAATATTGTATTGAATCAGAAGTTCAATTATTGAATATATTATTATTTGGCACTATCAAAATTACCATCACTGATTTAATAATAATGCGAAACTGAATGGCTCCCATGTGTAAGAAGAAAGCATGTCAAGTCTTTAGAGAAGCATACACCCTTAGGTTGATTACTGAAATACGTGACACAAAGATTTAAATTGATGGTTACATTCTTCTTTCATTTTAATTTAGAATTGATGCTAAACAAAAGAGAGATGTATCAAAATTCTGAAAGGCATAAGGTGTGACAAGAAGATAATGTTGTTGGATAAAATAATGGTAAAGTGCAGAAAAAACTTATCAATAGATCAATAGATCGAGTCTCGTGACAGCACGATGTCCTAAAGCGAAATTGCCCGTCGATAACTGCTGCGACCTCCGTGGACAATCACCTCCAGGATACAACGATCAAATAAACCAATTATGCAGCAATCATAAAAGGTTTTCAGAACTCTCAAGTGTACTCCAGAAAATAAAAGACAATTTGAGTATAATATTTTACTATATATATGAAGAGACAATTTCGTTTTTGTTGTATTTTTCTAATACCCAAAAGTGTGTTTATATAGGCATGAAGAGATGTAACTTCTTCCACCATGATCTAGCATTAAGTTGCAGATGTAATGGCCTATGGTAATGGATATTAAAACTGGGCAGTTAAAACTGTCATATTTTACTGGCTAGTTGACACATTAAATAATTCCGAAAATAATTAAAAAATAATAAGTATTTTATTAGAATCAATAAAGCCCAAGAGCCCAAGGCTCCAAGGCCCAATCAAAGACTTTTTAATATAATGCGTGAGGCGTGGCTCGAACCCCTGACCTCCCACACAAATTCCACACTTTTCACCAGTTGGGCACTTTATCTTAATTAATTATTTCTTTCACATATTATATTTATAGTATAAATATATAACAATCCCCCACATGAAAGAAATAAGATAAATAAAAATATTATTCTGGAGTACGGTAGAAATCACGCAGGCTTAGGTGTCTATCGACTTGAACCTCAGCTTTGTATATTCTATCGAGCTTGCTAACTGTAGAGTGAACTATGTCTTGAACTCCACAATTATGATTTGCAAACTGAGACAATAAAACACACACATGATTTCTAAAACAATCATCGAGTTCTCGCGGTTGTGTTCATTTCGGCCGTGAACTTTCCCGGTTTCTTTGAGTGCTCTAGAGAATTAGCCTCAATTCTCATAGGAAGCGGCCCCACTTCCACACTCAAATAGGTGCTTCTATCAAGGATGCACTGTATTTAAACACCCCACTGAATATCAGCTATAGAAAGCATTAAGAGCATTTGCTCATCCTCTAATCAATACAGTTGGTACTACTCATCATAGGGAGGGGTTTGAAATAAATTCAATGTAGTACCCCCACAGATCACTCCAATAACTTTGTTATCCCATTGAACCTTATCCATGGGATCTCCAATCGCAAGGTTGGGTTTCCATTATAGGTGATCTAATTTATAATAGGCTTTAGCCCCATCCCCCTCGATGTTTTCTGAACTAGCTCTCTAGCTAATCCTTTTGTTAATGGGTCAACAATATTATCACTTGACTTCACATAGTCAATAGCTATAACCCCATCCTTAAGCAAATTGACGCACGTATTGTGCCTCCTACGAATATGTCTAGACTTTCCATTGTAGGATGAATTTTGAGCTCTTGCAATAGTCGCTTGATCGTCACAATGGACATAGATAGTGGAAGTGGTTTGGACCACAAAGGAACATCCATAAGAAAATTCCTTAACCATTCGACCTCTTCACCTGCCTTATCTAATGCTATGAACTCTGATTCCATAGTAGATCTCGCAATGCAGGTTTGCTTAGTGGATTTCCAAGATACGGCACCACCCGCTAATGTAAAAACATAGCCACTTGTAGATTTAGTTTCATTGGTATCTGAAATCCAATTAGCATCACAATATCCCTCAAGTACAGCAGGATATTTAGTATAATGTATTCCCCAGTCTATAGTGTATCTCAAATACCTCAAGACTCGAATGAGAGCATTCCAATGTTCACTATTAGGATTACTAGTATACCTGCTAAGTCTACCGACGGCATATGCTATATCAGGTCTGGTACAGTTCATGAGATACATGAGACTGCCGATCACTCTAGCATATTCTAAAGCAGAAACACTAGGACCTGAATGTTTTCTCAAATGAAGACTTGCATCATAAGGTGTTTTAGCGGGAATACAATTATATTGTTTAAACTTCTTAAGCACTTTTTCTACATAATGTGATTGTGTTAAAGTAATCCCTTCAGAATGTGTTACTATTTTAATCCCTAGAATAACATCAGCAACACCCAAATCTTTCATTTCGAAGTGCTTTTTCAGAAACTGTTTAGTCTTATTAATCACATCTAAACTAGTTCCCATTATTAGCATATCATCCACATATAAGCAAATTATGACACCACTATCCCCCACAAATTTGCTATATATGCATTTATCTGCTTCATTTATCACATAACCATTAGATGTCAAAGCTATATCAAATTTCTCATGCCATTGCTTAGGGGCTTGTTTAAGGCCATAAAGAGATTTTTTAAGTCTACACACTTTATCATCAAGGCCTTTTACCACAAATCCCTCAGGTTGATCCATATAAATCTCTTCTTCTAAATCTCCATATAGAAAAGCAGTCTTGACATCCATTTGATGTATAATAAGATTATACAATGAAGCAATTGCAACTAACATCCTAATAGAGGTAATTCTAGTAACAGGTGAATATGTATCAAAGAAGTCAACTCCTTCCTTTTGTTTATAGCCTTTAGCTACAAGTCTTGCTTTAAATTTATCAATTGAACCATCAGGTTTCAATTTTTTCTTAAAAATCCATCTACACCCAATGGTTTTACATCCTCTAGGCAAGTCTACTAATTCCCAAGTGTTATTAGACATAATGGAATCATATTCACTATTTATAGCTTCCTTCCAAAATATAGAATCTGGTGAAGATATAGCTTCATCAAATGTAATAGGATCATCCTCTACTAAATATGTTAGAAAGTCAGGACCAAAAGAAGTAGCAGTCCTAGGTCTTTTGCTTCTCCTAACTTCAGCTTCTTCTAATTCAATAGGCTCTTCTCTAACACTAGGAGGAACACTAAGAGAACTACTTGGTCTTACAGATTTTTCTTTAAAAGGGAATCTATTTTCAAAAAATTCTGCATCTCTAGTTTCAAAAATTGTGTTCTTTTCAATCAAAATATTTTTAGAGTCAATTACTAAAAATCTGTAGGCATTACTATGAAAAGCATAACCTATGAATACACAATCAACAGTTTTGGACCAAGTTTAGTTCTCTTAGGTGCTGGAATAGATGCCTTAGCTAAACACCCCCACACTTTAAGATATTTATATGAAGGTATTCTACCTTTCCACAATTCATAAGGGGATTTATCATTTTTCTTACTGGGAATTCTGTTAAGAATATAACATGCAGTAAGAAGTGCTTCTCCCCACAAGTTAAAAGGTAATCCAGAAGAGTTTAGCATTGAACTGACCATATCCTTTAGAGTTCTATTTTTCCTTTCAGCTACACCATTAGATTGGGGAGAATATGGTGGAGTAGTCTCATGAATAATACCATTATCAACACAAAATTTATCAAGCTCACCTGAATATTCTCCTCCCCTATCAGATCTTAAAATTTTAATGGTTTTATCTAACCGATTTTCTACTTGATTTTATATGAAACAAATTTTGAATAACTTTCATCCTTACTCTTGAGAAGATAAATGTAACAATAACGGGAGTAATCGTCAATGAAAGTTAAAAAATATTTATTTCCACCACG
This sequence comes from Fraxinus americana, assembly GCA_035079005.1. Taxonomy (NCBI): domain Eukaryota; kingdom Viridiplantae; phylum Streptophyta; class Magnoliopsida; order Lamiales; family Oleaceae; genus Fraxinus; species Fraxinus americana. The sequence continues at coordinate 8,669,697 of CM068726.1, read as the reverse complement.
GGTAACATATCCTTTTAAATCACATAAATCAGAATGTATTAAACTTAAAACTGAAGTAGTTCTATCAACATGTGAGAATGGTTTTCTAGCATACTTAGATTCAATACACGTTTCACATTTTGAGTTTGGGAACTTATCAGTTTTAGGAATGTTTCCCAATCTCATTAATTTTTTAATAGAATTCATGTTCAAGTGTCCAAGTCTAGCATGCCATAAATCATAAGAATCCAAGCAAGTAAACAAGAAGTAGAAACTTTATTATTGATCACGAAACATTTAATTTAAATAGACCCTCATCTCGCATACCCTTTCCCAACAAAAGTACCACCCTTAGACATTACAACTTGACCACTCTCAAATACAATTTTAAATCCCTTTTTGACCAAAATAGATCCAGACACTAGATTTTTCCTTATATCAGGTACATAAAGGACATCCTTCAAACTAAGGATATTTCCAGAAGTAAATCTAAGTGTCACAGTTCCTTTCCCTCGATTTTGGAGGAAGAAGCATTTCCCATGAACAGGACATTCTCCATCACTATTAGGAGTGAATGAAGAAAATGCACCTCTCGTGCGGCAAATGTGTTTGGTAGCTCCGTAATCTACCCACCAATCTGTCATGTTGCTCACTAGATTAACTTCTGTCACATAGCAGAAAAATTCCCATCTTCTACTATATGTGCCTGATGCTTCACAGTTTTTCCTTTCCTATTTCGACAATCCTTTGCAAAGTGACCTGGTTTACCACAAACAAAACAATCACCAACAGTTTTATTTTTAAATTGAGGCTTAGACCGATTGTTCTTTCCTATGAATGGTTTCCCCTTGAATCTGCCTTTAAAATTCTGACTTTTAGTATAATTTCCAACAGCTCTTTTACTATCAGAACCTCCTTCAATAAGATTGGCCTTTGTACCCAAATCTGGTCTCTCCCTACGTTCTGCCATTCTATTGTCCTCCTCAATCCTAATTCTGATAATCAAATCCTCTAATGACATTTCTTTTCTTTTATGCTTCAAACTGTTTTTATACTCTTTCCAAGTAGGTGGTAGTTTTTCAATTATAGCAGACACTTGAAAACCTTCACATATTTTATATCCCTCAGCAATAATTTCGTGAATTATAATCTGTAATTCTTCAACTTGACTTACCACCGTTCTAATATCATCCATTTTAAAATCTAAAAATTTTCCCACAACAAATTTCTTAGTTCCAAGCATCTTGATAGCATATTTCTTTTCTAATGACTTCCATAATTCTTTAGCAGATTTACACGACCAGTAAACATCATATAAATCCAACGTCAAGCAATTCAGAATATAATTTCTGCACATATAATCATTACATTCCCAATTAGCTAAATCTGATGTTTCCTTATCAGTAGGCTCATCAGCAATTGCAGAAACAGGTTTATTAGATTCAATAGCATCTACAACTTTAAGAGTTGTCAAATAAAATCGCAATTTCATTTGCCATCTCTTAAAATTCTTTCCATCAAATAATTCAGGCTTTTCAGAATACTTAGGAACAGATATATCTACTGCAGCCATTAAAAACGAATTTCGCTTTAGATTGTTGGATAAAATAATGGTAAAGTGCAGAAAAAACTTATCAATAGATCAATAGATCGAGTCTCGTGACAGCACGATGTCCTAAAGCGAAATTGCCCGTCGATAACTGCTGCGACCTCCGTGGACAATCACCTCCAGGATACAACGATCAAATAAACCAATTATGCAGCAATCATAAAAGGTTTTCAGAACTCTCAAGTGTACTCCAGAAAATAAAAGACAATTTGAGTATAATATTTTACTATATATATGAAGAGACAATTTCGTTTTTGTTGTATTTTTCTAATACCCAAAAGTGTGTTTATATAGGCATGAAGAGATGTAACTTCTTCCACCATGATCTAGCATTAAGTTGCAGATGTAATGGCCTATGGTAATGGATATTAAAACTGGGCAGTTAAAACTGTCATATTTTACTGGCTAGTTGACCCATTAAATAATTCCGAAAATAATTAAAAAATAATAAGTATTTTATTAGAATCAATAAAGCCCAAGAGCCCAAGGCTCCAAGGCCCAATCAAAGACTTTTTAATATAATGCGTGAGGCGTGGCTCGAACCCCTGACCTCCCACACAAATTCCACACTTTTCACCAGTTGGGCACTTTATCTTAATTAATTATTTCTTTCACATATTATATTTATAGTATAAATATATAACAAATGTCAAATCTCAAGTCATACGAGCCTAAGCGTAACAAAGAGTTTTTCTATTTTTAATTATCGAGACAATAATTTTAATTATTTTAATAAGAACATTATAATTATTTCTTTTATTTAATAAGTTCATGTTTTTCTCTCATTTCTTAAAATTTATTTTTTCTCAACCTCATTTTAACCACACATTTAATGAGACTCACAACCAGGAGCGGACGCAAACCTTAAAAGTTATGGGGCACAATCGAACTTGCAAAGAAGTTGGGAGAAATTTTACAATCGAAAATTTACGTCCAAAAAAATTATACCACGTGTAATTTTACTTCCGAAAATTTACATGGGTTATGACTTTTTCGGATATAAGATTTCAAAAAAATTTGATGTCATATTTCATATAAAATTTTCTAATAAAATGATGAAAATTATATTGAGAAATTTGTATCGCAAAAATAATAAATGTTAATGAAATAATTGAATTTTTTTTAAAAAAAAATGCGAGTTAGACGTCATTTTTTAAGACTTACGTTTAACGTATTTTTAACTATTTTCGATATATGTTTAGACTATTCGATATGCCCATAATGTAGTCTCGAAATAAGTTTTGAGATGTCATAAGCAATTTATAGATTCGATTAGTGTACGATCGTTAGAGAATTTTTAAAATTAGCATGTTATTGAAATTCAAATTTATTGTGATTTTGCCTCTATTTGGTAGAGATTAAAATCAAATTTTTAGTAAATTTTGATAAAAGTAAAAAGTTATGGATTTCATGAAATATGTTATTAAAATTAACTGTTAACTTTGATTTAAATTAAAATTTAGATTTCAATCGATACCAAACACAATTTTATAAAAAAAAAAAATCAAAAGTTGGGGGAGGGGGCACTTGCCCCCCCGGACCCCCCTAAGTCCGCCCATGCCCACAACTTTAATCAATTTTTTAGCAACATATTTAATCAAATTTTATCGAAATTTACTAAAAATCTGATGTGATATAGAAAGATGAAGATTTCATAAAAAAGTAGGGTCGGCTTAAGAAGAAATAATTTTTCAGAATGTTCATTATTGGAGAAGTTCGGGTCAATTTTGAGTGGAAAGGGCCCAATGAACGATCATTTCCGACTAAATTCCATCGTTTAGGATTTCGAAAACGTTGTTTCCTCTTCTTGGTAATTTTGTTGTTAAACAAATTTGAAATTCAATTCCATTTGTTGCGGATTGATTTTGGAGATTAAGGTTTTTAACTTTTGTCATTATCTAGATTTTCATAATTATCAATATCTTATTTAAATAAGGATGTTAAGCCTTAATGACATCCATATTTTTTGATGAAATAAAATTCATTGAGAAATTTTATCCCGATTTCCTCTCTTTCTTCTAATTTGTGAGGGAATCAACAAGTTTGAGCCTTCAAGTGCGATTCTTGTTCTTTTCTACAAGTTTCACTACGTCAAAATCTATTTTTTATCAAAACCAAATACAAAAGAGAAATGTCACATTCCTACAAGCGTGAGTCCGTGACACTGCACTGATGCACGCTGCAGTTATTAAAATACTCATAGCAAATATGCAATCATGGTCCATGGAGATTGGAGACCCAAAAAAAGAGAGAGAAAAAATTTAAAATTTGGAAGACTGCATGCATGCATGCATCATCCTATCCATTTAACCTTAGAAGTGCCATTTTTCATTTCTCTTTTGCGATGAAGTGGTCAATTTACGATTATGTAATCGCTTACCTAAAAAAGAAAAAGAAAGGCATATACTGATTCAACATGTAGCAAGTGGAAAATAATGAATGGCTCATAGACACCATTATAAGTTTTTTAAATGAACGAGAACGACTCCAGCAAGTCGAGAGTTGACTTTGGCTCAATTTTGGTTTTTTGTTTTAAATTTGGAAAAATAATATCACTTTGAGTCTCGAAAAAATTATAAACAAAACTCGAAACAGAAGAGTTAGGAGGGGATTTTGACTAAATTCTATTGCCTTAGGGTCATTCGGGCACTTTGCCCAAATTCTATTGCTTAGCACAACAAATTGCTTCTTCTGTTAATTCTTCTCTTTCTTTGGTATTTTTCTTATTTTTCACATTTTTTTTATAGTTGAATCTTAAGCTTAGACAAATTACAATTTGTGAGGTTGATAGGTAGCATAATATTTTATCGATTCTTATGAAATCATCGACGTATCATTAGCAACGAGCGTAATGGGATTCACTTTCAAAGAAAAAGAGTGAGAGATTGATGTTTATAACTCTAATTTATTGAAAGCCTTTAAAAAGAAAATTTATAACTAAATTTGATTGTTGTGAATGGCAGACGAAATGGCATGGGCGTAGAGGACAAGTGCTACAACTAACTTCGAAGAAAAGAATTATAATATCCATAAAAGCTGTAGCATAGGAGTGAGAGATGCTCAACTTTAAGTCCCTGTAACATTTAAAGGGTATTTAGTCACATCGATCCTAAAAACAAAATCTCCAGCAAAAGTCAATGCATCGACCAATTATGCGTCATAACAACACTTTATCCATCATAGGGCATAGTCACCACACCTAAATTTATTGAAAGCTTTCACAATAACTAAAATTATAGAATTCTTCTAGGTACTTTCAAAATTATTTTGTGTAATGAAACGTTAATTATAATGACAATTAAATTTCAAATGCTTTCTTTAGGCTTTTATTTTATGTGGTAATGGCGCTACTATAGTCCGAGTGCAAGTAGCGAAATGCACTTCTCTTTCACAATTAACTGGCCGACAACGATTGACTTGAAGTTTCTATGCTTGTGTTAAGGTTTTATCTAAGGGCGTTAACATTATATGTGTGGCTTTGTTTTGATCAATCGGGTCCCACCACAGACATCCTTGCACTAAATTAATACATATATTTTTTTTTTGAGTAGCACACATACGTTAAGTGTGTATTTGATGCATTAAATGTAGTAGAAATTAATACATATTTTTTTTTGGAGTAATGCTATTTGCAGTCGCCCTATGTGACACACACATGACATGTAATTATTTGATACATTAATGTGGTATTTTTTACCACATTTAATGCATCAAATACACACTTGATATGTGTGTGCCACGTAAGCCGACTGTTACAGTGAGCGACTGCATGTAGTATTATTCTTTTTTTTGTTTGGGGCTTGAGAATTTGAGTATAAAATTTCAAGAGTGTCCCACCATAGATACTCATGCAACCAAATGTATACTTGATTATTTTCTTAAAAATACTTGAACATTTGGTTTAAATTCCAAAAACCACCATCACGGAGGAGGATGGTTGAAAGCTAAACATTAAAAATGCACTTGACTTGTAAATGGTGGCTAGAAATGCCCAACTAGATTCAAAGAATTCTTGATTTGTTATTGAAATATAGCGTGTAGCCTTTTGCATAGAATATCCAATACTTACTTGAGTAGAAGCTATTTTAGGGGTTAACTACACCAAACGTTACTCAACTTTCACTCCATGTCATTCAAACTTCAATAAGTATTCAAGTCACATCATAGACTAAGACGAGCTTTTAATTTTGAGTATCTACGTCAATTGGTTGTACACGCCAAATCCCGTTATCAAGAAATTCAACACAATACTCCATTCGAATATAGATCAAAATTAATCGTTTTACCGATTTATTACATCTTACTCCGTAATCACACTTTAATACCTGAGGTATCAAAAAACAAATATATTTAGTACGACACTATTCTTTATTTGATATAATTCACTACAATAGTTCAATTTCTCTTTATTTTTCCCAAGCCATAAGTTGCATGTATTCCAATTTTTTCCCTTGGCTATTTGCATTTTCGTAAAGGTATATATTAAGATAATTATCTTTTCGTGCTCTCGAAAAGTTAATCTTTTGGAGTTCTAAAAGAAGAGAAATGATCTATACGAATATCAAATCGAAGAAGGAGAAATGTTTTCTCATGTCTACCAAAAGATGAATACTATTAATCCGATATTTCATGTGTATACGTTTGAGTTTCAATAATTTTAGCTGGGTTAGGTAAGAAAATCATAAACATGCAATAATGCCTAATTTACTTGAACGAAACAATCTCTCCTTCCAAGTCAATAGTTGACTTTGTCTCGACCACACCACATCGGCTAAATAGAAATACCAACAAATTTTATCATACAACATTTTATTTTATTTTTTATTTTAAAAAGGCTTCAAAATGGGACCCACAACAAATTAGATTAAGATGAGCTGTAAATCACGCTACAAATGGTGCATTGTCATGTAGGATTTTTTTTCTAATTAGTTATTATTATAAACGAAAAATATTATAATATAGGAGTTGACTAGCAGAGGTTAATATTAAAGAAAAGATTGATTAAACAAATGGTATTAAGGAAATAATTGATGATTTCTGACTAAACAATGTACAATAACGTGATCACGTGTCTTTGCGTTACGTAAAGTTGAAATAACGTTAATTCAGTGCGTGTTTAAAGTCCAATAATGCATTTGTTCTTTTGATAATTAAAATTTTTTACTCGGAGATATCGAACCACATATTTAGGTAAACATTTTTTTTTTTTAATAAAGAAGATCGATAAAAATTATAATTTTTTAGTTCGTGTGAACATTTTGTTGGAATTAATTGATAAGGTGTTAAATAATTAAATGTGATATTTAATTATGTGGGTCACTGCAATTAATTTGGGTGAATTGGAAAAGTCTCCAATATATAGGCTCATATGTTGATAAGCCCATTTCAAGTGTCTTATATATGGTAAGGAATCCCACATCGAAAGTTCACAAGAAAAAAGACTTGTTTATATAGTGAGATGTGTATATAAGTTATAATTTAATAAGTGACCTACAACTTAGCTACCTTCGGTTAGCCAAAGGCTAGCATACTAGCCACCACTAGAGTGGTGTTTCGCACCACTCGCGCCCCGACCCCGGTCCCGGTCCCGGTCCCGACCCGCGCACGTCGCAAAGTTCGCATTGGGCGTTTTAGAGGCGCACTTGGCTGGTGACTGTTCGAAATTGGTGAATAGGCATGATGAATAGACACTACACTTCATGGTTTAATCTGGGTCGTCAGATCATGAAATAGTGCGATCCAATGGCTAAGATGTATCAAACCAAATGGTGCACCAGTTCATGAAATGTGACACACCCATTCAATGAGACACTTCAATCTCTATAAATAGAGACCTCCAGATTCGTTTTTAGACACCTAATTAATTAATATATTCTTGATTTCTTGATTCATTCTCTCTCCATATTCTGCCAAAATTTCTTCGATATATCCGTGATTCTTTCGATTGAGATAGTCGAATTTCCGACAACACATTTTACGTCTATGAAAACGTTTTACATTACGATCATGTTTAATATGTATTGAATTAGATAAGATTAGATGTGATTAAAGAATTCAATAAAATTTATAAATTATTTGTTAAGTCGTTTTCATTGAGTGCTTGTTTGGTAAATATTAAAATTCAATTAAAATTGAAAATATAGCCGTTATTGAATTTCGCTCGTCTAATAAAAGTCAACAATAATAGCTAGTTTTTGAATTTTAATCTCTATCGAACACGCCCTGAATGTACTATAAGCTCACAATTCCCTTTTAATCGATTTTTTTGGGAAATCAATATACGTATGTTCAATTAATTGTTACCATTCATAGATATTATTCCTACATCATTACAAGTAATTGGGTGAGTTTGACTAAAGGGTCTATATTTGTGAGGAAAACATCGATTCGATTTCTACGTTTGAGAAGTGTGACACTTGAATCAACAAATACTAGTCAAGGACGAACGAAGTACTCAATTCGTAAATATACAATCGAGGATATGGTATTATTGAAATGTTGTTTCGTTATAAAAGTAAAAAGAAACATATATTTTAATTATGGAGTGAAAACTTTTTTTTTTTCAATATCTTATACATGGATCCCACATCATGTGAGTGGAAATCAAAATTCTGGTAAATTTATTATGTACTTGAATCATCTTTCAACTAGAAAATGGAAAAACCAACAAAGAAGATATGCAGTACAAAAAGGATTAGGTAATTTTGCGTTTGGCAGTATGAGACCGCAGTCTCGGGAATATAACTGTGATAAAAATAAATACTAATATATTATTTGAAGAACCTCTGAGTATAATCCAACGGTCTGGAAAAAAGGTGGTGCAATAATAAAAATCTCAATGATGATTGGCCACAGGCTCAGGCCACCTGAAAAGTACTGTTACTGTATAATGGAATCAACAAGGCTGCATTATTGGGGGCCCACTTGGTTAAAGTCAATCTCCCTCTCTCCCTCCTCACAGAAGAGAAGAGAGAGAAACGAAAGGTCACCGAACGGCGAACGCACATTCGCACACCATTTCCCCTCGCAAAAAATGGAAACATACGATGTACTGATGTACAGATGCATGCACTTGAGTCTCATATTAAGACCCTGTTTGTCTACCATTATGAGGAGGAAAATGGAATAATGAATAGTATTTTTTGGAGAATATGTGATTGAAATTTGAAGTAACTTTATTGGTTTATGTGTAAAATATTTTATTGGATGAATATATGGTGGAGATTGTTTACTATAGAAAACAATTTTTTAGATAATTATAGACAAACAGGGGCTAAGTTGTCTTTAGTGCGTGCATTTTTCAATAAAATAATATTACATATAAATTTAAAATTTTTTACTTCTTTTTTTAAAACACATTCCCAATAAAATATTATTTTCTTCATTATAATTTGAAAAAAATGGAGCTCAAATAAGGACTAATTTTTGTAATACTCTCTCTGTTCAATATAGATATATTTTTTCGTCTGCTTCAAACTATAAACAACTTTTCTTGTATCTCATGATAATTTTTGTAATACTATCTCCATTCAATATAGATTGTATTTACTTTCTTTTTCGTATATTTCAAATTACAAACAATTTTTCTTGTTGTGAGTATAATTTTTTTTTTTTTTTTAATATGCTCATATTTTATGTGTTTTATAATCAATAAATATGAATTACTCATATTTAAATCATATATTTTCAATTATATTAATTATATATTTTTTAATCTGTGTGAAAATGAAAATAAACTTATCTTTATAGGATGGAGGGAGTATTTACTTTTTGGGTTGTTGGATAATAATTCAGTTCACTCTTTTATTTTGAAAGTTTTGGTGGGTTAGAATATGGGCTCGATTGACAGACTTTCCAATTTGCTTTTGAGATTAAGAAGTTGTTCATGAGAATATTGAAATAATTTTTGAAAGTACTTAAGATTAAGAAGTTGTTTATAAGCATATTTTTGATAATTATTTGAGAGTACTTTGTCTAGAATTTTTAATGAAGTTCTTCTATATGAAACAGATATAAAAACAGAAGCCTACCAAAATGAATCATACACGTAAGGGTAGGCATGGGTTGGGTTGAGTCAATTTTTACCTCAATCCAAGTCCAACCCAACATAATCGGTTTGATCAAAATTTAACCCAACACAACCCGTGTAAAAGGTTGAAACCCAACCCAACCCAACCCAATCAAGTATCAGTCGGGTTGGGTTGGTTGATTTGGGACGACTTGTCAACAAAAATTAAAGTCATCTAATTTTCTATTATACTAAATTCGAATAAACAAGATTAAATAGTAAGTAAATAAATAAATAAATAAAATTTTTCTATTATCTTATTCAATCCTCATTAGCCGAGCTTACAAAGAATAAAATGCATTTAATATAACATGAAAAACGTATACTACATTTCTTGTGGGAAGAGCAGTGATCTCCTCCTCTAAAATACACCAATGTAATTATAGTTACTGTCTACTCATACTTTTTAGGTTTCTTTTACTTTCCTAAACATTTTATTTATTTATTTTAAAGTGACGGGTTGGGTTGGGTTGAGCGGGTTTATTCGATTTTTTTGAGTTCACACATAATCCGATCCGACCCGACCCGACCCGACTCGACCTGCATATACAGCCAACCCACTCAACTCGTGTAAAAACAACAAAAAAATCGACCCAACCCGGTCGGGTTGGTTCGATTTGGACGGTTCGTTCGAGTTTTGTCTACTCCTACCTACACGTATTGTCACATAAACTGCAATTGCTCGATCATTTCATCCATATACTTTTTAAAGTAAACCAAAGAGGTCATATGTTCTTCCATTTGCATTGCAACTTGAAATGTTTAGATTTTTGCATTGTGTAATGTTATTCATCCCAGTGGAAATTAAAACACGGTCTAGTTGGTTTTAAATAATAGGTTAAATGAAATGTGAAATTAAATGACTTATTTAAATGATTTATTTAATTTCACCTATCATTTAATGCCATATTTATGCCACATAAACTGTGTTTTCATCCTCAATGGGGATGAATGGTATTACTCTTTTGCATTCGGGGACGATGTCATAATGTTCTCTAATATCCCCATTTTAAAAATATTTATGTAACTCGTACCAAGACAATAAAAGCAGGAATAAATTATTATGTGCACCAAGTGTTTCGTACAAGAAAATTTAGGGTTCGTTTGATATAACTTTTATTTTTTGTAGAAGGGATTTTGAAGAAAATTACCTTAATTTTTGTTTTAAAATTAAAATTAATTTTTAAAAGAATTTTCTATTTTAGAAGTACTTTCAGAGGAAGTCACATTAAACTAATTTCCTCTAAAAACCCTTCAACCTAAAAAAACACTTTCATACAATTAGTAAAAGAGTTCAAAAGCAACTTTTGGGGGCTTCAAAACTCATTTTAGTTTCCAAGGGGGAAATCCTTGATGTTTTATTTTTGGAATAGCATTCTTTGGAGAATGTATGATTAAAAAGTAGGAAAAAATTTTGAATTTACGTGCAAAATTTTTATTGTGTAAATGTGTAATTGAAAATGAGAATAATAATTAAAGAAATTTGCTTTAAAGGGAGACAAATTTCACATGCCAATAAAAATATATAAATATGAAAATGAACAACCGAATTACAAAAATAGTTATAACATTTCAATAATATTTGATTAAAAAAAAAAAATCTCTAATGTTCAATATTATCAATATGTTCAAATAAGTAGGAAGTTATTAAATTAAAAGGTAATTAAAATTAATTTATTTTTATTTTTTGTGAAATTTAATTAAAATGTGATCTTTCTCTGTAGAAAAATTGCAAGGGAAACCACGAAAAGAAGATACCTGGAATTTTTATAAAAAAAATTATTTACAAATTGATTTTTCTCAATAATATGTATCAAACACCCCTTAATTACGCTACTCAAAATTCGTAACTGTACTGGCCTCTGTATGATTGTGCATTAATGGCTATCATGTTAACAAGCTGAAGGCCTACTTTTTTCTACAATTATGCTACTTGTACAATCTTTGTTGATAAATATACAATTGACACGTTGTAAAACAACCAAAATACCAGAATTGTCTTGATACCAATTATTGTCAAACAAACTATCGGATTGAGATATTGAAATTATATGACAAATAATAATGAAATATATGATCAAGTAAAAGAATAATAAAGATAAGGATATGTCAGATGAATTAAGAAATTTTATTAACTCAAGAATAATGGAGAAGAGAGAAAAATTACAATAGATCCTATAATTTTGGTAATATATTTTCTCACACTATAAAATTGTATAGAATAACCTAGTATTTATTGGGAACATGTAGGGGATATCCAAACCCTCCCAATAGAGTTTTTGATGAAGTATGATATCAAAAAATCCAGTCCAAAACAAATTACAATTCCCAATGAACTTCCAAAATAAAACTTCAACTTGACGTAGGATTCCAATAGTATTCCAAATTGAATTCTTCTTGATGCGTACTTCAACTAGAATTCTTCTTGATGCGTACTTCAATTAGAATTCTTCAATTATTTAAACAAGAAATTCGAGTCACACTCAAATTCTAACAGCACCATCATATATATCAATTTTAACAATTGTTAAAAATTATTTTTTATATCAATAATTCGAATTTTGACCGTAAACCAAGGTTATTAGCCACGTTTGTAATTTTCTACAAGTGGGGCCAAAAGAGACCTCATTTTGGGCGGCGTGTGCGTAAGGTTGGCAGGCATCCCAGTTGACAGAGAGTGAATTAATACACCAGTTGGAGGTGGGGACCACCGTCATCGACGTGAGGTATAAAAAGAGGGGTTGGGTATGCGGAGGAAATCAGCAATTTCAAGTCTTATTTTCCGTTGCATTGGCCGCTTAACTAATATTTTCTCCGTTCATCGTCTCTCTTAATTTATCGCTTCCTTCTTCGCCGTCTGTATCTCTCAATATAATCTATTTGAGGAGGAGGAGGAGGAGGAGGAGGAAGGACCAAACATGGGTGGAATTTCTCTCGAGGAGATAAAAAATGAGACTGTTGATCTGGTAATCACACTCACTATTTTGAATTCTATTTTTTTTTTTTTAATTCTTCAAGTTGAATGATACGAATACGATTACGTTTCTCGTTTTAGTTAATTTGGTATAGAATTTTCAGAACTTTCTCTTGATTTTCTGCAATCTTAGGATTATTTTATGTGCGTGAGATTTGAATTAGATGCTCAATTTGCTTCCACTTTTATTTAGAGCACGTTTGGCAGAGTTTTTCAAAAGTTAAAAGTTACTTTCGAGACTAAAAAACTGCCTTTTAATTTCAACTTTTGAACATCCAGAACAATTATATGACAGTGCTTTTAAAGGAAGTTGATTTAACGTAACTTTCTCATCCTCCCTACCAAACATGCCCTCCTTTTCCGGTATACATACGTATATACATGAAAAAAGCATATGCATGAATTTTATCTTTTCGACTCTTACTGAATTTATTTTCTCATACTTAAACTTTTAAATAAATCGATTCGGTCCAATATTTTTCTTTGTTTTCATAGTTTATTTCAATTTCTTATAAACTTTATTCAATAGGGAAAAAAAAAAAAATTACAATCTGATCCAGGGAACACGGGGACTGACTGAGTACAACTTGCTTGCTAGATATAAAAATAAATTTAGCTTTCCCCAAAGGTTTGCTCTCAAAATTCACATGGTTAGGTCAATCGTTGTCAGCCTAACAATTTGAAACAAACTCTTGCTTCTATGTAATTAGATATAGTTAATATCTAAAATTTGTTCACAGACCGTGAGTTTCAATCCAGTGGTCTAGATAATTAGAGCTCGATGTAGATACGATGAGTGAATTGATCTCGATTCTTGATTAGTTTAGGTAGCATTGAGATCCACGACCTAAGATTAGTTTAAAAAAAAATACAATTGATTATCAGTTGCCACTTAAACTAATGATCAAATAACGTTACGAAATATTAAATTCCCTTTTTTAAAAATTTTATCATGTTTTGAGTAATTATGAAGGATATGTATCTTTAGAAAAATGTCTTTTTTGCATTATTTGCGTACTTCTTTTACGAGTCGTTTATAAATTTAGTTAAAATTAACAGTTAATTTCAATTATACATTCATAACTATTATTCATTATTATCAAACATTTTGTAGATACATTATTATTTGTTTTACTATTTTCTTTGCTAAATCATTTATAAATTTGACAGACGAAATCTTGAGCCCTTGTTCTGGCCCAATTTTAATGGAGTTTTTGGGGAAAATGTATTTTGGAATACTGATTTTTCTGGAGAATATGGGGTTAAAAGGAATGAATTTTTTTTAATTTACGCGTAATATTATTTTATTAAAAAATTTAAAAGATTCAGAATTCCGTTTGGATACTTTTTCCGTGGTACTCCACCCTTTGATATTTTTGAGTTGGGATTCAAACTTTTATTAACGGTTTCCTGACTTTCCTCTGTTTATGACTACTGAGAGCTGATAATTTTTGGCACCTTTTGGCTAACCTAACCCCCAATATTAACCTTTCATCAAATTAATTAATAGTATTCAAACAATTAATATTTCATTATTTAAAAAAATATATATTTTAAATTGTGATTTTCAGGAGAATGTGTAATTAAAAAGTAAAAAAAATATATAAATTTACGTATATAATATTTTATTATATAATTGTATTGTTAAAAATGAGTTGACAGGAAAAAAAATAATGTCAGTAAGAAAGGGCTTACATATTTTATGATTTCTCCGAAAAGCGTGCTCAATTTAGGCCACTGTGATTGGTCGAGAAACCCAGGCCATTTTGTGATGGGAAACTCAGTTGTGGTCCCCACACCGGCTAATTACAGTGAAGTCAACTTTTGCATGTATGTCCACGTGCTGCTTGCATCATCCATGTATGAATTATGCTACAGTTGAGCATAAATCTATGTGATCACACTTAGTCCCTATTTGATAGTCATTATTTAGAAGAAAATGACGTTTTAAATAGTTATTTTTTGAAATATATATAATTAAATTAGTATATGAATTAAAGAGCTTTGTTTTAAAGAAAGAGAAACATGAGCTTATTAGATTCAATTAAATGATTCGGGAAATATTACATTTAAGTGAATCTATCATTTAATATCACGCTGGACACCGCTGAATAACATTACTCTTCATGCATGCATGGGACCACAGAGGGAATTTTATTAGCTAAAAAAAATTAGGTTAATTTTATCTTATCGTCAACCAATATTTTTAATTTTTAAAGAATAATGTTATTTAATATAACTGGTGCTACAACACTATTTTAGATGCTGCTAAGTAATATACTCGATGAAAAGTAGAATTAAGTGATTTATTTAATTGTATATCTCATTTAACCACTGTTTGAGCCCCATTTTTTAGTCAAAATGCATTTTGTAATAGTGTTTTATTAGAGAATGTATGTTTAAAAATGAAGAAAAAGTTTCAAGTTTATGTGTAATATTATTTTATTAGAGAACATGTGGTTGAAAAGAAGAGAAAAATGTATTTTATAATTAATGGAGCCCAAACAGAGACTTGATTTCACATTAATGTTACTTAGATTTGTGTTTTAACATAAGTCGTGCTAAATAGCATTACTCATTTTTGTTAACCGTATTTTATAAATATATATACACACATAAGTGGTGCTAAATAGTATTACTCATTTTTGTTAGCCGTATTATACGTAGCCATTAATTTTGGTTACACATCTCATGGAATTCATAGTTTTTTCAAATTTTCAATTATATATTTCATCACTTATATATAAATCTATAAAAAAATTGATTTTTAGCAAGACCAAATATGTGCTTATAAGTGAAATATAATTGTTTTTAGAGAATGTGATTAAAAATTAAGGAAAATTTATGAATTCCATAATTAAAAATGATTTAGGGGGAAAAAAATGAATTTTGAAAATGTCAGCCAAACAAGTTCTTAATGTGATTCTTTACTGTTATGATGTTTGTATCTCTAATAGTTTGTATTATAAAAAATGAAAAATAGATAGTAAACAAAGATTATATTTTTGTTAATGGTATAAACAAATAACAGGAAAAAGTTCCGATAGAGGAAGTGTTTGAGCAGCTGAAATGCACCCGGGAAGGGTTAAGTTCCGATGAAGGTGCTAACAGGATTCAAATTTTCGGCCCCAACAAATTGGAAGAAAAGAAGGTGTTCCTCTTCTCTTTATAACCAGTGAATTTTACCAGTTAAATACATTTAAATTGCAATGCTTGACAATGTTTTTTGTCCTTGAAACACAGGAAAGCAAAGTACTTAAGTTCCTTGGTTTTATGTGGAATCCACTTTCATGGGTCATGGAAGCTGCAGCAATAATGGCAATTGCGCTGGCTAATGGAGGTGGAAAGCCCCCGGATTGGCAAGATTTCGTTGGTATTATTTGTTTGCTCGTTATCAACTCGACTATCAGTTTCATTGAAGAGAACAATGCTGGAAATGCTGCTGCAGCTCTTATGGCTGGTCTTGCTCCTAAAACGAAGGTATCAAATTTTTAGATGTGCCTTCCCAAATGCAGTATGAAACTCTTGATGTATGCATTAACTTCTCGTGTTTGATGACTGCTCAACGATAGGTCCTCAGAGATGGTCGATGGAGTGAGCAGGAAGCGTCCATTTTGGTTCCTGGAGACATTATAAGCATTAAATTGGGAGATATAATTCCTGCTGATGCTCGTCTTCTTGAAGGTGATCCATTAAAGATTGATCAATCCGCACTCACAGGAGAGTCGCTTCCTGTCACCAAGAATCCTTATGATGAAGTTTTCTCTGGTTCAACATGCAAACAAGGTGAGATTGAAGCTGTGGTTATTGCTACTGGTGTTCATACTTTTTTCGGGAAGGCAGCGCATCTTGTGGATAGCACAAACCAGGTTGGGCACTTCCAGAAAGTGCTCACTGCAATTGGTAACTTCTGCATTTGCTCCATTGCGGTTGGAATGCTAGCCGAGATTATTGTCATGTACCCAATTCAACATAGGAAGTACAGAAAGGGGATTGACAATCTCCTCGTTCTGTTAATCGGAGGCATTCCTATTGCCATGCCCACTGTCTTGTCCGTCACAATGGCTATTGGATCTCACAGGCTATCACAGCAAGGCGCCATCACCAAGAGAATGACTGCCATCGAGGAATTGGCTGGCATGGATGTCCTGTGCAGTGACAAGACTGGAACTTTAACCCTCAATAAGTTGACCGTTGATAAAAGCTTGATTGAGGTCTTTGCAAAGGGTGTAGACCCTGATCAGGTTCTTCTTTTAGCCGCAAGGGCTTCTAGAACTGAGAATCAAGATGCAATTGATGCTGCCATTGTCGGTACCCTTGCTGATCCAAAGGAGGTATGTGTGATTTTTCTTTCTTTTCATTTTATAAATATTAGATATTCAAAACTAAATAGAGTTCAATGACTCATGGTACATGTCCTCGATTCTTAGGCTCGAGCTGGTATCAGGGAGGTCCATTTTCTCCCCTTCAACCCTGTGGACAAGAGGACTGCTTTGACTTACATCGATTCCAGTGATAACTGGCATCGAGCTAGCAAGGGAGCCCCAGAACAGGTACTCTTTCTTATTTTCAATTTCTTAGCTTCCTGCTTGGTGAATATATAAGATGTTACTAGGCAAACATACTGATTCTCTTTTTCTTTCTATTTTGCTCCCTTCTGCGATCAGATTTTGACTCTCTGCAATTGCAAGGAAGACCTCAAAAAAAAGGTTCACGGTGTCATTGATAAATTTGCTGAGCGCGGACTTCGGTCATTGGCAGTTGCAAGACAGGTTTGCAATGAAAAAATTGCCGGAATTTAGATATTTTCCCAATTGAAAAATTATGTTCCAGTTACTGAGGTCAATGTTATATTTCCAGGAAGTGCCACAGAAATCAAAAGACAGCCCTGGTGGTCCATGGCAGTTTGTTGGATTGTTATCCCTGTTCGATCCTCCCAGACATGACAGTGCCGAGACCATCCGCCAGGCCCTCCATCTTGGTGTTAATGTGAAAATGATTACCGGTAATTCCATATTTATCATTCTGAAAGGCAGTATTATAGCTACTTATTATGTTCTTTTAGTCGGTTGCTTATTCATATTAATGTGTCAATCACAGGCGATCAACTCGCCATTGCTAAGGAGACTGGGCGCAGGCTTGGTATGGGAACAAATATGTACCCCTCTGCTTCATTGCTTGGGCAACATAAAGATGAATCTATTGCTGGTCTTCCTGTCGAGGAGTTGATTGAGAAAGCAGATGGTTTTGCTGGGGTCTTTCCGGGTGGGTTTTTTAGTCTGTGAACCCTTCACATTACATTGCATTATGAAAATTTATAAACCTTCTAACAGTGGAAAGGGAAATTCCTATTCTTTCTCATTGGCATGCAGAACACAAATACGAAATAGTGAAGAAGTTGCAGGAGAGCAAGCATATTGTTGGAATGACGGGAGATGGTGTCAATGATGCACCGGCTTTAAAGAAGGCAGATATTGGAATTGCAGTTGCTGATGCTACAGATGCTGCAAGGGGTGCTTCTGACATTGTACTCACTGAACCTGGGTTGAGCGTTATCATCAGTGCAGTATTGACCAGTCGAGCTATTTTCCAAAGAATGAAGAACTACACAGTTATCCATTTCTTTTCTTATCTTCTCCTTGTACAGTTAATTTTTTTGGCTGAAGCAGGTATAAATTAATTGCGTTTTCGTTTTGCCAGATATATGCAGTCTCCATCACAATCCGTATTGTTGTAAGTTCATTGCTGCATTTGAACTAAGAAAGTTACTATAATTCCTGAGATTGATGCAATTCTTATGCCCTCTGCTTCTTGTTTTGCAGTTTGGTTTCATGCTTATTGCTTTGATTTGGAAGTTCGATTTCTCTCCATTCATGGTTTTGATCATTGCCATCCTCAATGACGGTAAGATTTCGCTTTCTCAATTGAATAGCTCTTATATTTTGGGTGACACAGGGAAACTGATAGATCAATAATTTTGTTCTATTTAGGAACAATTATGACAATTTCAAAGGATAGAGTAAAGCCATCTCCTTTACCTGATAGTTGGAAATTGAAAGAGATATTTGCCACCGGCATAGTACTTGGAGGTTACCTTGCACTGATGACTGTTTTATTCTTCTGGATTATGAAGGAAACTGACTTCTTCACGGTGAGGACTAGTAATGTTTCTTGTATGTATGCTTTTAAATTATACATAGTTTCGATGTGAAGTAAAAATAACTAACCGCCTGCAGGATAAATTTGGTGTAAGATCTATTAGAAATAGTGAACACGAAATGATGGCTGCTCTTTATCTACAAGTGAGTATTATCAGCCAGGCTCTGATTTTTGTGACCAGATCACGAAGCTGGTCGTTCATGGAACGCCCCGGATTTCTGTTATTGACTGCTTTTTTCATCGCACAGCTGGTAATTCTTCCATGCCTATTGCGTACCTTTTCAAAAATTAAAGACCTTCTCTAAGTCTTCTGTGTGAAACTTCTTCTCCCTTGCACCTTTATCATAGTTAAATTTCTTCATCTATTTGTGAAGAGAATAAAGCTTGAATGTAGATAGAATGTCAAGTTCTAAGATGCTGAAACGTTTAATGATGTAGATTGCTACCTTAGTAGCTGTATACGCCAACTGGGGGTTCGCCAGAATCAAAGGATGTGGTTGGGGATGGGCTGGTGTAATCTGGCTTTACAGTATTGTATTCTATTTACCGCTAGACCTAATGAAGTTTGCCATTCGTTACATCTTAAGTGGAAAGGCCTGGCAAAATTTGTATGAGAATAAGGTATGACTCTGTCCAACAAAATGCCTAGATCCTGTACTTCCCTTATCATGTTCATTTCACTAACTTATCATGTGTTTTTACTTGGAACAGACGGCTTTCACCACCAAGAAGGACTATGGCAAAGAGGAGAGAGAAGCACAGTGGGCTCTTGCACAGAGGACCCTACATGGCCTTCAAGCACCAGAGACGACTAATTTTTTCAATGAGAAGAATAGCTATAGAGAACTTTCTGAAATCGCAGAGCAGGCCAAGAGGAGAGCTGAAATTGCAAGGTATGAATTGACATGTTCGATTAGTCCCTTTTACAATTACTAGTTTTGCTGTGATCATTGTGAATTATAAAAATTGTCTATTTCTGTTTTTATCATTTTAGGCTTCGGGAGTTGCATACGCTCAAGGGTCATGTCGAGTCAGTCGTGAAGCTGAAAGGCCTTGACATTGAGACAATCCAGCAGCACTACACTGTGTGAAGAATATGTTTCATATGAGACGAACAAGAGCAAGATGCAATAAGTATGAAATAGAGAACAGCAAGATTAACTTTGATAAATCTGTCTAGACGAAGGGAGGCAGTAACAAGCCATAATTCCCAATCTATCTTTTCTTGTTTTCTGATGTACCGAATGTGTGGGTTTTCTGATGTATTTGTAAGTGCCCACAGGTTCTCTGGTCTTTGAATATGAGTGCACAATGACATCTCATGTAAAACAGTTAATTTTTCTACTCAATCTGGTTTTTCCCTGGTTTACCATTTGCCGTAATCCTTGAATCATCTTCCTGTTATACCATTGTTGTGATCTTTGGTTACTATCTGTTCTGATATTTTC
Source organism: Fraxinus americana (assembly GCA_035079005.1). Taxonomy (NCBI): domain Eukaryota; kingdom Viridiplantae; phylum Streptophyta; class Magnoliopsida; order Lamiales; family Oleaceae; genus Fraxinus; species Fraxinus americana. Next base: position 8,649,460 of record CM068726.1, on the reverse strand, counting down.
ACTGATAGGAATCAAGATCTGATTCCCTCATGAATATAATGCATTGAAGATTTAGTGACACTGCAATATTGGTCCCAACTTCTGAAGTGGATTCTGCACAGATAGGATGACACTGAATAAAAGATTGCGCACATATTTTTGTTGAATTGAACTGAATTATACCTCAATTTCAAGTATATATTAGGATCCTCGTATTTAACTCGTTTACAAAAATACACATAATTTCGTTTGACATTAGTATAGACGAGTTTTCTCTAGACTAGTATTCATCATCATCGTCTTCATCCCTTGATCCACGGAATCGCCTAACAACAGCAGAAACTGCACCAAGGAATAGAAATAAAGCAAAGAGTTCAAATCCACCTCCAATGCCAACAGCAACACTGGGACCAGGTGCAAAGAATGAAAAGGGAGACCAACCCCATCCACCATAAAATGGCACGCCAAAGCCATATCCGTATCCACCAACTAGAGGAGGGGCAATTGGTGGGTTGATATACACATTGGTTCTGCAAGAAAAATGCAATTTAAACTTGGTAAAAAAGGTCGGGGTTTCTTAAGCCATTGGTAATCAAGCTCTACCAAAGACTGTAACATCAAATAATCCATGAGAAGTCGCATAAAGAAGAAATAAGACACGAGTTTACAGCTCTTTAAACCAAGGAAAGATCACTTCCTAAATCTAGACTTTCAAATTTACGTCTGTAACTAGAGATTTTGTCCCTGAAAAAGGACCAGTGCTGAAATGGTATAAAATGAACTAGGTCAATTCTCCTGCCCAACTTGATGCAAGATGAAATTTTTTGACTGTGACGGAACATCATTTCAAATAGCATTAGGATAGACACTGAACTTCATTGCCTATTGCATTTGTTTACTCGGACAAGACGAATATTTATACATCCAAGAAGCCATCTCGAACTTAGTAGTCTTCAATGGTTAAAATTGGCTGATGTCTTCATGATTCAAAAGATATACTTTTAGAACCACAATTACCCTGCATCATTAGAATTTTCCAATGATATCATAGAGAAGATTTCATTTCCAATGAAGTCAGCACAATATTTGAACCTGGAAATCTTATACAGTTCCACATTTTAACAGATTCAGCTTATAATTCTGTAAATAGGGTTCTCAAAATACTTTTGCAAGCACATGGAACTACTAAAGCCTAATTCAATTATCAGCAGCATAAACAAACTTTAAATTGAACAAAATTGTCCCCTTTCAAATATTTCTCTACACATTATTTATCATTCTTTAGTCAAATATAGTCACAAACTTACAACACAAATGCATTAATTTTGATTAAAATCCAGAAAACTACCTTGAATTGTTGATTCTTGGACCAGAGGAGCGCGGCGCTGATGGCCGGAAAGCCTGGCCACCGACTCGGCCACCAGTTTTGGCGGCTGATGCAGTATCAACTGAGCCCAGTGTCAACATCCCAGCAGCCAGTGCAACCAGTGCCAATTTTCCAAACTGGTTTTCAGTTTTACTGCCATATTTCATTTCCACAAACCAAATATTCACTACACCCATAAAAACATAAAGCAGAAAAACAATTTAAGCAGGATTTAGAAGCTTTACATACCTAGGAAAATCTTCCTGTCTGTGTTTGGATGAGATGAGAACAGATTTTACAGGGATTGTAGTGGCTTTTCTCTGCGGTTTGAATTTTGATGTAAGAGGGCTTACTACGAAGCTACTCTCAAGTATGGGAACTGACATTTTTTGTGTAAGTACAAGATTTGGTTTAAGGATCTTGTAATTAGGCTAGTTTCAAGAATTTCTATGGAGGCCTGGTGTTCAAGGTTTACTTCATAATTATTGTTCGTGAATATAGGGGATGATCCAATTGGTGATTGAGAAGAGGCCACGTGTAAATAGCAGTGGTGAATTGGAAGTTTCAAGAAATCTTTGATTTTTTTGTTAGTCACGCTACGTGTACCAAGCTGGTTAACAAAGTCACTTGACAAAATGACGTGACGACAATTAAAAAAAATAACAACATTCTTCTCTCTCTCCCCATTTCCCTTCCCCGTTTCTCTCTCCCCATTTCCCCAAAATCACAAGAGCTGTGCTATTGTTATAGAAATTTTTCATCTGTAAAAATACCAGATAACACACATGGGGTGGATCCCATTTTTTATAATAATATTTTATTCACATGGGACCCATCCCGTATGAGTATTTTGTCATTTTTACAGATGAAATAGCTTTGTACAAGTGGAATAATTGAAATCACAAACCCTTAATCCCAAACAAATCACAAACCTTCTTCGACAGCCACACAATTCCGACACCAACTGTACCTCCAGCGTCACTGCATTCAAATTATTAAGACCGCCACTATACCGACAAAGCTTTGCAAGAGGGAGGGTACGAAACAACTCCACAACTCCAAGATCAAGTTCCCCTTAATGTTTAGGAAGGTGAGACCACCAAGCAACTTACAAAGCATCTTTCTTCTTCGGCATTGAGGAAACCTCTTTGTGCAATTCCAACAAGATTTATTGCTTTCCCTGACTCTGCAATTCCACTCTGCAATTCCTTTATTTTCGTTGAGTGTAAGAACATTTTTTTAATTTGATTTTGTTTTAATGTCTATCATTAGTAATAATTTTTTTGGGTAAAAGAGATTAACGGGTATTCACTTTTCAATAAATGTGTTTATGGGTTTTCATTTTCTTGAATTCTTTTGTGTTAAGTCTTGAACTAAATTGGTAAAAGTAAAAGCCTTTACACATTTCTTGGAGCTGTTTTTACTCGAAATTATTAATCTCGTGGACATATTTCAGCTTATCGTTTGAAGATGTATTCTGGTGCTTGTGCTTATTATGGCGTTATCCTGTTGGTTGAGTTGCAATTGTTGTGATCTCTGTTTTTCGGGGATTATGTCTGAATTAATGACAAAAAAATGGGTAATTTGGTCAGATGGCCGGGTTCAACTAATAATTTGGACAAAAGGCCTTTGACTCATATTAAAAATGATAATAATAACAAGAATGTAATAAAATGGTAAAATGAAAAATTTGCCATTCACCTATTAACTCAAAATTCACCATTTTTTCCCTAATTTCACCACTGTAAAACCCTTCTCCATTTTTTGAAATTTCCCGGCTTCCTTCTTCCCCTTCCATCACCTTTAAATTGCCTCTAAACAGTCCAAAATCGAGATAATCGAAGCTCCTGCTTGATATTGTTGACCACTCGAAGAGCCCAACCCATGCGTGAATAAGCGGCAGCCATTTGATTTCAAAAGTCTGAGCAAGAAGTTCGAGCAAGGAGTCGTTGGAAGGAGGTAAATTCGAAACGCTTTTATTTTGCCTTTTTTTCACAATCATATTTATAGTGCGAATATGATTTTTGTGGGTTGTTGCATACAAATAGTAGGTAAGATTTTTTGTGGGTGGTTGCATACAAATATTAGTTATGTACATGATAATTGCACATTTATTTATAAAATGTCCAGTAAGTGGAAAATAATCTGTTTTTCTCTTGAATTCCATAGCTATTTGTTTTAATTTCATTAAACTTTTCTAATACCTGTTGCCCCATATGATTGAAATCATGTTTTCTTTGGTATGATATGTTGATTTTTGTTAAGTTTTGCCATTGATTTTTATCAGTTCTGAATTTTCGTTTATGAGTGAAGATTTTGTTCCCTCATTTGATTAATTCAGTTCCTAGGTATATAACTTGAAGGTTAATGTTTAGGTTAGTGTAATTTTTCTGTAATTATTCCTAGCTTAATGGTCTCTCCAATTTCATTGTTGTGATAAAAAGGATTGTTCTAGGTGATAAATAATTTACAAGATTTTTAGCTTATTTTTGTTCTCAACTCCGTCCAATACAATCTAATCATCCCTACCAAATCGAGCTCAGAAGGTTGAAAGGCTTAGCCAAGATGTTTGGGACTCCTGAGTGTTTGCAATTTTCTTGTAAAAGAGCTAAAATCTAAATTTATTTTCCTTTGGAATTTGAGGAAAATATTAATCTTTAATTAACTCATCTGTAGACGCTAAATCACAATATTTTAGCAGACATGAAAGAATTATTTAGAGATTTGATCTTTATGTTAGAGAATTATCATAAGAATAAAATATCATAAGAGTGTTGGGAAGCTCATGCAGAGCCTAGTAAGTGAGGATGTGGCATGCTAGTGGTGCATTATGTACTCGTAGATATGAATCAAATTTAAATAGGAGAGGCACAATGAAGAGATATAACTAGTGCAAGAAAATCTATTGTTGGAATTGGGTGTGACCCGAATTCCTTTGTTGAAGTATTTGAAGTAATTGAAGAATTCTAATTGAAGTGCACGCCATGAAGAATTCAAATTTGGAATGCTACTGGAGTCCTATGTGAAGTTATGAAGATCAAATTTCAATGATAATTACGAATTTGACTTGAAGGAGGACTTTTGGATGGCAAAAAAAACATTTTTGGAGCATTCACCCGAGGGATGGGCGCCACATTAAATTTGGGACAGAACCTGGGCGCTGGGGCCCGGGTCGGGCCCGCAGCATGTTTCCCGGCCCGAATGTGTGTTGTTACGGGTCAATAGATGGAAGCGACACGTGAAAACGACACGTGGCACAGTATTTTAGCGGTGGGACCAGCTTAATCAAATCATGACATATTTTCCTAACTTCAGACGTGGGTTCCGAGGCCCTCACTATTATTCCGAGGCCACTGCTGCTAACAATAAGCCACGGTTCGGTAAGCATACTTCGTCCGAGGCTCCTTAGCAGCCATTGAAGGCCCACATGCGAAGATCCGCTTATGATGGAGATCCTTTGTGAATGATTGACGTGACTCTTATGTAAAGTTTATTTGTGTCTTGTCTTGTCAATGTAAGAGCATTTAATGTTTTGTAAAGTTAGGAGAGTCAACTTGATGGCTAGGACTTGATGCCTTAGCCAAGGAGATGAGGCCACGTGTAAATTGATCCAAAGGTCACCATTTGAGTTGTAACACTATAAATACCCCCACCATGTAACACAATAAGGCTAATGCCAAATACTAATGCAAAATTGAAGAGCAAACTGTATTTTGGAGCAATAATTTCTCTCGCTTTGACAAGTGATTTTTACAACACATTTGTATTACGAATCGTCCCTTTAGCGATTGGTTTCTTATACAATCGTATTACATTCTTGCGGGAGGCCCGAACTCTGATGTCTCGTGCGGCGAGCCCCTCCCACGCCCATATTCTGAAGTATTTCTGACCGTTTTTCGGCACACGTGTGTTGGACAAAGGCTTGCACGTGCACGAGTGGGCCCGGCATCTGTTGGCAACATTTTTTGGGGTCAACATGTGTTTTTCGCATTTTTCTACCCCTACTTCGTTTTGAACTCAATTTTTTGGCATCCTACTTTATCAACAACTCTACCAAGGGGGTTTGAATGTCCCCTACATGTTTCTTATAAATACTAGACTCTTCTATACAATTTTATGATGTGAGATTTATGATTACTAGCTTTTAGGATTATTGTAATATTTTTCTCCATTACTCTTGATGCAATAAAATATCATAATTCCTCTGCGATATTCTTGTCTTCTTTTATTCTTTTGTTCTTGATCAAATACTTTATTATTTTGCCATATAACTTCAACATCTTAATCCGGTGATTGGTGTCACAACAAGTGGTACCAATCCTAATAAGTGGTATCAGAGCCAATGTTCAGCAGTTCCGCAAGAGCATAGGGTTTGATTTGTTCGAAGTTTTTTTTGTGATAACTTCCATGAAGTATGACATTCTGCTTTTGGATCGAAACACTAGATTTTCGCTAGGCAGGATAAGATGCGTGCAGTACTCGCACAACTGGATTTGGATGATACGTTGCTAGGTATTGACAGGATGTCAGCAACTTTGACTGCGAAAGAGAAATTACGGAAGGATAAAAATACAGTTTCTCACATTCATCTTTATCTATCAAATTTCATTCTTTAGGACGTTTTGAAGTAGATGACAGCAGCTGCTTTGTGGTTGAAGTTGGAGCCATTATGCATGACCAAGAGTCTTACAAGTAAATTGCATCTCAAACAGGGGCTATACGCTCATTACATGGCAGAAGGAGGATCATTGGAAGATCATCTGGCTGTATTTAAGGAGATCGTCCCTGATTTAGAAACATTAGAAGTTAAGTATGATGAAGAAGATTTGGCTTTGATCCTACTGTGTTCGTTGCCCGTTTCACTTTTTTCATTTAGAGACACGATCTTTTATAGTCGTGATACTCTCACCATTGAGGATGTTTATGATACTTTGTTTTCAAAATAGAAGATGAAGCATCTAGTTTCTGATACCAGAGATGGAGCAGACCTAGTTGCTCATAGTGTTTTTGGAAGGGGTAGATTCTAAATTCAGTAATCAAATTTGTAACTACTGCAAGAGGAAGGGGCACTTGAAGAAAGATTGCTACAAATTGCAGAATAAAAAAAGGATGGCTGCAAGTAGAAATTCAGATATTTCAGGCGAAGCAGACCTCGCGGAGAACGTTGTAAACGATGGAGAACTCTTAGCTATTTCTGACATTGAGTCTAAACCGTAAGAGGATTGGATTCTTGATTCAGCATGTGTGCTTCATATGTGTCCTAATAAGGACTTGTTTGCTACATATGAAACTGTTTCAAAAGGTGTCGTAGTTATGGGAAACAATACATCTTCTCGGGTTGCTGAAATTGGTACAGTCAGATTGAAGCTTTTGGATGTGACAATTAGAACACTTGACCAGGTTGGACATATTCCAGATTTGAAGAAGAATTTCATCTCATTATCTATCATTGATTCAAAAGGTTATGAGTTCTTTGGTGGAGGTGGAGTTTTGAAGGTTTGTAAGGGTGTGTAGGTTGTATTGGAGGGACGGAAATGTCTCAGTTATACATCTTACAGGATCGTGCGGAATCTAGAAAAGTCAATCAGTACAAGTTCAGTACCGTGGTGGATATTTAGTTTGGTACAATACCCTTATGAGCTTATAAGGGGTCAGATTTGAAGAATACATCTCAGTGGAATTTTGAAGATATGGATAATACTACCTTGCCATCATCATTTGCAGTGCCATCATATTCAGTTGCTAGAGACGGACCTCGTGGAACAAGGTATGTGGTTGTTGATTTTGTTGAACACGCTTTAAGTGGAGTAGAAGGTGTACAATCTAGCAAATGGCCTTCTGAAAAAGCATTCGGTATAGATTCTACTTTGGGGTGTGTTACAACCCATTTTGGTTAATTCAAAATCATTGTGATTTTTTGGAATCTAAGGTAATTCTACAGAGTAGTGTTTGGATTCATTGGAAGAGGTGGAGTATTTTGTATTTTGTGTTTTGTTGGAGAAATTAAGTTTTAATTATTGTTGAAGAAGTCAGTTCATTCTTTGGTGGAATTCGTGTCAAGATGGAGATTTTTGGAATTTGGGTGTGATCCGAATTCCTTTGTTGAAGTATTTGAAGAAATTGAAGAATTCTAATTGAAGTGTACGTCATGAAAAATTCAAGTTTGGAATACTATTGGAGTCCTATGTCAAATTTTGAAGATCAAATTTCAATGATAATTAAGAATTTGACTTGAAGGAGGACTTTTGGATGGCAAAAAAAAACACTTTTTGGAGCATTAACCCGAGAGATTTTGGCGCCACATTAAATTTGGGGTAAAACTCGGGCGCCGGGGCCCGGCCTGCAGCATGTTTCTCTGCCCAAATGTGTGTTTTTCACGTTTTTCTTCTCCTACTTCATTTTGGACTCGGTTTTTTGGCATCCTACTTCATCAACAACTCTATCAAGGGGGTTTGGACGTCCCCTACATGTTTCCTATAAATGCTAAGATCTTCTATACAATTTTATGATGTGAGATTTATGATTACTAGCTTTTAGGATCCTTGTAATATTTTTCTCTCTTCTCCATTACTTTTGATGCAATAAAATTTCATAATTCCTCTACCATATTCTTGTTTTCTTTTATTCTTGATCAAATACTTTATTACTTTTCCATATAACTTCAACATCTCAATCCAGTTATTGGTGTCACAACAAGTGGTACCAATCCTAACATCTATAAATAAATGTGTCGTTATGTTGTGTAAATAAATGTCCATGAGAACGGCACAAGTGTCGTTGCTGGATATAAAAAGGTACTTGTGTCGTTCTTCCTCTCAACACACTCATAAAGAGCCACTACCAGTCCGAACTACGATAATTGATAAGCTGAATGTGTTTGGGAGTTTCTTGATACATGATCATTGGTTGCTTTCTCTTGATATGTTGTGATGTCTTCTAATTATCTTTTCTTATCTAACAATACTATTTCGTCTTTATATATGGAGGATGTTCAGATGTTGTCCATTGTTACTAGCTCGTCAAGATTTGGTAAATGATTGCTTTGAGATATAAGATTCCTAACTCAATTATTGTTTTGCATTTTTGGTTGCAGGAAAAAATGGATGCTGAAGATATAGTGAACGTGAAGATAAGTAATAGGTATATAATGAAATTGATTGATGAAGTATTCTATGGCTTGGATGACTTACATCAAGACTTATTCACACATTCCTGCTTTGGACATTTGTTGAACTTGAGGGAGATAAAGCTTACGTCACAATTGGTCCACCAGTTAATTCTGAGGTCGATAAGTACCTCAAAAGAAAATGAAGTATGGATTAAAATTGGAGACAAGTTTGCAAGATTTGGATTGCAAGAGTTCACATTGGTGATTGAGTTTAAAGATGGGAACAAGGAGGACGAGGATCCGACGCTCGGGTATAATTGTAGACTCATGAAAGAACGTTTCAAGTGTAGCAACGATAGAATAAAGAGAGGTTTATTGTTAGATGTTTTCAAACGTTGCAAGCATAAGAGCGATAAATATAAGTTGAGTCTCCTCGTTATATTGATATATGTAATTTTGGCAGCAGAGGAGAATACATATATTAACCCGTGGTGGTTTTATTTGGTGGATGATCTTAATAGATTTAACAATTATTCATGGGGAAAAAGTCGTATGAGTATACTACTTGGGTGTTCAGGCGTAACTTGGGAGAATCCGTATTCTTTGCATGGATTTCCCCTTGCAATCATGGTAATATTTTAAAAAACTATTTTTTATATTGCAGTTTTTTAATTATGTTTCTGAAAATTAAACTTGTGCCGTTCTGCCTGGAAACACCTGTATAAAGCACCACGACCCGTCCAAGCCACGATATTTAATTAGATAAACTCATTTAAGTTGTAAGATAGACATGCCTCTTACAACGTAGGAGAGATATCCTCAACACTTAATCGACATGAAAAAGAAAACGACACAACCGTCGTTACTGTTCTGAAAACGGCACAAAGTATCGTTAAAGCACAAGTGATGTTTTAGTGTAACAAAAAAAAAAAATCATAACTGCCGTTCTGGTTTCATCAAATCTAAGACAATGACACAATCACTTGTTCCAAACATTATAAGTAGTAGGCTTTTCAAAATGACAAAAGTAGTACATGGTAACATAACACCACCATCCTTTTTCAATATTACAAAAGATATACATCATAACACTACAAAAGCCTCATATATGCCATCTTGTCTTCATTGTTCATGTCTCGCGCTGAGTGGTACACGATCTGCACAAGTGATACGATTATGCCTAGTTTTCAAACACCTACTACACTTACAAGACTTGCGCATCTCTCCAGCTGATTGTTTCCTTTTTTTTGGTGGACGTCCACTTCCTTTTCGTGTCAACGGTCGTATCACCTTTCTTAATCGAACATTATCGAAAATTTCCCAGTCGGCCTCCTTTGGCAGTGGATATATATATATTTAGAATAAGCTTGTTTCCAGTAAGAAGTGCTATAAAATGGAGAGCAAAACCTGTAACAGTTATCTCGAACATCCCTTACTACAGCAATTGCATGTGCGCATGGAAATTGGTTCAGATCAAATTCCTTGCATGTGCATGTCCCCCTCTCCAAATGAACAATGAAACTTTCCATTTCATCACTCACTTGCATCTTATCTGGGCTGAGAGCTTTCACCTCGAAGCCTTTTGACTCGTTATACCTATCATACATCTTCTCCTCCAAAGGCGGGGTGGGGTAGCTCTTACATTTTTGTGCATCAACGTGTCTATCATGAAACCATCTTTGCATCTTCTCTTTGAGATGCTCGATCAAAACAAGTATAGGAAATTCTCGAGTACTTTTCAACAATGTATTCAATGATTCTGCATTGTTTGTGATCATACTATTGTATCTGATTCTATTAAAATGTGCTCTTGACCAATACTCCACACCAACATCATCCTCCAAGTACCCTCTAATTTTCTCGTGCAGACTGCATAATGCTTGCATATTGATCTCAAATTTTGCTAAACTATATGTCTCTCCAGTAGCTCTAAACAATGGCATAATATGAATGCGAGGAAATTTGCTCTTCAAGTTATTTTGCAGATGCCATATACAATACCCACGATGTGCGTTAAAATAGACATTGTTAAAACCATTTGATATGCTTGGTGCATGATCAGATATAAAGACTAGCTCGTCTGTATCACCGATTATTTGCCGCAATTTCTGAAAGAACCAAGTCCATGAGTTATTGTTTTCTGAATCTACTATGCCCCACGCAACTGGATAAATTTGACAATTTTCATCTTGGCATGTGGCAACAAGTAACGTACCTCGATACTTAGATTTCAAAAATGTTCCATCCACACAAATTACCCGTCGGATTGAAGAGAGAAATCCACGTATGCTTGGTCCTAATGCCATGAAAAATACATGAAACGTCCATCATTATCAGTTTCAATAAAAGTCAACGTGCCGATTTATTCTCTCCAAAACATGACAATACAATGGTAACTTCGCATAACTATCATCAGGGCTACCTCGAACCTCTTTGTAAACAAATTATTTGGCCATGTACGCCTTGTGATATTTTATAGTTATGCTAAATTCTCGCCTAACTTCATTGATGATGTTTCTTGGCCTGTACACTATGTTGACATCCTGATACTTTGGAGCTACATGCTTTCCAATTATCGAATAGGTAGCATGTCTATTATCCTTGCGACGAACACTCATGGAGCAAGTGTGATGGCTAGAATATTTTCGTATTTGAAAAATCTCAGATTCAGCTATTCTCGTTGCTCGTAAACGCCATGCAACTTTCCCAACACAAACTACTGTATACACACTCTTATATGATTTCTTTACTTTGAATTCAAATTGGTACTTCACAGCATGGAGTTGGATTTTTGATATCAAAGTACTTTTAGTTGGAAATAATTCATTTTCATGTACATCCTCATTTTCCGGAATCCTAACAGATGATTTATATGGAATTGAACAGACAACTTCTATTGAAGTACCAATAATGTCCTCTTGCATGGAGAAATCAACATTGTTTGCATCTCTACGAGAAGATTCATCTTGGAAATCTTGTTTTTCGGAACTACCTTGAATTATGGTCAAATTATCCCAATCCACATAGTTTCCTTCTATATCATTCCCATAATCGCCATCGTATTGCTCAACTTCATTTCGATTGCTCACATCTCCATTTTCTATTTCACCATTGGTTTCTACTCCACCATCCCTTTCAAACTCCCTTGCATTATCACATTCATCTGCAACTTTGGTCGAAATAGTCATGCAAAGAGGATACTTTTAACAAATAGAAAGAAGCCACTTCACTTTCATTTCACGATTAATCCTCTCTGGTGGAACGAAAACTTAGACATTCCAGGGTTAAGAGACATCATCTCAATTTCATATAACTTTGAATCTACATTAACAAGTTCTTGCACTTTGTTGTACAATTCTATATACGAAATGTTCGTTGAAACATAAAGAATATCCACATTTTCTTCACCATTCCCTACATAACTCCATGTCCATTTGCTTTCTTCGGTCGATTTAAACTCAACAAAATAGCATACTTGTACCCATATCATTTCTACAGAATCCATAGCTATAAATAAAATAAAAACGTTAAATAGTTTACTCAAACATATATCAAAGTAATATGAAAATAGCTATTATATTTAAATTATCAGAGTAACCAAATTGTATTATCAAGAACGGACGAACCATATAGATATTGTTTGTATTGTCATTTTAAACGGACGATAACGACTGTAGTGTCGTTCTACACTACGTAAAACGGTTGGAGTGTTGTTTTGTACTACAAATCGTCAAATAGCTACGGACAGTACAAAAATACACCAATTGTGGAAAAAAAAAGAAGCTAAAATATCATTTCATACTATCTCCAACAATAAAAGGACCAATATACATGAGATTTATAAAATTACCCTTTTCTTTTCTTCAAATATAATGGAGATTTCAATGTAGATAATATAGAAACCAAAATTCTTGTTCAAATGCTCAAAATGTTGGAGAAGATAAGTGAGGCGGCAAACATAGGAGACGGAGAGCACGTTAGTTTTGATACGAGATGAAATGGGGAATTTGATTGAGTAAAAAGGGTGGATGGGTCTTTTACTTGATGGGGATATTTTAGATAATTTTCTATTTTTATTTATTGTATTTTTTTAATTGAAGCAATTTCACCAATAAACATTGAGAAAAAGGCTATTTTTTCAACTACAATGTTTGACTGGGCTTTTTAACAAATAGTCCCCAAGAAAATTTTGACTTAACCTATTTGCCCTTAGTGCTAATCTTCTCAATTAAATGGGGTTCTGGATCATTTGCTAAGCATTTATCTCGCCGAACCATAAGGGAAATTCATTGACACAAAATTAAAATTTTTGTCCTACTGAACATTAAAATGGTTGATAATTGTGTTACACAATATTAAATATCATTGAATAAGGTATCTATAGAACTGAATTTATAGCGAAGAATCGATAAACTTTAATTTGTCTTAATTGGACCATTATATTTCAAAATAGCCCTTGTTTCGTGTGACTTGGGGAAATGGTGCGGGTCGAGAAAATAGATTCAGCTATAGACGAAATGGGTTTCGAGGAGAAGCTGAGATGGAGAGAGAAAATGCTTTCAGCTACTGACAAGTTGATTGTTTAATTTTTTCCTTTCTATCCCCCCATTTTGGCGCCCTCAAGGCCTCAACTTCAAAATAATCAAAGTCGTCCACTTATAATTTATTTCGACTGTACACGTCATTTTGTCAAGTGGCCTTGTCAAGCAACTTGGTACAAACAACATTTTTCCTTTTTTGTAGTAACCTATGACTTTCCAAATTTGGTGGGTTTTGATAAAAATCAGACCTTCAATAACTTTTTTAGTTAAAAAGATATGGATCACATGAAATATTTGATTATTTTAAGAAATAAAAACCGATTTGATCTTTGAGTACTAAGAAACTATTAGGGTCCGTTTGATTACAAATGTGAAAAATGAGTGGAAAGAAAATGAATTATAGGGAAAATAATTGCCTAGAAATTGTTTTGCAGAGAATTGTTAATTAAATATATTTGATTGATATACTTTTCCACTCGAATTTTTTTTGAAATTTTGGATTTTTTTGTTCACGTTTGACTTTATTTTACATGAAAAGTGTCCATTAAAGTGAATATTTTTTTGACAATTGATTATCAAATTCGTTACCATTGCCAAAAAGTAAAAAAAAAAAAAATTGTTCGAAAACTATTTTAGTATTCGTTTAATTTCGTTTTATATGGAAATTGTTCATTAAAGTAAATTTTTTTTACAATTGGTTATGAAATTTGTTTCCATTTCTAATAAAAAAAAATTGGCCAAAACCTGGAATTTCCTTTTCCCACCATTTTGGTGGGAAAAGTAATTCCCTAAAATTAAGAAAAATGGGCGCGTGGGGGTGGGGGAGGGAAAACTTTTTCTAGGCAAACTTTAAGCCATCAAACATGGCTTAAGGGTGGAAAATGATTTTTTTTTCCCATTTTCCAAGGAAAATGTTGGCTATCAAACATAGCCTTAGATATTAGTTTAATTATTTAGGAATTAGATGATTATTTAAAATATTAAGAAAAGATATTTACGGTAATAAATTGAACGTTGAATATCTATTTTTAATATTTTGAATAGGCAGAATACCTCATTTGTAATTTGTAGAGTAAATAAAGTTTAAAGAGTTGTCTCAGCTCAACTTGCTTAATTTTAGTCCAAACTCCTTTACTTAAATGTCATAATAATAAGCCCTTGTTTCACAGGTTACTTTTCTTCTTAACACGGAAAGGGATACCGTGCGGCAGTAATCTGCTCCGCTAGACTACCTTCCGCTTTTTCTCGGTCGTTTCGGGACGAAAGTAAATTTGATCACAATTTAAAGAAAGCTTACAACACGAAATTGAAATGCATTGAATTAAACTTAATCATTGATTGCTAGAAAGCTTGAAATTACAATTGATTGAAAGCGGGAAATTACAATGGCTAGTGCAGGGGGCGAACACTAGAAAACTTGAAAGATGTTTGAAAGACTAATACCCCCTATAATAGACTTAGCAACAAAAATCCGTCTGATGGGAGTAGACGTTTAAAGTCTCTAGAATCATACTAAAATTTTCTAATTTCCAACTATTTTACAATTAAATGAAATATTTACAATGTGCAGCCAAAGTTGGGCAAACTGCAGCTGCGACAGGGTCACGGGGCTTAAGTAAAGCTGCTGCCCGTGACATTCTCCCCCATTTGCTTTGGCGAAGTCCTCTGAGCCGTTGCTTATTCTTCTCGTTGTTGCATCTGTTCCATTTGACCAAGTACTCTTGAAGATATTTTCTAGAAGCTCGATGGCCAAGAATCTTTTCAACAACCTTCATTTCTGATCTTTTCAATTTAAACACAGGTTGATTCAGATCTGCAGACTTCTTGTACTGTTTCTGATCGATATCCGCAGTATGAGGGAGTAACGGTTGCTGGCCTGTAGTAATCTCAAAAGGACTCTTATTAGAAGAAGATCTCTCTTGAACATTGAAACACATCCGGGCCACATCCGAAAGTTTTACCCAGATTTCATGTGGAGCAGAGATAGAGTGCCGGAAATAGTATTCCAGCATAGAGTTGAAGCGCTCCGTCTGTCCGTCTAATTGTGGGTGAAAACTAGAATTCATGCTCAAAGTTGAACCAAGAAGTTTGAACAACTCGGTCCAAAGTATGCCAGTAAACCGAGAATCCCGATCACTGACGACGTCTTTAGACAGTTCCCAGTATTTGGCAATATGCTTGAAGAAGAGTTGAGCTGTCTCTTCGGCTGATGTATACTTAGGCGCTGTGGTAACGGTTACATCTTCAGATAAACGGTCCATCTTCACCGTGATAGTGCCAAAATCTCCTAATTTCGGCAATCCACCAATGTAGTCTATCGATCCACTCTCGACTGGTCTACTCGGGACGGAAAGGGGCTCCAGTAAGCCTGCCTTTTCTGATGATCTACTTGAAGCTCTTCAAGCTTCGACTGAGCCATACGGTATGGTGCCTTGGTGGGAGGTTTGGCACTCGAATCAAGTTCAATCCCGAGATCAATTGCCCTCCTTGGTAACTCATCCGGCTTGATGTCCTCAAATTCCTTAACACGTCATCTAACAGGTTTTGGAATTGGACCAGTCACCTCTTCGATCTCCTCTAGTCGAAGAGTGCACAAAAAATGAGGGTTCATTCCTCTTAAAACCCTTGCTATATTGCATGGCCGAGATACCCTTCTCGCTTGCCTTCATAGCTTGTGTGGGGATAACGCATGGTTTACTCCCCATCATCACTAATGAGTCAGAATGCGGCAACACTGCTGTTTTCGTGTCCCGAAGAAATTCCAATCCCAAGATGAGCTTGAAATCATCCATCTGAATTGCCGACAAATTTGTCCTTCCCTCGAAGTGACCTACTTTGATCGATACAGATTTCGCTACTCCCGTTATCGGTTGAGCAACGGAGTTGATTGCTTTGACTTTTCCCTTACCTCTTTCTAGAGAAAGTCCGAGCCGCTCTACTTGGGTACTTGCAACATAGTTTTGGGTAGCACTTGTATCTATCATAGCCCTGATTGGCTTTCCATTGATCCTCACATCAATGTATATCAGGCCTTTCGCCCTACAAGTGCGAGCATTCGATTCCTTCATCTTCGACTCTTTCAAGGGACCATCGTCCCTTTTAGTTACTCGATGCAATAGTGTATTGCACCGATGTGAGAATGCACCAACTACATCCTCGTTCTCTTCGGAGTCGGTCTCGCCGTGACAGCTAGCTTGTGGGGTACCTTGCTTTGATTTGGTCTTACCACTTGCTAGTTGGCAATATGCATTCACCATTCATTTCTGAGGACACTCCGCCACCCGATGTGGTCCTTTACATAAAAAGCACTTCAATTTAGGACTGATATCAGATCTGCTATCCTTTGCTTTTCCTTAGTTCCAATTGTTATTCTGAAGGCTGCCTTGATAGGCTCCTCCCCTATTTTGAGAGTAACGCTCTCCCCCATTTGAGCTCGAGCTAGGTCTATGAGGTCTATTTCCACCTCCGACAGACTGACTATTTCCCGAATATCGATCATCTCTCAATTTGGTTGATAGTCACTCAAACATTCGACAGCTCCAATAGCTGTGCTTAAATCAGCGACCTTCTGTCTCTGAAGTTCCGTGCGCGCCCACAGTTCCAACCCTTCCATGAAGGTGAATAGCTTGTCTCTTTCACATGTCTCGAATATTCAGCATATGCCCGGAAAAGGCTTTCACATACTCCCTGATGGAGCTTGTATGTTTCAGATCTTGCAGCGCACGTCGTGCCTGATAGTCCACATTCTCTAGGAAAAACTGAGATCTGATTGCTTCCTTGAGGAGATCCCAAGAATCTATTCTGACCCTGTTGGCCTGAATATCAGCATACTTCGTCCGCCACTACAGTTTTGCATCTCCACCTAGATACATGGTAGCTGTAGTAACCTTTCTCGCTTCGTCTTGAATCGAAGCCGCAAGAAAGTATTGTTCCATATCGAACAAGAAGTTCTCAACTTCTTTAGCATCGCGTGCCCCTCCATAGGTACACGGTTCTGGAATTCTGAGCCTATGCATAGACTCTTGCGCGATGGCTTGCCCATTGCCAAACGCGCGTTGAAGAACTACTAGTTGAGCTCTCAACATTCCCACTTCCTCCTGTAGATCAGGTATGCTAGAAACAGCTTCAGTCATAGCTGCGCAAGCTTCTTGGCATTCATCCAGTTGGATGCGTACCTCTCGAGTTTCCGTCTCTGCCACTTCGACCTTTTCTCCTAGGCCCTCCATGGCCAAACACAACCTAGTGTTTGTCACCTCCAGCGCCTCCAAACGCTGTTTCGTAGTCCTCTTTTGAGGATCCACCACCTCCGTGGTGTTCGATTCCATTGCATCCATCGCTTTCTTATCGAGGGTCTTGAGCCGCAGCTCTGATACCAACTTTCACGGGTTACCTTTCTTCTTAGCACAGAAAGGGACACCGTGCGGTAGTAGTCTGCTCCGCTAGACTACCTTTCGCCTTTTCTCGGTTGTTCCTGGACGAAAGTAAATTTGATCACAATTTAAAGAAAGCTTACAACACGGAATTGAAATGCATTGAATTAAATTTGATCATTGATTGCTAGAAAGCTTGAAATTACAATTGATTGAAAGTAGAAAATTACAATGGCTAGTGCAGGGGGCGAACACTAGAAAACTTGAAAGATGTTTGAAAGACTAATACCCCCTATAATAGACTTAGCAACAAAAACCCGTCTGACGGGAGTAGACGTTTAAAGTCTCTAGAATCATACTAAAATTTTCTAATTTCCAACTATTTTACAATTAAATGAAATATTTACAATGTGTAGCCAAAGTTGGGCAAACTGCAGCTGCGACAGGGTCACGGGGCTTAAGTAAAGCTGCTGCCCGTGACACCTTGTTTGTTTTGATAAAGTTTTGATTTTTAGTAGATTTTAATAAAAGTAGATAGAATGTGGATTGAAAAATTGTAAGCGCCATGAAATGTGCGGTTAAAATTAATTGTTGACTTTAACTTAAATTTTAATTTTTTTAAATATATCAAATAGCGGCTAAGCAATCATTTTACTCACATGTATTATGTATAAAGGGCTATCATAGTTCAAATCCTTTCAATGTCTATTTAATTTCATGCTCAAAGATACAAATTACTTAAATATCGGAAGCAAATTTAGGAAGTGTGGTGAATAGTTGAATAATACTTATAAATTTGACTAATGTGTATATTAAAAATTGAAAAATAAGTTGAATATTTATTGTTAGAATTTGGGTGTGACCCGAATTCCTTATTTAAATTATTGAAGAATTCTAATTGTAGTGAATGTCAAGAAGAATTCAAGTTTGGAATGTTATTGGAGTCCTATATCAAGTTGAAGTTCTATTTTGAAAACCCATTAGGAGTTGAAAATTGATATTAGACTTGAAGAAGAGTTTGGAATGGAGAAAAACACTTTGGAAGCATGTTTTGAAATATTAATCTGAAACCTAGCGTCTGAGCGTTGTTACAGTAGCGCCTGAACACTGCTACAGCACCTGATCGCGATTTTTCTCTCCTACTTTGTTTTGGACTCGATTTTTTGGCATCTTACTTCATTAACAACTCTACCAAAAGGGTTTGAACGTCCCCTACATGTTTCCTATAAATACTAAGCTTTTCTATACAATTTTTGTAACAATTACATGTGAGAAAATTGATTACTAGAATTATATGATCTATTATAATTTTCCCTCTTCTCCATTATTCTTGGTGCAATAAAATCTCTTAATTCCTTTGTCATATTTTTATCTTCTTTTATTCTTTTGCTTGATCATATATTTCATTATTATTTGTCATATAGTTTCAACATCTCAATCCGGTGATTGACGTCACAACAAGTGGTATCAGAGCCAAGATTCAGCAGTTCCGCAAGAGCGCATGGCTTGATTTGTTTGAAGTTTTTTTTCGTGATGGCTTCCATGAAGTATGACATTTCGCTTTTGAATTGAAATACTAGATTTTCGCCATGACATGTTAAAATGTGTGCAGTGCTCGCACTGCTGGATTTGGATGATGCGTTGTTGGGTATTGAAAGGATGCCGCAACTTTGACAGCGGAAGATAAATTACGGAAGGATAAAAATGTAGTTTCTCACATTCATCTATTAAATTTCATTCTTCAGGACGTTTTAAAGGAGAGGTCAATAGCTGCTTTATGGTTGAAGTTAGAGCAAATATGCATAACCAAGAGTCTTACAAGCAAATTGCATCTCAAACAGCGGTTATACTCTCATCGCATGGCAGAAGGAGGATCATTTGAAGATCACCTGGCTGTATTTAAGAAGATCGTCGCTGATTTAGAAACATTGGAAGTTAAATATGATGAAGAAGATTTGGTCTTGATCATATTGTGTTTGTTGCTCGTTTCTCTTTCTTAATTTAGAGACACAATGTTATATAGCCGTGATACTCTCACCATTGAGGAGGTTTATGATGCTTTGTTTTCAAAAGAGATGATGAAACATCTGGTTTCTGAGACTAGATATAGAGAATGCCTGGTTGCTCATGGTAGTTCTGGAAGGGAGCGATCGAAGTCAAAATTCAGTAATCAAATTTGTAACTATTGTAAGAAGAAGGGGCACTTGAAGAATGATTGCTACAAGTTGCAGAATAAAGAAAAGATGGCTACAAGTAGACATTTAGATACTTAAGGCGAAGCAGACCTCGCGGAGAACATTGATGGAGATCTCTGGCTATTTCTAACGTTGAATCTAAATCAGATGATAATTAGATTCTGGATTCAATGTGTGTGTTTCATATGTGTCCTAATAAGAACTTGTTTACTACATATGAAACCGTTTTCAAAGGAGTCTTGGTTATGGGAAACAATGCACCTTGTCAGGTTGCTGGAATTGGTACGGTCAGATTGAAGCTTTTTGATGGAACAATTAGAACACTTTGCCGGTTCGACATGTTCCAGATTTGAAGAAGAATCTCATATCTTTGTCTATCTTTGATTCAAAAGGTTATGAGTTCTTTGGTGAAGGTGGAGCTTTGAAGGTTTGTTAGGGTGCTCAGGTTATATTGGAAGGACAAAAAATGTCTCACTTATACATTTTGCAGGGTCATGTAGAATTTGAAAGAGTCAATCAGCACGGGTTCAATACTGTGGTGGATATTCAGTTTGGTACAATACCTTTAGGAGCTCATAAATGGTTAGATTTGAAGAATACAGCTCAGTGGAGTTTTGAAGACATAGATAATACCGCTTTGCCACCATCACCTGGGGTGTCATTGTATTCAGTTGTTAGAGTTAGACAAAGTGGAACAAGGTATGTGGATGTTGATTTTGTTGAGCATGCTTTAAGTGAAGAAAAAAGGTGTTCAATCTAGCAATGAGCCTTCGTTAGAAACATTTGGTAATGATTCTACTTTGGGGTGTGTTATAGCCCGTTTTGGTTAATTCAAAATCATTATGATTTTTTGAAATTTGAGGTAATTCTGTAGAATAGTGTTTGGATTCATTGAAAGAGGTGGAGAAATTAATTTTTTGGTTATTGTTGAAGAAACCAGTTCATTTCTTGGTGGAATTCGTGTCAATGTGGAGATTGTTAGAATTTGGGTGTGACCCGAATTCCTTGTTTGAAATATTGAAAAATTCTAATTGTAGTAAACATCAAAAAGAATTCAAGTTTGGAATGTTATTGGAGTCCTATATCAAGTTGAAGTTCTATTTTGGACGTCCATTGAGAGTTGAAAATTGATATTAGACTTGAAAAAGCGTTCGGAATGGAGAAAAAACACTTTGGAAGCATGTTTTGGAATATTAACCCTAAACCTAACACCGGAGCGCTGCTACAGTAGCGTCTAGACGCTGCTACAGTACCTGATCGCGATTTTTCTCTCATACTTCGTTTTGGACTCAATTATTTGGCATCATACTTCATCAACAACTCTACCAAAATGGTTTGGACGTCCCCTACATGTTCCCTATAAATATTAGATTCTTCTATATAATTTTTGTAACAATTACATGTGAGAAAATAGATTACTAGAATTATAGAATCTATTGTAATTTTCTCTCTTATCCCTTATTCTTAGTGCAATAAGATCTCTTAATTCGTCTACCATATTCTTGTCTTCTTTTATTCTTTTGCTTGATCATATACTTCATTATTATTTGTCATATAATTTCAACATCTCAATCCGGTGATTGATGTCACCACAAACGGTATCAATCCTAACATTAATCTAACATAAGCTAAGTGTGACACAAACTCCAAAATTCAGATAATTGGTTTCAGGAATCTGAGAAAAGCAACAAAAAGGTCAAAATTCAGAGGCTAAATGCAAAATTGCAAATAAAAAAAATTCATTTAACGGAAAAAAAAGGAAAGAGAATTGTTAGAATATCCCCAGCTTCAATTCAAGCCAAGCTCAGCTCAGGTGCAACTCCAATTGTCCAGCAGTGTTCCAACTCAGCATTTATTCTAGATCCTTCTTCCTGTTAGTTTGTTAGATAATTTGTTAGCCATTTTCTTTATAAATAGAATAGATTGCATTGTAATATCCTCGAGTTGAATGAATATAATTTTCATCTTCTTCCCTGCTGTAATAGCAGGTTCTATCCCTTCAATTTCAGTTTCTATCTTTTATTTTTTGATTCTTTTCTTGCTAGTTTTAGTTTATAATCATTTCAGCTGTGCTGTGATTTTGTTCCCTTTAATTTCTCAACATGGTATCAGAGCGGTGATGGCTTCCTGCTGCTGCCTTTGTTTTGTTCTTGAACAACTTCTTCTTCCTTTGTCACTAGTGAATCTGGTGACTCCAATAATAGAAGTAATTCTGAATTGTGCATCTCCAACAGGCATTTCCGTTATCTTTGCAACAAGATCAGGCTTCTGTTGACGTGCTTGTTTCTGAAGCTTAAAGCATTTCTGGAGACAGCCATAAAAGCCCCAACATAAACCTTCTTCTTCATTCTCGTCCGCCATGTGTTTGACAAAAGTTCCCAATGGTGATCTGGAAAACCAGATCTGCAAAATCAGATCAATTCTTTCTCATCAATGAGTTATTCCGCCATTGATGATGGATCCAAATCATTTACTAGATTTTCCTGCCTCCTGGATAAATTACCAGAGGCCTTTCTTCAATTCTCTCTAGCTTTGTATTAGAGTTTGTCATGGAATTTATTCAGATTCCATTGTCTATGTTCTTCTCCTTATGGATGATAATTCATGGTTACTAACCCATGCCAAATCTGAAGATAACTTTGGCTTCAGATCCAGCCTTGTTCTGGAATTTTCTCTTCACCAGTTTATTGGCTTTCATTCCAACCGGTACAAATTCAACAAGATCGCCAGTCTCAACAGCAGTTCATTCAGTTTGACGTTCTGCATCAGCTTACTTTAATCTTCAAGATGGACTATTGTTGATCTCCATAGTCCATCTTGAAGGGGGGGGGGGGTGTTAGAATATCCCCAGCTTCAATTCAAGCCAAGCTCAGCTCAGGTGCAGCTCCAATTGTCCAGCAGTGTTCCAGCTCAACATTTATTCTAGATCCTTCTTCCTGTTAGTTTGTTAGATAATTTGTTAGCTATTTTCTTTATAAATAGAATAGATTGCATTGTAATATCCTCAAGTTGAATGAATATAATTTTCATCTTCTTCCCTGCTGTAATAGCAGGTTCTATCCCTTCAATTTCAGTTTCTATCTTTCATTTTCTGATTCGTTTCTTGCTGATTTTAGTTTATGATCATTTCAGCTGTGCTGTGATTTCGTTCCCTTTAATTTCTCAACAAGAACGTTGAAAAGAAATCTAGATTTCCTAGATGGGATGTATTTATTCCTCACTATTGGTAGAACCGAATTGGAACCAGCCGATTTGATCCAATTCTCTAAGAAGAAAGTAACCATTTCGAATTTTTATTGTACATATTTGGTCCGGTTTTGATTCTATTGAGAGAACCATAACGAGAACCAAACTACTCATTATCATCTTTAGTGCATTGCACCGATACCTAATTAGAACTCCCAACCTTAAGATAAATCAAAAGGTCCAAAAATAGCTCAGACCCTCAATCATACAGTGTAGATTCATCGCAGTTGCTGTCAAGATTTTTCCAATTTTTTTCTTAAAACTAAATGGGAAACGTTTCACCTATCAATACCTTTGAAAAATAATCTTGACCATTAATAGAAGCTATTCTTACGATTGAAATGGAGTAGTATTTACTTATGCATCACTCATTTATATTTATTTATAAATTCTTCTCAAATGGAGGCTAAACATATTGAAAAGTTATATTGTAACCATGTATTGCAATGCAAAGATGGAAACTAAAGTACGTCAAATTCAGACCTCATGCTACATTTTCAATGTGTCAAGTTCTATTAAACACAACAACTTTGTGAAAGTTTTTACTTTAGCACGACAAATTGGTAAAAATAAAAAATCATGTCTTATTTACTCTTAGATCTTTCAGTACCCAATTCGATTGAGTGTAATCTTGATTGAAGGTGGCACTTGAATTGGAAATACTAGAACTTGACTCAAAATATAATTTGAGTTTACTAAGTTATATATATATATATATATATATACACACACACACATACTTGTGCCCCGATTCATTGTCTATTCTTTTGCGTCAAGAATTTGATTATATCACGGAGAAGCACTCAACTACCGTGACTAAGAAGTTTAAATTCAAATTCTAAAGACTCGTGTCGAGATCGTAGATGTAAATTTTCATCGAGAATCTCCTATTTGATTTACGTTCTACTCTTTCAAAATATAGATCATTGGCTAGTAAAAAAAACTTCCACAACTCTCTAATTAAAGAAAATGCTTGTTATAAATTACAATCGACAAATTCTTTTATAGATTGATGAGGTATATTGAATTAGAACTGTCAAAATCTTTTCTAAACTTAAATGGTGTGCTTATATAATGTGGGTTAATGGAAAAAAGAAATTAGGGACTTTTTTTATTTGGTTGGTGAGATTTTGATTCAGTCAAATATGTCATATCATTTATTTGTAAAAAAAAAAAAAATCTGTAAGTTGTGATGTAAATATAACACAACCACTATTTTAAACAAGTGAAAATTGAAATATCACAGTTTGCAGTTTTTGATGGGCCGTGAAGGTTGGGTAGGGCCTTAGTCTCTTTAGTGAATCTTTAGAAATGGGCCTGATCTATATGGACTTCTAAGCCCATCTTTATACCACTTCTCCAACGATCCTTCCTATCATTCCACACCCAAGTTTTCTTCTCACAAAAATTTGCATATACAATTAATTAAAAATATGGAATAAAAATAAAGCAGCAGCTATAATTATAATAAGATAATAATAATTTAGTTGGATTACTGCCTCTGCTTCTAAGGCGCGGGAAAGACATATTTTTGGTCCCATCATTGCAGCCAACAAGATATATTATTATTATTATTATTATTATTATTATTATTATTATTATTATTATTATTATTATTATTATTTTCCAATGAATACATGCTATTTACCTTCTGAAAATTTAGATCCCAACTTTCAAATCAACCAAGACAAAATAATTAACCTTTTTGACAATAGAACTTCATTCAATCAATTTATGCTTTTTAATGTTTTTTTTTTTTTTTTTTTTGAAAAAACCATTATTTAAGAAGGTATAATTATATTTATTAGATTTGATCTTATTATTGATTCACTCAGGATACTAGAGCCCTGTTTGTTTCAGATTAAAATTAGATTTTAATTTAAGTCAAATTCAAACAATCAATATTAACCATAGATTTCATAAGTTCCACAATTTTTCAACTATACATTTCAAAAACTTCTATCACAATCTATTGAAAATCTAATTTTAATCCTTACCAAACGCCCACTAAATCATCAAATCATTAAAATTTGACCAGAAAATAGGATCTAAGAAACGTGCCGTCAAAATCCTTCTAAACGGAAAATTCTAAAAAAAGATAACTCGTCAAATTACACGATGAGGATCTCCGTTGCTATTTTTCCTAAATATTATATGACAATCAACAAGTGTATCGTAAAATATCTATAGAAAATCATGCAAATTTCCTCCTAATTTTATTTTTATACGAGGTGTTGACCTTTCTATGGAATTGGATACCCTTCTGGTGAACGCTACTATTTTTTTCTATCAAGCGGCTTAGTTTCTTCCACCTGCGCTTCTGTTCTAAAATTCTCTAAGATTCTCCATTGAAAATCTGAATTTTTTTTGTTAAATCTTGAACTTTAATATTAATTTTTGACATTGCATTATTGGTAAAGTGAAAAAACAATACAAAACCCTTGTCCTCTTTTTTGAATGAAGTGTAACAACTTATAATATTTGGGCAAATAATAATATGCCTTATGCTACAATTAAGTAACAATTTAGTTTGTAATCTATGATTAGTTGTTGTAGCATTGCTTCATTATGAAAAGCTTCAATAAAAAGTAACTAAGATTCAAAGACAATAATCTTCAACAATTTAATACATTATCGTTTACCGCGATAACATTGTATATAAGTCATGACTTCTATCTAAAATTGTATGGAAAAACTTTTCGATTTTGCTACGGGTACATCACGGTATACATCACAGTGTACACCCCTCTCACATGGGGGGTGGGGTCTACTCAAATAAAAAAATATTATTTCAGTGGATCCCACACTTCATGTGAGGGAGGTGTAGACCGTGATGTACATATCTTGATGTACAAGTAGTATTTTCCAAAACTTTTTTAGTGCGTTAAATATCCATCAGAAATTGGGGCTTTAATAAAAGGAAACTATACGTCTGTACGTCAAAACTTGCAATTTTTCAAGATAGTTTTCGTATGATTGATTTGACTTGTGATTTTGTCTAGTTTCGATAGAGTTAAAGTTAATTTCATCAATTTCAATCTTTGGATTATGAAGTTTTGCGTGAAATATGGGATGTGGCGGTTGCAGTATCTTCTTTTGTGACACGAAAATGATCATGAATTGATCATTGATGTGCATATGAAGTTCAAATCTATTACCAAAATGAGAAACTTGAGGCCCTTCTAGATTCATTCTTAACAACTTAAAACAACCTTCTACCAAAGTAATCATAATTCTATAATTATAATATAAGAAAAAGAGAAGCTTTTAAGTGACCTAATTTTCTTGTTTTTTTTCCTTGGGAACTTCAACTAACTTATATTTACCTTTGTATTAAGTGGCATTTGGTGTATTTAATTTAAGTACTGAATCCATCATAAAAAGGAGGGGACAATACTTAACTGTTCATCAACTGCCATGCACATGCTCCCATGAATTTAACACTATGATATATTACTGCCAAAAATAATAATAATAAATAAATAAATAATTGTGTACAGAATTTATGAACATGGGAAATTATAATACATGTCGAATGTAAGATTGTGGATTGTTTACGACATTAATTTTGTTTTTGGCCACCAATATTATACTGTGTCGTCAAGTTGCAGGCCTCTGGTAGTTGAAATGGCCTTGTCAACCCACCCAAGGAGCCAGCTGTTCTCACCCTGTGTCCCTGTAAATCTATACTTTCATTGACTTGTCATATTTTCACCCTCAGCATGCATTTTGTTATGCCTGTATATATATATATATATACATATACATATATAATGTACACAGTCGAATAAATATTCATGCAGTTGACTTCGAGTATAATTTAGTGTCCTTTTGAGATGTGATAACTTAAGCGTTTAGGTGAAACGGTTAATTTAGCGGTCGATGTGAAATCCAAGTAAGATTAAGGGTCCACTTTGATTTGGTCAAATGAGCCATTTTTCGAAGGACTAGATAGGTTAAGTTAGAATGTCGACACAAGTTGGAGTCGGACCATGAGAGACATTATATTGAAACATCATTGTAACATGACAAAGAAAATGCTCTCCCTCTAACAACGTTACCCAAACTCACCAATTAGGAAGAAGGTATGGTGACCTAAGGTACAAGTCTAAGGTCTAGGTATCATGATGACGCTGTTGTATCGAACTCTCTAGCAATCAAATCCCTTACAGATGGACAGTGGCATAAAGACCTGGATCAAATACTGCAGCTTGACATGAATAGAGTGGCAAGCGCGTGTCCGGCGGCCTATATAAAGGGATGAGATGCTAGTAAAAATTTTGCAAGCCCCTAGAAAACTCTCTATGCAACTAATATGCAAATTTTAGCAATATTACACCCTTAATCTGTCTATATTTAAGCAAATATAACATTGTTGTTATGTTCAAATTTCTATAAGTTAATCAAGAAAAGAAACGTCATTTTTTGCCATCAACAATTAATATGAGAATTTGACAAAAAAAAAAAAAAATATAGGGGAACAAGTCTTGCAGATACCAATTTTCGAAATTTGTACGTACGAGACTTTTGATTTAAAAAGAAAAAAAAGAAAAAGGTACAATCCGCGCGTGAAAGGCGCATAAAGTAAAAATCAAAACTTGTGATAATGTGAAGTTCGATTCTTGATTTTACTCTTACTCCTCTCCCTATAGATCTAGGACATATATATATCGACCTCTCTCGATGAGAGGTCTTTCCAAAACTTCTATGCCCGTTTGGTACACATTAAAATGAGAGAATGCATTTTTTTGAAGTGATGTGATAGAGAATATGTGGTTGAAAAATAAGGAAAAGTTATTGATGTAATGAAAAATATTATTTTATTGAAGAATGTATGGTTGAAAATGAGTAGAAGAATGAGGATGAAAAAAATAATGTGATCCAAACAGGGGAATACTCACTCACGGATGTATAGTAATTTGATCAGTTTTATCTCTTTCAAAAGAATTCTCTATACGGAATTATTCCTCTCTTGTAGATAAAGTTGTCGCAAAACACTAAGATTAAAATAGAAAAAAAAAATTATTGTCTAGTATTGAGTAAATAAAATAAAACCCCACTAGTTTTAGAGAGAGAAACTTCATCATTTTATAATTAATTTCCACTCTTTGGATTTAGTAAATAAACTGGCAAAGTTTGAAAATGTTGCAATTTATTCCCAAAAATATTCATGTCATTGCAGGACCCATTCTCGATGAGTAGTTCACAAGGTATGTCTTATAATTATTGGAATTGGATGATTTTTGTCCATACAAAGCATTCGTTTATCCTTAGAGCTGATACCATAGGTTGGCATAGCCAGACCACTTGTTGCAAACGACTCGACTCGACTGTACACGCTTATCAATTTACTAGTCGAGATAGAATTTTTTTTACGAAAATTATATATACAAAGATTAAGTACTTGTAGAGTTGCCTACTATATATTTGCAATCTACGTATAAAATATATTCTGTATATCGAGGGAAAAACCGTTTTTCGGGTTCTAAGAACTGGTTGTCGAGATTAATTCGTGTAAGAAGGTTGAGCAGGAACTATCATAGTCACATTCAAGATCCTCAAAACCCCAAAAGTCTTCCTGATATTCTTCTTCCTCAGGCATTTTCCACTTTTCCTTGTCAATTTCTTCTTCCATTAAGATTACATCCAATACCTGTCAACATATAAAAAAAATTAAAATTTACTATTCTTAAAACTGATTTGGCAAATCGCATATACTTGCTGGTGATGGTATCTAGAATGTGTCCAAAATTGATGGACAAAGTTGCCGTATATAAAAACGCTAGAAAATAATGCAACTGTATAAATGTGCTGGAAGCCTGGACTTATACAACTGTAGCATTACACTTCCAATTTCATTTTTTGGCTTACCCAACTAATAATTAGACCACCACCAGTTGCATAGAGATAAAAGAATGAGCTAACAGTCCAGTTGTTCTTTTTCTTTTTCGACAAAACGAAACGAACGACGGAGAACATGGTGATCTTGAAGGACTGTTTTGGCTGTTATTATCAAGCAATAAGCTTTCCTAATCACAATAATTGGACAATATACTATTTGTCTAATAGATAATAATATTATGGTTAGGTTAGATAGAAACATCGACCGAGTATTCGGAATGGCGTGACGCAAAGGAGTGAAGCACCATAACATGAAAGAAGAAGACAATCATGAAAACATGAACTTCCACTTTTATGATGATGTGAAATTTGACTAATTATCAATGCACAAGATTATATATTCCATTAGGATAACATTAATATATTTTAAATCTAATCTTATATCATTTATAAACTGTCTAATTGTCATACTGCAGGTCAACAGTGAACATTGTATGAAATTCATGACAATTTTCTTATTTAAGTATGGTTTTAATGGATTAATTAATGTGGCGTGCAATTGTAAACTCAGCAGAGAAGAAAAAACTTGCATGAGTCTAGGTGAATCACTGCATAAACGCGTGTACTTGAAGACTAAAATAAGATAATGACAAGAACTTCAAAGGATTCTTTACATTTGTCAATAAAAAAAACAGAGATGGTAACATACAATTATCATGCAAATCAAGAGACAATTTTATAACATGGAAGATTGAGGCAACTTGGGCTTGATTCAGAATTCTTTGCAGAAAAGACAAAAAATAACATATAGTAAAGAAATTGAAAACAATTTGTTGTACCTCCAAACAATGAACAAGCAGACAGGATTCATAAGCAAGAATCAAAGTTTAAAAATCCGAGGAGAAAAAGGATGAAAATCTGATTAAATACTTGTTTTGTTCTTGCACATCTTGTTTTTTCATTTGTTGTGTTATACTAAAATAGAAAATCCCTGGTCACCTCCTTCCTGTAATACTTCCATTTCTTGATAACATCAAGATATTAACCAGTCCTAGCAGGATATCTAATAAGGACAATGTGAATAATCACTAACCTCAAAAGAAAGCACGTAAGAGTATTATTTGAAAGTATATTACAGAAAATAGTAACCTCACTCATGGACGGGCGCCAAATAGGAGAATCTCGAATGCAGAGAGAGCCTGCAAATGCAAGTCGACTAAGATGTGCTGCATCATATTCATTTCCAAGCCTCGGATCAATTAACTCTTTGAATTCTCCTATGTTTAATATTGGTTTTGCCTGTTGTGTTAATGATGGTGAAAACTCAGTAAAGTCTGTCGTATGATTCAAAATAATGCTTGATTATAGAATTCATCATTACCCAGCTATGCAAGCTCTGATGAGAACCATCCACTGGTTTCTTTCCAGAAATAATCTCGAGTAGAAGGACTCCAAAAGCAAACACATCTGTCTTCTCGTCTACGACACCATGCATAAAATACTCTGGCGCTAAATGTCTGCACAAATTATCAATTATAAGACAATTATACACTCAAGCAATCAATACTTTCATCAGGTACAGGTAGGAACTAGAAGGAAGTTATGTACCCAAATGTTCCTTCTATAGGAGCAATTGAGTGATGAGTCCATTGTGATGGAAGCCATTTAGCCAACCCAAAATCAGATATCTGTTCAGATTACAACAAGAAACCAAACTACATAATTAATATATAGTACGTCAAATATTGGTGTTAGTCCAATTACAACTTTCTCTACTTCACCTGGGGTTCAAAATCAGCTGTTAATAAAACATTTGAAGCCTTAATATCTCTATGAATTATTCTTCTTGGACAACTCTTGTGCAAGTAATGTAAGCCTCTAGCAGTTCCAACTGCAATTTTGTGTCTTGTTTTCCAGTCTACAGTCAATTTCTCATCTGAACAAGAAAATAAAATGAAATATAAATATTGAAAAATATCATTGAAACCCAACAATTAAAAGAGCAAAAATTCTTTTGGGCATACCATGGAGTAGAGAAGCAACAGAGCCTTTGGAGGAAAATTGGAAAATGAGATAAAGGCCATTATCAACACAACATCCCAGTAATGCTGTTACATTTGGGTGGCAAACGTGCCCTAAAGTTCCAATTTCTGTCAAGAATTCCTTTTCTTTTCTCTCATCATTAGCAATTTTTGACAATGTTTTGACAGCAATTGCCTGTCCATCTTCTAACACTCCTCTGTATACCTCTGCAAACCCTCCTTTCCCAACCACGTTGTCTGATATACACACACGCACACAACAGAAGAACAAAACATAAGAGTCAAAACCCAAAATTGCAATGAACAAAAAAATTAAAAAATTCAAGAAAGAAAACGGAAAAAGAGAATGAACCTGAGTTAAAACCATTTGTGGCAGCAAATATTTCTTCATAGGAAAAGCATTTCCATGTGGGTTTTCGAAGATTTTCTGCTGGTGGTGGAGCAGTTCCTGAGGTGGACTTATTTTCGTCTGAATTGTAATCACATTCTCTACTTATTTCTTCATCAGAACTTTGTCTTTTCGAAGAAAACAGCCTCTTCAGACTGGCTGTACGTATGTATCTCATTGTAAAGTACTTTTTTTTCTGAAGAACTCTGTTGCAGAGTCAGAAAACTCAAAACAGAACAGAACTGGAAACAGGAAAAAGCACTAACAGACAGCTTGCTGCCTCTCCTCTTTCTCTATCTAGGACACAGTATTTAGAGAGGGTCAAAATGAGTCTGTGTCAACAGGGCAGAGGATGCGTTAATTTCACAAATTTTGATAACAGGGTTCTAAATAATTGATCAATCACAAGTGTTTTTAATCCTATATGAAATGATTGGAAGAGTGGTTGAGAACTTGAGAAGTTGAGATAAGCATAAATGAATGGGGTTAAATGAAAGGGTCAAGTACAGCCCGGCCCATTCAATCTGTGTTTCGTCAAAAGGTGTTTTGTCCAATTTGGGTTGGAATTTATAGTTTTATCACTATGTGGACAAATTTTTATGTAAGTAAAGTATATTGGCCAAAATAGAATTGGAATTTCTCGATGGAGTTAAGAAAGTACCACATTTCCCATTAATATGTTACTTGAAAGCTCAACATTGCTGGCCCGTTTGATTCTCATTATTATAGAATGAAAATGAAAAATATAGTCGTTATTGGGTCCCACACAAGAGATAGAAATTCAAAATTGATGACTTGATGTGATGGATAACGATCATATTTTTTATTTTTATGAATGAAAAATGAGAAACAAACGGGGGCTGTATATTCTAAAAGTGCGTCTCTTATTTATGAAGGTTACGTAAAAATTTAGAACAAGCGTAGTTGTGATCAAAATACCATATTTCCCAGTTTCATTCATGGCCTTTTGCTAAGACTTTTGAAAAGTATTTTGTCTGTCTAGAAGAACTTTTAAAAAAAGTGGACGTGAGATAGCGTCTTCAAGAACCTCTTCTATAAAAGCATAAACAAAAATAAAAGTCATAACAAAAGAGTACTTAATATGACAAGAAAAATCTTAATGATAGAAAGGTACAAAAAGAAATAAGCCTATGGATGGAGGCAGCTCAGCTGGGAGTGAATGAGGCCATGCCTTGGCAACACACATTTGCCCACTCTATTAAAAATAGGGAGTGGATTTTGGAAGTGATGCATATTTGCATTAAACTTTTTTTGAATCTTGCTACACAACATGTGCATTTGACGGGATTTAAACATCGGGGCACGTGTCAAATATTTATTGGACAATTTGAAAAAAAAAAAAAAAGAGCCACACAAGTGCTGACACTTGTCACCCAATCCAGTCCACTGTCCCTGTTTGAGTAGCTTAATTGATGTGAATGCATGTTTTGGAACTCAACATAATTTATAGAATAGCGTGCAATTTGTAACTGCCTTTACCTGTTTTCTATGCATGCCCGTGGTTCATCGAGGGACCACCATTATACGTGACCAGACTTTTGCTTTTAAATTTATTTCTTATAAAAGAATTTTTTGAGAAAGCTAAATTAAAAATTCATCTCTTCTAACCAAATAAAAAACTTTAAAAATAATTCAAACACGTTCAAAATCAGTTTAAAAATAACTTTTAAATTTACGAAAGTCTTGTTAAATGGACACTAATTCATTGAATTATTAAATTTAAACAAAGATTTAGAGAGAGATTTTATTTTTATCCAACTTTTCCCAATTTGTAAAAAATGTAATGGATTTTAGTACTAAAACGCAGAATTTATACACTGAATTGGCCCAATCCTTTCTTTCCAAGCCTAACAAGACTGGACATGTTACTAGATGCAAGAGGGCTAGATTATGGGCTAGGCTAGCCTTTGGATCGTTCATTAACGTTTCTATTTGACCCAGTCGATGTCCACTTGAGTTAGCCCAGGCATTAGTCTTGATTCAATTGATAAAGCCTTCGTTTGGAAGAATTTTATAAGGGAAGATTACATAAATAAGAGGTTCAGTTTCACCAATTTCAAATTTAAGAGATCAATATTTAAAATTTCAAATCTCAGATTTTTTCAAATTTTATTTATAAATAAATAAATTAAATATATATTTTATTAATTAAATATATTAATGTCACAATTCCATATAATTTGATTACAAATTCCATATAATTGGTTACATATTATTAATTGATCACAAATTACAATTTTTATATGTCATAAATTATTTTATGGTCACAATTTGTTCATTAATCGCAAATAAGAAATTTATACATCACAATTTATTTATCGGTCAAAAATCTATCAATTTAATGAAT
This sequence comes from Fraxinus americana, assembly GCA_035079005.1. NCBI lineage: Eukaryota > Viridiplantae > Streptophyta > Magnoliopsida > Lamiales > Oleaceae > Fraxinus > Fraxinus americana. Next base: position 8,616,016 of record CM068726.1, on the reverse strand, counting down.
CACATATTATATTTTGGTCACAAACAGAAATTTTATATGTTACAAATTATTTTACAGCCACAATTTGTTCATCGACCACAAATAAAAAAAATTATATGTCACAATTTATTTTTCGATCACAAATTAAATTTTTTATAGGTCACACATTATTTCTTAGTCACAATTTATCTTTTTCATCAATCACATATTGTTTATTGGTCACAGATTAACTAATTTAATGGTCACAATCAACCAAATAATCTGTGACCACAACCAATACTTGTGACTACCACCACCGCACCACTCTCTCCAGCAGCATCACCGCCACTTCGTCGTCGAACCACCACCACCACCTCCCGACTGTAACACAACCACCTCAAACTAATCAACACATCGCAGAAAAAACACCACCACATCGTCATGCCACTTGACCACCATCGTAACAAACCTATTATCGTCGCCACCGCCACCACCATCACCATCGCCGTCGCCGCCTTCGTCACCACCAACAAAACCACATCCACCACCACCTCGAACCATCCCCAAAACCTCACCAACACCGCCTATATTACCTCTACCAACACAACCACCACTTCCTCAAATCCATTACTGTCAACGCAACCACCATCGTGACCACCACCATCTACACTCTACCATCGTCGACCACAACATGCTGCACCCAACATCTACACCACCAGCACCAAAACGACAGGACCTCCACCACCACCACCCCCCATCCTACAACCCAGAAAAAACACCCGACCCTACCATCATCTCCGTCGTCGTCACCGACCACCACGTCAACAACTAGAAAAAAAACCCTCCAGATCGAAAATCACCGCACACCTCATCAAAAAAAAAAAAAAAAAAAGACGAAGACAGATTGCAACGCTATCGTTCACAACAGTGCCGCTCGGCTATCACAGGGAGTGTTGCTCGTTGCTTACAGCGACAGCTCGGATGTCTTCGACAACGGCCTTGCGAGGGGAAGGGGAAGGGGAAGGGGAGAGAGAGAGAGAGAGAGAGAGAGAGAGAGAGAGAGAGAGAGATATGATGAATGATTTTGGATTTTTAGGGTTTGGGTGATTATAATTTAGATAGAGATGAATTAATATCTGATTTTTGTATAAATAAAGTTTATATCTGAAATTTGAAATTGAAATTTTAAAATTCTGATTTTGTGTAATTTCCACATATTATAAATAGATAAATACAAGAGTAGAATAAGTGAACAATACTTATAAAAATGCATGATCGAAAATAAAGTTCAACCATAGATAAATAATTTATAAATCTTGTCAAATAATGGCCAAGAGTAATGGACTCAACAACCAACTTTATTATCATATAATAAATTTAAGAATTTTGCAACACTGTGTGGGTTACTTCATTGTCTTAAACTGTTTTTAGCAGAAAGTGTGAACTAGGTTTTTATTGTGAGTGTAGACCACTTCACAAGTGGTTGTACTATTTATTTTTATCACGAACCCACATATTGATGACAATAATACAATCTTGTTCTCAATTTGAATTATCAGTAATTGAATTTTATTTTTACATGGAGTTATTTAACAAATAGACATAATTAATAATCACCCATAATCGAGAATTGACTAGGATCTAGTTGGATAACTGATAATTTTGTTGTGTAAATTAGTTTTGATTAAATAAATTCAACCTAAGTTTAGCGATCTCTACTCATATCCCTTTCATTGTACTCGTTACTAATACATTCGTTGCACGTAATTTTGAAACAATGTTGATATTCTTTTAGACTTTTCATTGATCCTCAATGATTTTTATACTTTTCCACCTTTCCATAAAATGTATAATCAACTCTTTTGATATAATTCAACTTCAAGATCTTTTATATTGTTAGGTTTTCGATATTTTGTAATTGGCTATTTCGTAAACAAAAGATCTGAATTGTATAATGTTTAAAAAGTCAAGGAGTAATGTGCAAATACGTTGAAAATAGAGTTATTGGGTCTAGGGTTCGAGAATGGCAAAAGAAGGAAAACGGCGTGGATTTTAACTAGATTGTCACCAAGATTTGGCTCGAGCTACAAAAACAGTAATATCGTCGCTGGACTGTCGCCCTTCCTTCGCTTGAGCGACAGTCTGTCGATCAACTGTCACTGAACCCTCGTTCGAGCGACAGCTTTATTCGAGAAATTTTTATTTCGCGTTTTAAAGACTTTTTCCTTGACCATTCGTTTTTGTAACCTACATATATATACAAAAACCTTTTTGTACAAAAATTGATGAGGTTGAACATTGAGAGAGAGCTACATCCATGAGAAAAACATAGATTCCATAATCCAACTACCAACTTGCTTTTCTTCTACATCCGATCAGAGTTCTGAAGATTGAGGAAGTTCAACTGGAGTTTCAGTCTGTGAAGAACACGGTGTTCTTCATGGATCCGCAGGAGATAAAAGATTTCACAAAGTTAGGAGTTGCCGCAGGAGAATAGAATTCAGGTGAGCTTTGGAAATTTCAGTTGGGAGTGGTGCAGGAGCAAAGAATTCAGGAAAGCTATTAGAATTGCAGTCAGGAGATCAGCTAGTACGTGTCGTCGTCTAAACTGATAGACTGTAAGTTACATATCGTTTATAGTGGATTGTTGATTGACAAAGTGCCGGTAGTTTTTCCCAGTTTGGTTTCTCCGTGATCATTCCGGTGTTAATTTACTGCTTTCGTTATTGTTTATTGATTGATCACATAAACTGCGGTATTCAAACTTAGGGCTAAAATGACTTACATGTTTAATCATCTAGATTAGAATTAAAAAGTGAGTAGTTGTTGTTTAATTCGTAAAATATTTTTAATTTAGCATAAAATACCTATTCACCTCCCTCTAAGTATTGTTAGGGTCGAACTGCGTAACGTTCAATTGGTATCAGAGCCTTAATTCTATTCCTGACCCTTATAACATCTAAATGAGTCAGTCATTGTCCGTGCCTCCATTTTTCGACGAAAACAACTATGCCTCTGGAAAGTTCGAATGAGTGTCTTTCTTAAATCTTGGGATGAACGTATTTAGATTAGCGTTCAAAATTGGTTGGCTCCACCTTCAACAACTGTTGCTGGTGTAGTCACACCCACGACATATCTCTGTGGACCAAAATTAACCTTAATGAATGCAATTGAAACACTAAAGCATTACATGCTATGTTCATTGTTGTATTTGCTGAAGAGTCTAGGCAAGTATCGATGTGTGAAATTGCTAAAAAAGTTTGGGATATACTAGAAATCACACACGAGGGTATCAAAACTGTTAAAAACTTTAAATTGCAGATGTTGACGACTAAGTTTGAAGAGATTAGAATGAAGGACGATGAATCATTTAATGAATTCTATTCAAAGTTAAATGATATAGTTAACTCTAGTTTTAACTTAGGTGAAAGGATCCCCGAGACCAAAATAGTTAGAAAAGTTTTTAGATCCCCACTCAAGAGGTTTAGACCTAAGGTTACTGCGATAGAAGAAAGTAAGAACTTAGATGCCGTTGAGATTGAAGAAGGATCGCTTAAAACTTATGAACTCACTGTTTCTCAATCTAAAAAGGTTAAATCAATTGCCATGAACACCATTAGAAAAGAGGATAGTGAGTCCACTAATACTGAGACCTCTAGGGACGACGAAATTGCTTATTTCGTTAAAAAATTCCAGAAGGTGATGAGGAATAGGAGAATGCCTCAGGAGTGAAATAGTAAAGTTCCCAATAAATTCTCGAGAGATAGACGTGACAAAAATACCTTTAGGACTCCCGTTAAAAAATCTCAATCTGTCCAATGCCATGAGTGCAAGAGGTATGGTCACATTAGGAGTGAATGTCCTAATGTGATAAATGCAAGGTTGTTTTTAAAATGATAAATGCAAATTATTGGTCTACCTTATTCATCTACATTCTAATTTAAAAAATCGAAATTTCATTTTTAAAATTATTTTTTACAAAGCAAGGTTGTTTACCCACAATGATAAGATAAAACTCAAGATTGAATTTTTGGAAATTTTATTTTATCATTAATCAGATTAAATTATCACTTTGCGGTTCAATAAAATGGTTCGACGGTTTGACAAACTATCAGACAACTAGTTAACCAACCACAATATCAAAACATCACAATAATAGTAAATTCAAACATTGAACGCGGAATTAACTTGGTAAAATGACCTCATCCCAAGGGTAAATATTTTCCTCTACAATAAGGATATACAATCGTCTCAAATTTTTCGATAATACAATAATTTCTTGAGCACAATTAAAAAGTTCAATTATAAAACAAAAAAAATAACAAACATCAAAAGTAACTGATAACTTTCTTCGTGTTAGCCCTTTGGATTTGTTAAGGAGTAGAACCAAGCACACAATATTGATCTTTCACCACTCACTATCAAATTCGGATTGCCCGACAAGTTGAAATAGGAACCATGTTCTAGTTTCCACACGAGATGCAACTTCTATCGGTGAAATCCTTTAATGGGTAGTTTAAGATTTCTTAAAATTTTATTCAAAGAATTTTCGTTGTTCAAGAAGTAGTCAGAAAATGTCCACGACCTTTTGCTATATATATGGGTAGCTTTTGCACTTCAATATTTTTTGAGATTTGATAAGTGCGTTTTATGCGCTTATCTTGGCTTCTATTTTTATTTCTTTATGTATAAATTGAGGGAATATCTACTTAATTTGAGTAAATTAAGTTAATTGTAGGAAATTACCAACTTGGATACAATTTATATGAAAAGAGGCTATGTGGAGCTTAATTGGAGGTGATTTGAAACAATTGAAGACTAACCAAATTGCAAGAGATCAATTAAAGGTATTAATGGAGCATTCGGTAAAAATTCATAAGTTTTGGGAGTTAAATTCGAAATTTGAAAAGTTCTGGACTAAATTGCAAATTTCTAAACTTGTCTCGGGCCATCTATTATGATTTTGGAATGAACAGGAATTAATTGCAAAATAAAAGAAGATGGAGGAATAAAGTCACGTTGGAAAATGAGTTTAATTGAAAAAGGAATTGTTTTATTTTATTTCTTATACTCTTTGGTAGAAACAAATTCAAACTCTTTAGTGGAAATCAAGTTGAACAATGATTTATACATAAATCTTATTCTATAAATACATACCTTCGCCCAACAATTAAAGGGGGTTTGTAGAGTTCCATTAAACACATAAATTCAAGACAAGGCTTGGGGGGTCCAATAGACATATATTATTCAAGTCAAAAGGAGAGAGAGAAAAAAAAAAATCAAGAAATCAATGAATAAGCAAAAATTTCAAAATTTTACAAGAAAGCGAAATCTTGGTGAAAGATCTTCATTTTTTTTCTCGTTTTTCCTTAATACTCTGTGATGTACTTTAATTCATTCTTATATTTTTATTCTCTCATGATATATGATTAAGTATTTAGTTAGGATGAATGATTGTAACCTAGTTTTGAACATTAATTTTAATTAAAAAGTTTTAAATCTCAATTGATTTTGTGAATTGCTTTTATTTATATTCTTAACGCTCGGGTTAATTGGTCACTAATTCATTGATTTCGTAAGCAATAATTACGTAGAGATGTGAATTATTTGTTTAGATCACATAGTAAAAATCGGTAATTTAATATAAAATGTAGAGATACTTATGCTAATTATTGCGATCGTTACATGAATTCTTAGAACAACATTTGTGTTTGACTAAGATTGATTCAGATAGAAATATGGAATTAAATTAGTTAGATAGATTCAATGAGAACTCGAATGGGTAAATTGAATACATTAGAAGAATTCGAACGGGTAAACATAATCAATCGTATAAAACTTGGTAATTAAGATTAAGGGGATAGCTATGGTAAAATCATGAATCCTAACGCTTAAACCATGATATCAAAAAAATCATTTTTATGTTAGTATATTTAAAATTAGTTAAATAGATTCAACGAGAACTCGAAATGGTAAATTGAAAACATTAGAAGAATTCGAATGGGTAAACATAATCAATTGTATAAAACTTGGTAATTAAGATTAAGGGAATAACTACGGTAAAATCATGAATCCTAACACTTAAACCATCATATTAAAAAAAATCATTTTTATGTTAGTATATTTAATAACACTTAATAATGTTTGTGACAGAAGGGAGATGAGGAATTTGCTTATTTCCTACCATTAATGCTATTGTTTGTTTTGTATCTATATCTAAATTGCTTTAGTAACATGAGTAATTATCATCACATATAATCTATTCGAATACTCGACATTTCGTACCAGTGAGAAACTTGACTATGTCAATTAAAAATATTTGTGGTCGAGTAAAATTGTTCGTCTAAATGCAAGTGATAGTGACACTTGACCTTAATGTGTTGGGGTACTTAAAATCGACTGGATCTTTCACTTGTAAGTATTAGGGACAATGTTACAAGAACATCAATTGATTAATAGAGTGATCGAGTAATATATTGTTGGAAAACTGAACTTGATGAGTTATTAATTTTGCTTTTCTGTATTATTTATGTATTGAATTATGTGATACTTGTAATTTATTTAATAAATACGTGCACAAATTTATTCATGCATTAGTGAATTAATAAACTTGGTATATGCATGGATGTTTATTTTTAGGATGAAGAATGTGACAATTGTTGGTACATGCACTAGATTAGATACATGTTTTGTAAAGTCTATAAAATCTCGTGGTCTTGTACAAATCTTTGTAAACTTACAAAATCATATGCACCGCACAAGTTTCTAACTAGTTTGCTTAAAAATTTAATTAAAAAGATTGATTATATTCACATTACATTTTTGTTAATTATATATAACATTTTAATTAAATGAAATTCCTAAACATTCGCTCATTTTTTGCATTTGTATCTCCAAATTTTTTTTCTTCAACCTTTTATAATTAACTCATCTTATACCAATTATGGCAAAAAATAGATAATAGGACAAGGTAAAAATATTTACTTACCCCTCGTTTAAATACAAAATTTTGACAAAATATTTTCGCACGCTAATAGAATATTTGGATAAAAAATATAATTCGAGATCAAATGATAACTAATTGAAGGTTAAAGACAAAAAATGCAATACAAAAGTTGAAGATATAAGTGCAAAAATGAGTTAGGGACGTTTTATGGCAATTAAAATGTGATATGAATATAATTACCCAAAAGATTACCGTTACGCCTCTTTTAGCGAGACTTTAAGTACTGCTACTTGGCAATTAAGCGGCAAGTGAACCTTGACCTGCACTCCATGTCATTCCAACCCAGTGACAGTTTGGTCGAACCCCGTGAATAGGTCAAACCTCTATGGGAGGCCGAACCCATTTGCAAGAATCAACCCCATATGGGAATTAAACTCTCATGGACAAGGCCAGCTTCTAGGAGATCGACAAAAGGTCTTATATGCAATCTTCATTAAGTGATTAATATGACAATTCACTGCTACTGTCACCCCCCTTAGCCAAATATGTGAAGTTTAAGTATCGTGTCAGAATTTGAGCAACAAAATCGTATTAGCATTAAATGCTTATAATTGATTGATACTTATGACAAAAAATCTCAGTTGCCTGGATGAGGGCACACATTTTCATCCAACTATCATTATCCACCCTCTTTTACTATAAAAAATCACACAATGCGTCATTTTTAAGATAATGTAAGTGTAGACTCTCAAACTTTAACTTTGCTATCTACATTTACTCAGATATTCACCCCCAAAATCGAACTCCTTTTTACATAAGAGGCTTGTGTCTAAAGCACCTCCACACCCAAATATTTCTTGCTTCAACTAATTTGATAGTCAAAGTGAGCGTGGCCAACTCTACCACCAACGAGAAAAGCCACATGTGGCTAACGGTTTATCCCAGTGTGCAAGAACTGGCTTGCATGGATGCAAGAGGCCTTGAGATATGATGGCCACGTTGGAGGTACAAAAATTGAGGTCACACAGATTGGCGGAAATGAGTTTAGCCTCCCATAGGGATTAGACCTCTTAATGGGGGTTTTTAACCAAACTGCTACTTGGGAGGAATAACATGGAGTGCGCGTCCAAGTTTGTCACCACTTCAAATAATATAATATCGCTTTATTTCAACTTAAAAGTCCCCACATTATACAAATATTCATACATGGATTTCAGAGACAATTGTTATGCCTCTTCGAGCGAGGCTTCAAGTACTACTATACGGTAGTTACACGACAATTGAATCCGAGCTTGCACTCCATGTCATTCCGCCCTATTAGCAGTTTAGTCAAACTCCCATAAAGAGGTCGAACCCCTATAGGAGGGTGAACCCATGTGTTGAAGTCGACCCAATATGGGAACCAAACTACCTAGCAAAATAAGTCAAGTCTAAGTGTTGTGTCAAAATTGGGTAACAAAATGGTATTATCATTAAATGCTCATGATTGATAGATACATATGACAAGAAGCCTTAGTCATCTGGATGAGGCCACGTATATTTTTTCATCCAACGATTATTATCCATCATTCTCTATTGTAAAAACTCACACAATGCTTTATTCTACAGGTAACGCAAGTTTCGACTCAAACTATAACTTTGATATCTACATTTACTCAGATATTCTTCCCCAAAGCCGAACCCCCTTTTACATAAGAGACTCGTGTCTAAAGCATCTCCCATACTTAAATATTTATTGCTTCATTTGACTTGATCGTCAGAGTGCGCGCGACCAATATCACTATCGAGGTAAGGTCACGTGTGGCTAATGATTTGTCCCAATGTGCATGAACTGGCTTAAGGTTAACAAATTGGAGCAAATGGATTCAGCCTCCTATACGGATTCGACTTCTTAATGGGGGTTCGACCAAACTGCCACCGAATGAAATGGCATGGAGTGCGAGACCAAGTTCGCTTGCAGCGACACACCAAACACCACTTCAAATAACATGATATCGCTTTGTTTCAACTTAAAAATCCACACATTATATAAATATCCATATATGGACTTCGAGGACTATTTTTTTTACTCCTTTTCCAAGCGAACCTGAGTTTACACTCTATGTTATTCCGCCCTAATAGTAGTTTGTCCGAACCCACGTGAAGAGGTTGAACCCCTGTGGGAGGCCGAACCCATTTGTCCGATTCGACCCCATATGGGAACCAAACCTTCATGGACGAGGTGAGGCTACTAGGAGATTGGCAAAAGATTTTCTATGCAATCTTCAGTGAGTGATTGATGTGATAATTCATTATTATCATCACCCCACCCAACCAAATGGGTCAAGTCTAAGTATCGTGTCAAATTTTGGGCAACAAAATGGTATTAATATTAAATGCTGATGATTGATTGATACCTATAACAAGAAGCCTCAGCCGTCTGGATGAGGCCACGTATATTTTTATCCAATGGTTGTTATTCATCATTCTTTACTATAAAAGCTTACACAATGCATCATTCCAAAAATAATACAAGTTTGGATTCTCAAACTATAATTTTGCTATTAATATTTACCCAAAGTCGAACCTCTTTTTATATAAGAGGCTTATGTCTAAAGCACTTTCATACTCAAATATTTATTGCTTCAACTAACTTGACCATCGAATGCATGCAACCAACTTCACCACCAACGTGCAAGGCCATGTGTGGCTAACAGTTTGTCCAAATGTGCAGGAACCGAATTATGTGGACGTGAAAGGCCTTGGAATTTGTTGACTACGTTGGAAGTACAAAAAATCGAGGTCAACAATTACTTTTAGTTTGTCCAATTTTATGAAAATTAAAATTAAATTTTTAATAGATTTTGATAAGAGTTAACAAAATATGTGGTTGAAAAGTTGGGGGTCCCATGAAGTATACGATTAAAAATTAATTATTGATTTCATATTAGATTAAAATTTAGATTTTAATTTGCCCAAACATGGGCTTTATTCCATTTATAGTTCGTACTTGTTTAGTAGGGGTGTCAACAACACGAGTTTCTAGTTCCAAAAGTTTTAGCGAGGTTCTTCTTTTTTTCAAGTCACAATCACATCCCTAGTTTGGTAGTGATTATAAGTGTTGTTTTGTATTGAATGTGTGAATTGTGAATAAGTGGAAAAGTCTGTTCTCTTTGAATTTCAGTTTTGTGTTTTAATTTTTGAATTCATTTTAGATTTTGTGTTTGAGTCTTCATTTTGAGATTGTCTAAAATGTGTTCTTTTTGGTATTTTGAAAAATTATTTTGAAAATTTTGGCTTGATTATAACTGAAATCACCCAAAACGATAAATTTGTCGTTTTGGATTTTCTTTGTACATTTTTAACTTATTTTAAAAAATGCGTTTTCGAAAATAGAAAAGAAAACGCGTTTTCAATATTTTGAAAAATCGAAAACAGAAAATGACTTAAAAATGGTAAATAAAACATGACTAAGTTTTGAATCATAAGAAATGTATATAAATCATAAAAAGTATGTCTGAAAAGTTAAAATTATAATTATAAGGTTTCCCAAACATGCTCATAAAATAATCCAACAAAACGATGTCTTAAGAATTAATCCCAGTATAATTGGCAACTGAGTTCAAAACCCCCCCACCAGGTGAAAACCTCCGTCCCTGCGAAATTCGACGGAACCCTCGCTTCCCGTTAATTCCTAGCGCTATGAGCGACCGTCGCGAACGGGACAGGGACAGGGATAGGGATAGGGATAGGGATAGGGACAGGGACAGAGACCGGGACCGGGACCGGAAAAGAATACGCGAGGACCGGGATTACGACCGCGACCGTGAACGTAGCAAACGTTCTCGTTCTCGAACACCCGACCGGAGCCGATCCCGCCACACCAGATCCCGCACACGCTCTCCTGACGACCGCCATCGCCACCGTCACCGCCACCGCCACCAACGCTCTCGCTCCCCTTCATCCCCTCCTCGAAAGCGACACAAGGACGAAACTGTCCTCCAAGAAAGGGACAAGCACAAGGACCGCACTAGGGCAGCGTCGGAGGATCAGAAAGAAAAGAAGCATAAGGAGAATGACGTTGATAATGATAATGATGGGAATACAATGGACGAAGATGAGATTGAGATGATGAAGAAATTGGGGATTCCTATGGGCTTCGATTCAACAAAGGGAAAGCCTGTCCCAGGCAACGACTTGGGGGCTGTAAGAAAGGTCACAAAGCGGCAGCCGAGACAGTACATGAACCGCCGAGGGGGGTTCAATCGCCCCTTGCCTGCCGAGGTCAACCGCTAAAAGGAAAGGAATTTATCATCCAGGTTAGGGTTTGTTATCCGTGGCAACTTGACATAATATCGGTTGCTTTTCTTGGCTGACTCAATTGATATCCAATAATTATGATATATTGCAGTGGTTTTATGGTTCTCCTAACATGTTATCCTTCCAGTTGTTTGGATGATTGGAAGTCTGTTGCTTGGTTAGTTGGAAGTGTATGTTATCCTTGCGATTGTCTATTTCTTCTTGATATAGTGCCAAGCCTAAAATTTATGTGAATTAGTTGGTTCTTAGAACACAATTTAAAATCTGTAAACTTCATGCCGCCATGCTCAAACCGACAAACCAAAATGTAATTTACTTGTATATTGTCTTCTTTCAATCATGTTGGGTTGAAGAAACTCCCATCCCAACTCCTGTTTAGTATGAAATATTCCATACGATTTATTCTCATGACCTCCTTTCTGGCCATGCCATACATTTTTGAAGTCGTGGGACCCTTGCGATTTTAGTGGCACTAAGTTGTGATTCAAGGGAAAAGGTCAGAGTAACACTTTAAGCATAGGACATGGTTGGGCTGCTAAGTCGAACCGGACCATTCCACTTGCCATTTTCACTCTCCTAGGGTGCGATCTCAGGGAGCTAATTTAACTTTTCAAATATGTAATGAAGTATTAACAAATTTTTTGATTGCAAGTTAGAGAAATAATAGCAGAAGAGAGAAAAAAAAAGTGCAAATCAAGGATTTCAATTCAACTAGTTCGTGTGATTTGGGGTATTTTACTGTAAATAGATTACACAAGACAAGGCTTTTTTCGTATAGTTAATATATTTATGAGAAATGATTTTTGAATTATCTACCATGCAATTTTTTTCTAATTAAATAATATACTTCTGAATTCATGCTGCTGGACCTAAACCAACTCCTTCACTCATAATTTTTATGATTTAGCTCTCATTTGGTTCTGTTGTGCGTTCCTTATTGCATCAAATTACTCTTTCATCCACATCCTTGTGGGATGTGAGTGCATAGTAGTTGTGGAAGATATTTATAACTTGTTTTTGTTAAGAAAATATTAACCACCAAATAAACGGATGAGATAAGCTAAATTTTTGCCCTGCCTCTTTGCTTTACGGTGTGTATTCTGGCAAGTGTTAAACCTAATCCTCTCTAGTTTTACATACAACAGAAAAAAGATTGGAGATAAAAACAAGGAAAAAAGTCACGGCTGAATGCTCACATTTAACTACTGGACTTTTAACAATGGATTACTAGTTTACTACCATGTTAGCATTGATGACGTAAAAAAGAAAAGGAGATGTGACTTGACCCTGCAGTAAACCACTCCATAGTTCTTTATGTTATAATTTTCTCAAATCACAAAAATGACATTGGACTGAAAATACTCTGAAACTTAAGGCTTAATCCATAAACAGAAATTTAATGAGGTTGAGGTTCTTAATACTTTTAACTGCAGTTAAATTTATTGATAACACTGCTGAAATAATGAAGGCTATACACGTGTACTAAAATGTCATGCTAACAACCTTTTATTTTAATTCGAAACTCTTTTGGGTCTTGTGCAGATGAAATTGCAGGCCATGGCTGTTCTTTCAAGATGTAGTGGTTTCTTGCCCTATAACGAGTGGGATAACCATGAGGCAATGATGTAAGACTACCTCGATTTGTTCTATTGAGAATGTATTGGTACCATTTTATCACATTTACCTGTAACTGCAGTTTCTCTGATACTGTTTTGCATCTGATTATTATATTAGTAGTGACTGTCGCATTACAATCGTTTGGATTTTTCCAATTAATCAAAATATTTATGATACATTTGGTGTTACAAATTCTTTATTTTGTAAATGCACATTTCATTATGTGGAGTTTATGTTACAATGACTGGTATTTAGTGTGATCATAGTCATTGTTTGTGGCATCATCTTTTTTTTTCAATGTTTTTTAGTTATTTTTGGCCAGAACTTTAGGCTTGTGGGTATTATGGAGTTGACAGATAAAGTAAATTAATGCAAGGAGTTGTTGGCATGGCCCAAGGGACACTGTTTGACACTAACAAAAACGACCACTCTATTGACGAACTTGGGCAGCGCAATCAATTTGGTCGGATGATTTTGCCTCAACTTTCTGTCTGTCTGTAAAATATACCCAATTTAGTGACTTCACCTTCCAAAACTTGCATAAATTACAGTCGGGTGATATTATGCTCTTATCCTATGTTTGATGATATGTTGGGCATGCATTTCGTTGTTTCGCTTTGAGTTATCATCTTTAAAGAGTATTAATGAGCAAGTAATAAGGATGACGCTAGAAATTAATACGAAACATTTGCACTTCTCGTAGGAGAGGTGCGAATTTGCTACCTCAAATTAGCCAGGTTCTTGTGTCAAACTTGAGAATCTCTCGACTTGTAAATGTGATCAGTCGGCCACCGTATCCTTTTTCCTAAATACGAAGGTTAAGTGTAATATCAAGGAAAATCAAACTAACAGAGAAATAATATATAAATGGACAACATATTTCGTTCAAATGGTACCACATATATGGAAGTTTGAAAGATGAATGATAATAATATTACTAATTTCCAAAGAATGATCTCATTTGATTTGCATGCTGAATCCTCCCTTAATGCCAAAGCTTCATGCAAAACCCTGCTGGCACGGTCGAACATCTCTTGTTTGAAATAACATCAGAAAAGGTGTCGACAAGTTGTCCAGCAAGAGATGCTGGATCTTCAATGAATGTGTCAATGAATACTTTCGCAACCCTCACCTCTTGCGGGGTTGCTGTCAAGCTGTACCAAGTCAAAAACTTCTGCCTAAACGTTGTTTCTATATGACCATCACATTCCAACCATCGGATTACTTTGACATAATACTCAAAATTCTTGTCTCCAATTCCGGTACAATCTTCGTCTCCTTCACTTTTCTTCTTTGAAGGTTCCTTCTCCTTTGCAGATACACCCCTCCCGCCATGTTTATGTCTGTTGTTCCTTCCATTCCCATCCTTTACATTCTCCAACTTGCAGGGGGTGATAGGCAAACCATTTTCTGAACTATCCATGTACGGCACACATTCCAAGCCAGCCTGACTAGGGGTATTTGACAGGTTACCAGTGCTTGTTCCCTCAACCGTCTGGCCTTCTAAAGTGTCTTTGCTTTTTAGATTAACAGCATCATTGTTTTGTTTTTTTTTCTCGTCCAATAAAGAGACTTCATCTCTAGTAGTCTCCTTTTGGCTCTCTAAGCAGGTGGTGGTGTCACTAAGAAAATTTGCAGAAGAAGATTTATCGGCATTTCTACAAAGTGCACGATAATTATCACCTCTATTCTCATACCCAATGCTGCATGGCATGACATTGTTAGTTTCATCTTCAACTGAAGAAGGATTAGAAAGGGTGCTACAGTTGGTGGCCAGACTTTGGCTTCGTTCTACTTCCACGTTCGTAGAATGTTTTTTTGTTTGTTCACTTTGAGAATTATGCTTTTCCATCTCTCTATTGTCGTTTTCTTCAAATCTGACAAGTTTTGCAGCAACCATAGTGCTATCTAGACAAAATTAAACCCACAAATTTGCCATATGGCTATCACTTCCCTCAAAATGAAACCAGTATTGAACAAATGCAAAATACTGGTATTACGTGGTTGAAAATGGGGAGAGGGAGGGAGAGAAAGGTGTGTACCAGAAGGTATATCGGACACCCTGTTAGAAAGCATGGAGTCAAGAGAATCCACTGCCGAAGCACATAATCTTTGAACTTCTGGTCCTGATGAAAGCCTGTTTACAATCCCTCTCGCCGTCTTAACAGGTAAACCAGTTAACGGACCCACATCCTCTTCAAGCTTTTTCACTGCTTCATCTGTGATTTCATATAGATTTTGGTAATGCTTAGTTCCTGCAAGAATCTTTTGGCTCAAGGAGAGCCTATAGCACAGTATATCCACTCGCCTCGTATCCCTTGCTACTGTTAGTTGCTTTCTCCATGAGCTTATATTAACAGTAAGTAATAAAGCAGGTCAGTGCCTATTGAAAAGTAATGCAGGTTTTGTACTTTTGAATAATTGTACAATACATAACAAGGAATGAATAAAAGAGAGAAGAACCAAGACCGACATTACCTGAGCAAATCATTCACCTTGTCACAAGATACACAACAAAAGCTCCCATCAAGTCTCTTATCCTGCATACTATTAGTGATGCCAGATTTTTCGTGCCGCAAGGCACATTCAAGGTGACACGACATGCCACATGACTTGCCTTGAAACGGAGGGTCTGAGCCGCAAACTAACCACAGGCTTGGGTCCTTGTTGTCATCATACTGTCGACAAATGCAGCACGAACACCTTTTGCAAAAGACGTCTTCATGATATAGTTTAGCTTTACAAGCTGAATTTTTGCAGCATATGGTATTAATTAAATCACCATCAACCATGTTAGATGCATCAGTATTTGCTGCAGAAAGCAGATGATTCGGGTTATCAGATTTCCTCTGCCGTTTGGGAGTCCTTTCACCATGTTCAAATAAGAAACGTGTTTCAGGAGGACTTGCAGTTCCTCGCTCCAGGGATTTCTTCTCAGACACGACTTTCAAAAGTTGTTCGATCATCTTTAACTTTGTTAAGCCCGTATACTTCCTTTCTTTCCCGAGCTCTGCACAGAGGATTTGCAAGATATCCTGACGGCTCCATGCTTGAAGAATCTCTGTTGCACCATCTGACCACTTGGATAATTCATAGACTACTTCTCTCTTTTGCTCCATTGTCAACGTACTGCACTTTGATGGATCAAAAACCAACTCTGCAGCCAAAAACGTTGTGAGTTAACAAGAAAATTTAAATATACGATACCATCTTTTCCCTTAATTTGGTACATTCAATTACTATTAAACTGGAGAGTTCTCTGGAATGCTTGAAATGTAACGAAGTTTCGATCTAGACTATCTCTATTAACTCGTTATATGAATGCTTCAACCACCGAGCAGTCACCAAACGAAAAGAAAAGGAGGATGATCAAAGGGTATCCAACTACAAAACAACAAGACAAGTGTTGTCAAGACAAAAACATTTCTTCTCCTCACATTACAAAACCCCAGATTCAAGAAAAAGCATAGCCTATTCAAGAAAATGGTGTAGCAATTTGCTGGTAACTTCCATGATGCCCCCACGTTGAACTTCCGTAACAGTAGCCACTATTCTATTCAATTCAATATTTTAAGAAGAAACATCAATTTCATCAAATTATAGACAAATACATCCAAAAATATTTACATTTCGGTTGGGGGAGAGAGAGAGAGACAGTAATAAACAGCTGGCATTTCTTTGTTAATTTTTCTCTTATAAGCATCCTCTAAAATAATTGGGTAAGCATTAATTGTGACATAACTATTTATAATGAATGCTAACAGTTGAGCAAAAAATTACAGTCTCAGACTCAGTTTAACCAAAGAAAATAATCCCAAAATATATTCAAAAGAAGCTAAAACACGCGAGGGAAAAGTCTAACAAAACAGATCAAGATAAACTTTATGACCCATTATCTCCAAAATTTGTAAATAAAGATCCAAAGTTTTTCACATCGAAAGTATCGATACGCTCATTGTTAACAGACCCAGAACCAATTTTTTCTTTTTTTTTTAAAAGAAAGAGAGAGAAATTCTTTACCCTCCAAAGAAGAAACATCCATGACTTGCAGTTCTTTCAATAACAAAAAACTATGCTCGCATTACACCATAACCCCATTCTTTCTTTGCCTGAAAGACACATTTTTCAGTCATGCATATATACACAAACATGCATATACATACAGATGAAGGGGTGGGGGGGATACGAGTACCAATGAGATGCGATGCGAGGGGCGAAAATTGAGGCACTAGCAAGGAATCCATGAAGAGATGGGTCCTTAACGTGGGTTATTCAGCACCCAAAGCACCATATACATATAATAATGTCTGTGTCTCTGTGCGAGTGTGTGTGTGTGTGAGAGAGAGACAGAGAGAGAGAGAGAGAGAGAGTGGTTGAGGAGAGATGAGAAAAGTAAGAGAAAAGAAGTCCTAGTAATATACAGGGAAAGAAAGCGGCTGAATCTCTGTTCATCCATTTTACCTTTTCCGCCCCGAATTTTGCGTTGGTTAATTACCTATGTTGGTAAAATAGAGATTTAGGTTGCGTTGATTGCAAGGGTGGAAAATTGATGAAAAAAAATATATTTTACAGGAAAAAAGTTTGCCTAGAAAATATTTTGTGGAGAAAATAATTTCAAGTATGACTTTATTTTACATGAAAATTGTCCATTAAGGTGATATTTTTTTCCACAATTGGTTATAAAATTTGTTTCTATTGCCAAAAAGTAAAAAAAAAGGAAAAAAAAATTTGTTTCCTAAAAAATCATTTTTTTATCAAAGTTTAGTATTCGTTTGACTTTGTTTTACATGAAAATTGTCCATTAAAGTGAAAATTTTTTTACCATTAGTTATGACATTTGTTTCCATTGCAAAAAAAAAAAAAATTCAGCCAGCCGGGAAAATATTTTCCCACCAAAAAGGCGGGAAAATGCACATGTGTGAGGAAAATCCGAAAAATATTTTTCGTGAAAAATTTCGCCTATCAAACAGCCAAAAAAATGAAAAGTGGAAAATATTTTCCTACTTTCCCGAAAAACACGGCCTTAGATGTTCAAAGGGGTCGAATTTTTTCTTAATGATGAAGAGATGTAAAAGAGAGATAAATTGTATTTTTTGACAGAAAATGTATATCTACGTGGAGCAAAAAGTGAATTCATATCTTTTAATTGAAGTAGAATTTAAATTTAAATACATCATTTATTTGAAAATATTAATTTACATTCAATTTTACAACACTATTGGAGATACTTTTAGGCATAAATTATATCAAAATAATCATTTCAATATTTGAGAGTAGACTTGTTCTTATTCTTAATTTGGAAATTAAGTCCATGTTTGATGAGATTAAAATTAAATTTTTAATAGATTTTAATAAAAGTTGATAAAATAGTTGATTGAAAAATCGTATTTCAATGAAATATATTATTAAAATTAATTATTTACTTATAATTAGACTTAAACTTAAGGTCCGTTTGATTGGTTTAAATTCCATGGAAAATGTTACATCCGATGAATTCATTTTCTACTTTGACTGTTTGATTTGAAAGTGGAAATAAAATTCGAATTTCAAGGTACAACCATTTTAAGCTTTTTTTTTTGCCCAATATTATGAAAAATGGATTCATATGTGGTTCTACGATTTTTATTTTTTAACTTTCATGGAATTGAAAAGTCTTTTCACCTTTACAATTGAAACGGACACATCGAAATCTATATTTTAATCTCTACAAATCAGCGACAAAATGTGTGAAGATTGATAGTAGTAAACTACCAATTTCATGTTAGTTGGAAAATAAAAATTCATAGGAATTTGTTTTACATAAAAATAAAGAAAATGCAGTTTAAAGTAGTTGTACTTGAGAATTCCATTTTCATTTTCACGTTACAATCAAACAGCCAAAGTATAATTCGTTTTCCTCGGATATGCCATTTTTCATGGAATTCAAATGGAGCCCAAATTGTTCAATTTGATGCAAAACCCCACTAGAATCGTATTGAGTCAACTGTTTCATTTTAATTTGATCTCTAAAATTCATTAAAAATTGCTATATTCATAGTATGGTCAACGAGAACACTAATAATCACACAAAACGTGTTGGCCCATTTTCCACCACTATTTAACCAACATAAAACTCATCGCCTAACCATGCTCTAATCATAGTATTAACAGTAGCATTAGGATCACGAGCACCTAATTGTCGATAAACCTCTCTGTGTGGGCGGTGTAAGTAGGCTTCAATATTTTGACTTTTTCCTATTGAAGATGAGAAATCATTGTACATCATTGATGGACCAAGGCCTACCTAACAAATAGATTTTAGACGATTTTGATAAAAAGTTAATAAAATGTGTGATTAAAAATTTACGGATCGCATGAAATGTACAGTTAAAATTCTGAAATTCAGCTTTGAAAAGTGGTAAACACACAATATAAACTTAGAATTATTCTACTTGTATGTGTGACATAATGCACGAATGACATTCTGTCATTGGCTGGTGAAAATTATTATTATTATTTTTTTCACTAATTAATAACAGAATGTCATTTGTACATCACATAGGGAGTACACCTCAATGTACATGTAAAAAAAGTCATAAATTTATTGAGAAAGTGGATAACGTCAATTAACACGAGAAATAAAATTATTTATAATAAGGAGATTGATCGATAATCCACTTAATAAGTGAATCTTTTGAGGTAGAATCTCACTTTCATACAAGTTGTGGTCAAATGATAAGCTCTGAGTTTTCCAATTGTTGATAAAATATATGGTTGGTTCTCTAGTCTATTGAGCACGTAATTTTTTCCGATTTAAGGAAAAGAGACAAATGAGTTGCCGCGTGAAAGAAATTGATAGTTTGAATAGTTTATTCAAATGTCGAATATTAGGAAAGCGCTAATAATGTTCGACGTCGATTAGACATGGAAAAAACGATGGCCTTACAAGAAGGATTTGGACTACATGTAACATCGTCACATCACACATGTTAACGTTATTTCACATATGAAGGGCAAAACTGGAAGTGTGTATTCAATATATACAGGCCACACGCAACTGGCGTAGGCCAAATTATAGTGTGGGGCCCTATTTTGCAAATATTGATGCTTCCCAAACCAAAAGTTGACACGTGTATGTTATCACGTTATTGGACCTTACCAATGCTGTTCAATCGCGGTACTTTTATTTCTTTCTTCTACCCTTGGCAACGAACAAATTTTTTTTTTTTTTGGCCTTTTCTTTTCCCCTTTTTCTCTTCACTTTGAGTAATTATCACTTCTTTAGCGTCCAAGGAATACGGATCGAATTATAGATGTCTATTGTCGAAAGTTAATGCAGTTTGTGTTAACTTCGTCGAATAATATGCCCCTGTTTTGTGTAGATTAAAATCAAAATTTTAACAAATTTTGACAAAAATTGATGAAATGTACAGTTGAAATATGTGATTAAGCCCTTGTTTGACAATCATTATTTTCAAACTATTTTTCCTACGTACTTATTTTCAACACACATTCACGCAATAAAATATTCTATACAAATCCAAAACTTTTTTTTTTTTACTTTTTAACTACACATTCTCTTAAAAATCACTGTTTAAAACTCTATTTTCTTCAAATAATGGCTGTCAAACAGTAACTAAAATTAATTGTTGACTTTGACTTAAATTAAAATTTAGATTTTAACCTCTATCAAAGAGGGATTGTATATGATTTGTCGACTACATGTTTACTCATTAAGCCAATTGATTTGAGGAATATCATATCCTATAAACATTGCACTAGTCACTAGGAAAATGATTGGATTAGATAATAATACCTAAAAACTTGATAGCGAGTTTTCAACGGCCCATAATGAAATAGAAAATGATCAAGAGAAATTCAAGAATTTCAGGTGTTTAAAGTTTCAAATGCAAAAATCAGGGACCAAATTTCAATCTTCAAAAATCAGGTACTATATAAAAACCCTAACCCTAATTTTTTACCCTCCACCCACTCCCCCTTCTCTCTCTCTCTCGCCTGATTTCCCCTCCCCCACTCCCCCTTCTCTCTCTCTCTCTCCTGATCTCCCCTCCCCTCCCCTCCACTCCACTCCCCTTCTCCTCCTTCACCTCCCCCTCCCGTCTCCCCCTCCCCCTCCCCCCATTTTAACGAAATTTCAGCTCAATTTGTGGGCGATGATCAGATCAATTTTGTCACAGGCGTCTAAAATCTGGGTTCTCTTGGATTTTTCTTCTTTTGAGGGAATCAAAGTTCTTGCCTATATAATGCATAGATCCAGTCTTTCAGAACCCTAAAAAACTCAGAAATCAAAACCTACAAGTTTTTGCTTTTTGTAGAGTTTTAGGGTTTTTTTATTATTATTTTATATTAACTTTTGTTTTTGATTTGATTGATGGGTAAGTCGAGGGTGGTTCTTTAGGTTTTTATGCCCACAGAGACTGTCCTTTGTTGAACCCTTGCAAAAATTTGAAATGGGTTTCATTTTTTACGAGTTATTCTTGTATCTACTACGAAAAATGTTGTTGATCTTTGCTTATATTTGCAATTACTTTGCAATTTATTTCATTATTTAATGATTGAAGCTTTCTTAACTCCATTCAAATAAGAAGCCTTCATGTGTTCTGAGTTTGTGTTGGTCCATCTGTGACCTGTGACCAAGTATCGGTGGAAGGCTGTGTAGTGTGTGACCAAATTTTTGTTAATCTGTGACCAAATTTTTGTTAATATGTGACCAATTACTCAAATGTGACCAAATTTTTGTTAATCCGTGACCAATTACTTAAATGTGACCTAAAAATTTAATAATCTGTGACCTCG
The DNA here is from genome assembly GCA_035079005.1 of Fraxinus americana. NCBI lineage: Eukaryota > Viridiplantae > Streptophyta > Magnoliopsida > Lamiales > Oleaceae > Fraxinus > Fraxinus americana. Next base: position 8,594,400 of record CM068726.1, on the reverse strand, counting down.
AAATAATATGTGACCAATTAATTTAAAAATCTGTGACCTCGAAATAATTTGTGACGTACAAATTTTTTGATATGTGACCTCGAAATAATTTGGGATAAAAAAATTTGACGATATGTGACCAGTAAATAAATCTGTAACTTAAAATTATGAATATGTGACCATTAATCACAAAATGTGACTTTATTATCTTTATTTAATAAATATTTTTAATTAATTAAATAAATACCTGATTTTTGAATTTTTAAACTATTTACCTTATTTTTGAATTGAGGTAAAGAAAACACCTTAAATATGATTTTTTCCCAATGATCAATTATGAGGCCCAATGTGGTAGATAAGATGCTCCTAATGCGTACGCGCTTACTGCTTATAGTGCCTGTTGAATTATGTAAGTCTCTTGTTATTGATGTTTGGTGCACATTTTGGAAGGAAAGAATATTTTTTTTTTATATGATGGTGAATATGTGGTTGAAAAAGAAGGAAAAGTTATTGATATGATGAAAATTATTATTTTATTGAAAAATGTGTGATTGAAAATGAATAGACTAATGAGAATGAAAAAAATAATGTGACCCAAACAGAAGCATAATTTCATTTCAATAGTAATTTTTGTCAAAATAATTCATTCATTTTACACACTCAACCTTTCTTTGTGTTTTTTTGTTTTTAACATTAATTAGTAGGATGGTCTTCATCTAAACAACTTGACCAACATGTTCATGACAAACTCAAAACATATACAAGAAGGACCTTGTTAGGGGTATATGAATTTTCACATATTGGTTCACATAATTACATATGGCACATATCCAACCTTTAATTCAAATCTCACACTTTCACATCAACTACAGAATGATTGTCACATCACATTATGTACCCCTCAATGTAAATAAATTATGTACAACAAGAATTATCCATATAGTGGGAGTAGAAAACACTAAATTGGCTTGAGTTTTAGTTACCTATTAATGCCTTGTTTGTCTTCTATTGTTTCAAAACATTGTTTGCTACAATAAGATTTTCCACAATGTCACCCAATAAAATATTCTACACACAAATTAATAAAGTTACTTTAAATTTCAACCACATATTATCCAAAAAATACTATTCATTACTCTATTTCTTCTACAATAATGAGAGACAAACACACACTAAATATGATATTTTTTTTTAGAGGAATACTACATGTACATCCAAATTTATCGCTTGGGTGATAGAAGTGTAAAGATGAAAATATAGATCAATTTATAAGGGTTTGATCTATTCCTCTTAATATAAGATTGACACAAGTCTTATAATGGTATCACAGTCCATTAAATTCAACCAAGTAATTTCATTTGATTAAGACTCGAAAAATAAGCACACGAATTTCATGATTAGTTTGTTAAAAAACAAGCCATCATCTTACGATGTCATGTTAAGGGATAAAATATCACATTGAATAAAGATGAAAATATAGATCATTTTATAAGAGTTTGGTTTACGGTTATTAACTCATCCTGTCCAAAAATAAAAAAAATAAAAAATCGAATAGTTGTTCATGTTCAACTTGTTAGACAAGCGTTTCAGTACTCGATACTGTATATGCAACAATAACCGTATATGAAAGAGTTACCATATTTACAGCTTAAATACCGTATTTACAGTTTAAAACAGATTAAATTATGTATCTAACAAAACCAATGATTTGTTAATTACAGTAATAAAAAAAATAATTAAATAGTAATAAACTTTTAACTCGAGACCTGTGTTACCGTACGTACTTGAGATATAATTTGAAGCCCATTTCGGTCCATGATTTGCACCCCATGGGCGCGCACATGGAGAGAGCCTCTATGTTACACATGATCATACAATTCTAAAGTGTAATCCTTTATAAAGTGATTTTAGTTTGCATCCACTTCCTATGTGAGACAAACATATTTATTAGTTTCCCACCAACATACACTCTTTTTAAGTGGCATACTTTGAGTTTCAATTTCTCATTCACCTGAGCATCAATTTTGACAAGTAAATATATGATTTCGATGTACTCACGGAGGAGAACCCAAATCAACCTTGATTTTCGAAAATAGCCAAACGGATCCCACTTAAAAATCATGCCAAAGTCAGCTATATACTCATTTTTTCCAACACAACTAGCACTTTTAAATTGCGCACCCATTTGCAAATAAGTTGTTAATCAAATTTGTAAGTTATCAAGACGTGTGACGATGCACTAAACAAGAATAACAAGTATGATAATTAAGATTTTAAAATTTTTCTTTACTAACATTATTTAGAAATGTACCGTCAACCTCACCAAGTAAAAATATAGAGATTGTCTAGATCAAAGAATTCATTAGGGTGCTATATCGAGTGAATAAATGCAGTATTGATTGAAGTGATATGATGAGAGAAGCGTATGAAATTTTCTTGCATTAGATGGTGTGATGAAACCACTCAATTTTATAGATGCAATTTTCTGACATGGGACCGGCCTATCTATTATGGAATTGAACCGTCTTTATAATGTAGCCGGAATGGGTAACGCATTCATTATCTCAATTTTGGTCCACTCCTTCTTTCCTCTTCACAATTTCTCCCATGATGAGACGTGTAATCAATTATGATTTATTGCTCATTACTCCTATATACTAACTTTCGTTTGGTACCAAAAATTGTTTGTTAAAGTAAAAATTAAAATTACTTTGTGACTTAATTGATTTATTGACGATCATACAAACATGCGAAGGTTACTATTATTAGTTTAAACCTATCGAATATTTTTTTTGTTTCACTACAACAGAGTTTGCTTTTTGTGACGTGCATGTAATTTACAGCATACAGACGCATGCCGTATAAAGTCATGTCATAAATACTCATATTTTTTTACGGCGTGCCTAAAAAACAAGAATCACGTCGTTATTGAATCATTCATGTCATGCTTTGCATGCCGTAAATACTACATGCCGTAAAGAAGATAATATTTTTTACGACAAACATTTTGCATGCAGTAAATGTCCATCTCGATTTGAGTAACATACTGAATTGACATTTGCTCATAATGGGTCTAGGCCACATTAGGAAAAGATTGTAATAGAATAGAAAAGAACTTTGTTTGAATAAGAAAATTAGTTAAACTGCCTAATAAAGATCGACTTACATGAGAAATAAGAAAGAAAAACCCCATCTTATAACAAAATTCTCGTGATTTAAAACTGTGAATTGGGATAAAGTTACGTCGTATTCGTCGTGTTTAAATATATAAAATGTACATCTCGCTTCAAATTTTGAGATATTTTGAATTTTCCTACTTTAAATACGGGACATTTCAATGACTCGATAACTCAAAATAAGTAAATAAAGTCGGAGGACCAATATTATAAATTTAGGATTTTACTCCAATTTAATTAGAGTAATGTTATTCAATTCCACTTATATCAAACGTCAATTTAAATAATAATTGCATGACATTAAATTATAAATTTACTTAAATGCAATATCATTCTATTCTTTTAATTGAATATATCAAGTGTGATCCCATAAACTGATAATTTGGTATACTGATAATTTGATATACTACTGGTGCTGAATAGCATTATTTATTTAATTAGGATATATGTGACGGAACGGAGAGGAAAATATCGTAGGAGATAAATAGAAGTGAGGGAAAAGGAATCCTACTTTTGGCAAACAAGGAACAAAAACCTATGGCAACTAGGTTAGGTTTAGGCTCCTTGTAAGGAGCTATTATAGAAGGGGTCCACCATTTGGCTTGGAGAATTGGTGGGATTGTGTGCTTCAAAATAGAATCATGCATTGAGCGCTCTAATTTTGTGTAATGAAAAGTTGAGAAAGTGTGTGGTCATCGACTGTTCCTCAAAGCACATTTATCCTATGTTTGGCAATTATTATTTTTAAACTCTTTTTTTTACGTACTCGTTTTCAATTACATATTTACACAATAAAATATTCTACACATAGATTCAAATTTTTTTTCTACTTTTTAAACACATATTTTCAAAACAATTACTTTTCAAAACTTGTTTTTTAAAAATAATGGCCACCAAACAGGGGCTTAATTTGCTTCAATTTTCAATTCCGCCGATAGATGGATCTATCCAATCATTCCAAAAATGCAAGCCATGTCGAACTAAGAACTACTCACGCTGAACCATTTTCCATCTCTCGTTACAAACGAATCAAACTCCGCTTAATGTAGCTTCGAATCGGATCTCATGCATGCATTTATGCAAAAGCAAAATCCTCAACTTCCTCTCTTTTGACCAACACATATCTTCTGGCTGGAGCGTTCCCTGAGAGACGGGACTAGACTGCGTACATTGATGTTGCAATTCAGTTGATAGTTAATGTTGCTGTTCATAACTTTCTTAGTGGACGAGCTACATTGATCAAAATGGACCTCCGAAATCATGAAGAAGATGAAACAATATATGATTACTTGGACAACCAATTCGAATACAAAATTCTCACATCCATTCGCAAATTAATCGGATCGTGGAGAAAAGGGAAGAAGAAATAGGAAATCCCACAAGTAGAAGGCTTGTATTAAGAGCATTCGATCACAGCATATTCAACTGGGAAAATACCCTATTGATATTCTCTCCTTTTCTGTCTTCACTTTCACTCTATGTTTTACACTCAAATATTTATCCTCGCTCATTGTCGACAACTCGACATACAAACAAAAAAAAAAAAAAAGAGTTAGTAAGTTAAATTTGTATTTTATAAAATAGCAGTGGAGGTGTGCAACATTTATATGATTGATAGATTGGAAGTTTCGTGATTTGAAATCAAAAGCTTACGAATGGAACTACACTGAAATTGGGGTTTCATAACGACTAGAATATACAAAAAATATTAATAGACGACATGCGGCCAGAACAGCCTTTTGAGCTCAGCACAGGCACTGGCAGAGCCACTTGTGTTTGTGGGGGTGGGGTGGGGGTAATGGCTCCACATATTTTTGTACTTTTCTATGTTGTGTTATTGCCAAAAAGAAAAGCATGAAGCCAATCTATCAGTGAATGAAATAACCCTTATTTGCGTAGGAGGGTAAACACGCCAATCGTTTTGAAGCTAAAGTAGTTCCATTTTTCCCTTTCGCTGGTGCATTCCTAAGGAAAAGTGTTGGGGCAAACAAGTCCCACATCGGTTGTGGGAAGAAAATAAATTCACCATATAATCCAAGTGAGCTACTCCACCCATTACCAATTGGTTTTGGGATGGAATCTCACTTGGGCCTGGTGGAGTGGACTTGGGCCTTGGGTAATTGCTCTCAATAATTCCCTAACAAGAAGTGTAGGCTCGGTGCTTTGTACGAGTTTCGTCTTCCCCAAAGATAGTCTAAACCATTGTTGCATGTGTTCAGCTTGACTGTAGGAAATGAGCAGAAAGGTTTTGGCTTGAAGAGCCGGCTTTCTCCGATGTGTGTATGAGATAAATGTTCTCTTGCTCATGGTAGAAAATTTTATCTTGCCCACTTTGAAAAAATCTTATTTATGGTTCTTACATTTGGAGATAACCGTTAGTAAGGTTCTCCTTTCGTATCAACAAGTGTGCAGTCTTAATATGCCCACTGTAGGCAGGAGAACAATTTTGGTATGTATAATACTTCGTTTTTGACAGTACAAGAAAATGCATTCCACTGGGCCCATGTCATTTTTTCGTGAATAGATGTTCTGCTAGCAACCAATAACTATATCTGTCTTGACAGTTCGACATATTTTGACATCTCTACTTTTCGTGTTGTATGAAGAAAGAATATATTATCTTGCCTTGACATTTCTTCGAGACCTTATTTGTTTCTTGTGTGGAAGTTCATTGAATAATTTTTCCAGCATATCCATTGGATGCATTATTTGTAAAATTACATTAAAGACCCTTTCCATGAAAAAATATCAATCTCATTGGGAGCTTTGGAAGAGCAATGGCCACTTCTTATGGCTGCAAATTGTACGTGCTACCCAGCGTATAGTCCAAAAACCATGAAAAATGACTTACTATAGACTTCTTGTGAGAATCTCCAAGATTTAACTAGCTGTCAGCCAGAAAAATGCACAATAAAAATTGATGGTAGATGACGCCCTTTCGAGTCTCTCTCTTTTTTTTTTTGATACCAACGTGTCCCAATTTTGCCTGTCTAAATTCTGGTCCTCCAAGATCCTTGCCCCTAGAACCTTGGAGGAGATAAATCGCGGGATATGCCTCAACTGATTCCCAGATTCCCCTCACCAACTGTACACTTCTGCGCACAATGGATCATCATCCAAAGTCATTGCTCTATACCAAATAAATCTGGTCGCGAGTTCCCACCAGAATTCAAACTCCCACCCTGCCGTTGGAAGTGAGTTATGTGATGATTGTTCCGTCATTTGAGCTGTGCCTCGGGGGGCCCTTTTGAGTCTATTTTTTTCTGTCACGAATGACGAATCTAGAATATCGCAATAAGTTTAACTCGACTATTTAGTTATCTTTCACTTGGGATGTAAGTGAACAAATATTGAAATTTGGAATATTTATCTTAAATTGTTGGTTTAATAAGATTAGTGGTTTATACACTTACATATGAAATCATATGGGACACTGATGCAGCACGAAACAAGAAATTCAAACAAAAATCTTAATAACACAATTTTTGGAATCTATCAAATTATGAAGAAACAAACTCACGAAATTTTATTAATATAAGATGATTAAAAAAAAAGAAGAATGAATTAACCATTTATTTATAAGAGTTTATATGAAGATCTAGTTTTAAAAAACTAAAATTACAAAGAATTCGAAATAAACTAAATGACAAAAATAGCACTAGAACTTTAAAAGCAATTTTCGACTCCTAAACGAACCGGATGGCTAAAATTCATCATATCTCACATCAAAGTAATCAGTTCTACTCGTCCGTTGTTCTCTTTCCGGAATGGTATTATGGATCCAAAATGAAGTTCGAACGCCACACTTGCACTATTACATTTTTACATTTTCGATCCAATTCTTTTTTAATCCATTCAACCATCAGTTCTACCTCAGATATCCTTAATTTCATAACAAGAATCTTATATTCATCACTGCGCCATCTCCAATTCCATTCTTTAACTAGAAAATGAACCATTTTTTCTCTCGCTCAGAAATTTGAAATCATCTCCGTTGATGTACCACATTTTGACATAACTAATATATTATCTGTTTTTAGTTGTTTATCTGTTCTCTAATCATATACTATTGTACCAATGATTCAAAAACTCAGTGCAAGAAACAGAGATATGCTTGATCCAATACGAATATTATTTTTTTATTCAAACACACTTTGCTATCTATGAGTGTGAGCAACGAATGTATGTATACTGCCGCTGGTGCTACCTATCAATATACTATCTGCGATGTCAAAACATCGCCATGCTAGACCTGAATTATCTATCAATAATATTATAGAGGGAGTAAAAGATTCAGGAATGATGCAATTAGGGGTTGAATTGTTTTATTTTTTTTTTCTTTTTCATTTTTGTTTTATATTTACATTTTGTGCTTATTTAGAAAGGAAAGTGTTACGAAGTTACCCATAGAAATCGAGCTTTTAATTACAAAATTTAAAACCAAACATGCCCTACAAGAGAGTTTTGACATCAACCGTGGATCCAAGAAACGTTTAGGCTCAATTTTGGCTAGAGTTCACACATCATTTTACCATCAAAACCACTGCCTTGTTTCCTTCTAAGAAGAGGAAACATAACCCTTGAAACCACACAGAGATCAAGAGACTCATTCACAAAGATGGACAGAAACACAATAAACTTTAACAAAGGAAATACTATATTATTTCTCAATCTTCAATCGAAGCAGAATATCGTACTATGGTATCTACTACCAAAGAAATTGTTTGGTTACATTGGTAACTTGCAGATATGAGAGTTTTTCTTTCTCATCTCATTTCTATGTATTGTGATAACCAGAGTTCTATTCAAATTGCTTACAACTTGATTTTTCATGAACGAACTAAGCACGTTGAGATCGATTGTCACCTTACTCGTTATCATCTCAAGCATGGTACAATTATTTTGCCATTTGTTTCTTTTTCTTTGCAGCTTGCAGCTTGCAGATTTCTTATTTTCGTTTTCTAGTTGGCGAACTCTCAATACTTGTAGCTGCCGCATTGTGAGTTTGAGGGGAGATGTTAAGAAATATATGATTATTTTGTTTTATTGTTTATTAATGGTAGAATGGTCTTTGTGAGAATCTATATATAGTTTCTTTGTATCTAGGTTAAGTTATCTTTTTGTATTCAATTGCATTATGCAGAATCAATGAAACTCTAACCTTCTCTTCTTTTTCTTTATTTCTTTGAATTGTTTAACAAGCCAGAGTGCTCTGGACTTGTGTAAGAACTCAATGTATCATTTTCGGACAAAGCACATCGACATCCGTTATCAATGGATACAAGAGGTGATGGATCAACAATTGTTGAGACTAGTAAAGATTCTCGCAAACGAGAATCCAGCGGACATGTTGACAATGGTGGTTCCAAGGGAAAAGTTAAGAGCTATGCAGATACATAGCTAGGATGGTTGCCAAATAACAATTACTTCAGATGTAGCTGGAGGGGGAGAATTGTAATGTCTGGCCTTTAGCCTCTTTTTTTGTTGATTCAACCATCCAGCCACTTGCCTCTTTTGTTGAATAAAATGAGGCAAAGAAATCTTATGCATTAAATGCAAAAGGAAATATTTTTTCTTCTTAGCCATAAAATGAATAGAACAAAGCAGCCACCTTTTCCATTTTTTGTTGAAAATGGAATTGGCGGAATAAATGAAGGATGGCAAGTCTTTCACTATAAATAGGTGATACGTTTGAGAAGTGAATACACCCTCAGAAAGAAGGTGAAATAGAAAGAGCGAGTTTAGAGAGAAATTTGTGAGGTATTTTTTGTAAAGAGTTTGTAATCTCTGTAAATTCTATTCAAGTAAGAAATAGAATAATTTTTTTTTTCATATATATCTCCTCTTTCATGATTGGAGAATCACAACAATGGATCAACTGATGTGTGAACTAATTGGACTTTCAAATTCTTCAATTATTGTTAAAAACCTGTTAATGATTGACAGACACAAACAAGAACTACAGTGATGGTACAGAATTGAAAGAAAAAAGAAAATAGAAATAACAACAGAAGTTTACTAGAATCTGATCAAGATGATCCTACATTCAAGAAAATGACAATTGTCCCAATCAAATCCACCAAGTATATAAGAAGAAGTTACACACTCAAAGTCTCTCTATACAGCTATGAGTTTTCCCTGTGCTTTAGATTTATCATAGCAATTAGCTCAACTGACTTTCAAACAGATAGCTGTTGTAACTGTAAACCAACTGGTAACCTACTGACACTAATTAAACAGCTTCCACCCTTGAAGTCCAACAATCATTGTCCAATACGGTGGTTTGGCAACAAAAGCTCAATAGCAGGCAAGCCGCGGACGTACTCGTATAAACTAATTAATGCAATACTAAAATAAAATTTTGGATTAAACCTGAGATCGACAACCATGAGCATGTCAATGTTGAATGTAGAAGGGCAAAACGATATACAGTTGAAGACATGTTTCATACATACCCAGGTTCAACTGATGAAATGTATTAAAAAGGAATGAATTTTAGCAGATGGTGCTGCCACGGTTGGTCGCGAACTTGCTTTGATGAAAGGGTACCGTGTAATATTACGAATCAAATAATGATTAATATGAATGAAAAGTTTTACTAATTAGTGTTTTAAGTTTCTTGTCACATAAACAAGAATTGCCTTATTGTTCCTAGAAATCCAACTTAAACAGACGCTTCTAATTTTGGACAATCGCAAAGTCCAACTTGTTTTATGAGCAGAAGATGAAGATGAACTGCGCAAAAATGCATCAAATTCCTTATCAGGCTTGCAGAATTCCATCTTACGGTCATATCTGAAGCTGATTTCATGGACCTTATCATTTTGCTTGATCATTTTCTTTCTTTTTATCCAAAACCAAACCCTTGACCATTTTGAGCTCTTAGTTTTTTCTCCTCCTCCAGTAAACGGAGTTGTAGGCCAAGGCAGTGCCAGGCTTTGAACCGCTGGTGGAGGACTCGGTGGAGGGATTACATCATTTTCCGGTGCCTTTTTTGGCGTCCCGGGTTGCATTTCCCATTTGAAGGGAATCCCTGAAGAAGTAATTTCAGTACTGTGTAAAGGACCAGATTGGTCGACAGAAGAGACTCTTGACAGAATTCTGCTGAGGATTAAACCATCTTCATCTAGTGAAAATGCTGTCTTGTGCGTTCTGCAGTAATATATCTTTGTGTTTCCTTCATCCTGTAAGTTGGCAATTTCAAAAGGAAAATAAGTTAATTTCCTTGAAAATTATAATTAATTCGTTCATGCAAATTAATTAAATGCGAACCAGTATGGCTGTGATGTTCCATGGACTGCAGCAGAAAGGACCATCAAACGAATCCCTTTGGACCCTCGACGATTCAGAAATGTGACAATTTGATGAAGACGAAGACGAAGAAGCTGAATTCACTACAAATTCTTCATCTGAATCACCAAACCTGGAGCTATTATTTTGACTACTTTTCTTCAACATTTTCTTCCAATTGTGCCAGATCTTTGAGGGCTTTGAGCCTGCCTCTTCAGGTTCATCTACTTGAGGCAAAGGAAGCGCCAAGCTCTGTATCAATGGCGGTGGAGAAAGCGGCGGAATGACATCTTTTTCCGGCGGATTCTTGGCCGTCCCCGGCTGCATTTCCCATTTGAAGGGTACCCCTTCTGCATGGCGATAAAATATACGCGAAGATTGACCTACCGAAGACACTCTCGCAAGAATTCGATTAAATCCTTCACCTTCAAGAAGCACAGAGATTTGATTTTGCTCAACACTATTTTTGGTCTCCATTGGGGGTGATCGACATAAACTTACACGTAACAATTCTGTTGGGAATGTGCAAAGTCTAAAATCTGCAACTATATAAAGAAAGTGTTAAAGATTTGGGGTTCCATCTTAAAATGTCAACTTTATTAAGAGGAGCAGTCCAATCCTTTATAAGTTGATCTATGTTTACATCTTTATTCAATGTGGGATTCTATCCCTTAACATGCTCCCACAATATGGTGACTCGTTTGAGCAGACCAATTTTGAAATTCGTATGCTCACTTTTGTGAGTCTTAATCGGATCGAAGTGCTCTTTAGAGTTTAATGGGCTCTGATACTATGTTAAAATTTGGGATTTTATCTTAAAAGGTCAACCTTATTAAAAAGAGTAATACAATCCTTTATAAGTTGATATATGTTTATATCTTTATTCAATGTGAGATTTTATCCCTGAACAGAAAGAGCTTTCCAATAATTCCTAGTGCAAAGTCTTCCTGGTTCAAAGGCGAAACATGAGAGGTAGGGCACATGATTCTGTAATTTTGAATGCTAAGAAGGTGGATTAATTGTTGATTTAACGTTTATTTTTATTGTTCATTTGTATGTTACTCCATTTTTGGTCCTACTTCCAGAGGTTCAGTTAACATCTTTTTGTCATGAACAAGCAAAGAAATCGCCCTTTTATTTGAAGCTACGCTAACATTTTGGTTCTCTCTCAAAGTTACAGTTCATGTGCAATTATCAAGTCCTCAAGGCATGTCAACGACTTCTCTCATTATTAGATAATCTAAAATTCAACATCTTGAATAATTTTATCTTGTAAAAATTCGTTAAATGATCAAAACTACCTGTTTCGGCCGCATTTTTCAAGGGTAATGTATTTTGGAGTGGTAATTTTTTGAAGAATATGTGACTAAAAAATAAGGAAAAATTTTAAATTTACATGTAAAATTATTTTATAAGAGAACGTGTGATTGAAAATGAATTTTGAGAATAATGGAACTCAACGACCTCGTCAAAACTACCTTTTAGAAAAACCTAAATTCATATTTATGTGTTTTACTGAGGAAAGAATGTATTTTAGATAGTGATATGATAGGAAATATATGGTTAAAAAGTAAAAAAAAGTTATTCATATTTATGTGTTTGAAATAATGTATTTTGAAAGAATGTGTACCAAACAGAGGCTATATATTTTATCTTCAACACAATTCCTCGACTAGTTGGAATCAGCTTATAAAAAATTTCTTGAACAGAGGGTTGAAACTTGAACTCAAAATCTTGCCTAGTCAACCCACTAATATGCATGTACTTTGATGTGAACGGTCTATTCATTAGACATGAATGTTACGTAAATCCAAAATCTTTCAATTGAGACTCCACCTAAATTATAATTCATAGAATGTATTGAAACTACTCTTAAGGCTGGTTCATTGAATGTTTGATAAGGTCCTGTTTTTATGTGAATGAGATTCGATGGCGTGAACTACAATTGCATCAAATAACTTTACGTGACCATGTTTGGGATTTTAGTTATCCTTATAATTAAATTATGGAACTCTCATAAAAATAAAATAATAAAAGAGAAAATATTGTCCACAAATTCTAATAAATTCGATGATGGAATCGATAATGCATTGACAATCTCTTCATTCGTATGGAGATATAAAATATTAGAAATGACTAAGCAACTCTTTTCTTAACACTGTCCAATAATCTCCCGTCCGCCCACCTTAAACATAACATAGGATGTTTAGGGTGATGACACATATTGGTCCACCAAATTCTTTCAACTTGTTAGAAAAATTTAAGGAGACTGGAAACAGCATATTTTTATTTTTCATTTTTACAAATTTCTGTGGTAAAATACATCAATAGAGATTGGGAAAAAAAGGCTTTAATGAAAAGGAAATATGCTAGAAAAAACGACGAAATAATATTTCGAACTAGATTGAAATTCAAATGGATATTCTTTTCTACATAACTGAGTCAGAGTCGTGTATCTGAATGTTCAAGGATACGATAAGCATAAAGCAATTAAATATGCATACATACAGCATCAAACTACAGCTAACAACTAATGACATCAAGATGCAACTCCGCAAGTAAAAGCTCATAGTATTCAAGAGGCCTTGAATACACAGAATAGGTACACGAGATCAATATACATCGTTTCTAAGACATGACCATGGCCATATGTGGGTTAACTTGGATTCGGTTGATTTCAGATTCCCTAGGCACCAAAGAGAAATTGTCAACAAGAATGCATTTATGAAGAAAGCTTCAATGATTCAATACTAAATCTAGCCCCTATTTGGTAGAGATTAAAATTAGATTTTTAGCAAATTTTTATAAAAAGTTGATGGATGTGTAGTTGAAAAGTTGTGGATCATATGAAATGTGTGGTTCAAATTAATTGTGGACTTTGATTTAGATTTTAATCAGAATTTTTAGTGGTACCAAATAGGAGCTTAGTATGCTATTTTCACTGAATCAATGCTATGTACTTCAGTATTTTAACTAAGCATTCAGATGATATACTTCAGATAGACACTCAAACAAATCTATGATTCAATCTTGTGCACCTATTTAGCCAATCCCACATTTTTAGTGGTTCGTCTAATTCTTTATTTTCAAGATCATGCAAAATATAGCTAGTAAATTGCCAAAGTTTGATTCCGACTTTGTCAACCCTGACATGTAAACTCTAGAAACAACTATAATACGGCGTATATAAAACCCAATAATTTAAATATTAAACGAAAAGAGAGAATAACTGATATGCATACCATAGACTGTGATGACAAGATTGAGTTTCAATCAGAACTCAGATGGCCACTCAACCTCCTACTTGGCCTTTCAGACTTCTCGAGATGTTTAGACATAATAGATGCCTGCGTTAAAGCACTGACCATATTAATTTTAATTTAAAGCACAATAAGATTTAGTGAAAGAAATGACAAGGATAATCTTGAACGAGTGAAAAGGCAAAAGTTAAATTTGGAGATGAGATGATGTGCACCAAAAAATAAAATCAAAGTGAACATTGTAGAGGCTTTGGTGCAGCAAATTGTTTTTCAGACTTAACTGATTATCCTACTAAGAGTTTTAGCTTCCTCTCTTCCTCCGATTTATTGGGCAACGGGTGTGACAATAAGAATTTAAATAAATTGTAAAGTCTCTTTGGGTCCAAAATAAGCATAAAAATAGATCAAAACCATGTTCGGTTCATAGTTGTGTCAGAACATACAGAGGCTCTATTTGGTTCACATTATTTTTTTCATTCTCATTCCTTCACTAATTTTCAACCACACATTCTTCAATAAAATAATATTTTCCATCATATCAATAACTTTTCCTTCTTTTTCAACCACATATTTCTCATGACAGCAACGGTAAAAATGCATTCTTACCTTCAAAATGTGCACCAAACAGGGGCAGAGTATTGCACACTAAACATTTAACAGTCTGCAAGGTGAATTCTGTTTTGCAGTTTTAACATCTAAACATGCAACTATATTGACAAGAAAAAGAATCTGAAAACAGAAATTGAATTAATACTTTTTTTAATGCGTGTTTGTTCATCTTATTCCTTAAATTTTTAAAAAATATGAACAAATCTGACTGGTAAAGAGACAAAGTTGGACATTGGGGAAAAATATCATAATGGAGGCTTAAATTGAAAATTACCTGTACTGGCAACTTTGTTGATATCTTTCAAAAATACAGATAATGCGCATACAAGTAAAATATTAAAGATTTACAGTTTGGTAGAGGAATAAATTATCCACCTTCGGAGAGCTCATTTCCAACAATAAAAATCATGCACAGTTTCTAAGGCCCAACTATGGTTACAATACCTGCTCTTGGATAATGCTTCTTGCCTCAACAAGCTGAGCCTCTAGCTCAAGTTCTCTCTCCGTCACCTCCGAAGTAACTTCTGCACCTTTTTGTGCATCTTGAAGCTCAACCATGCGCTCCTTGAGATTTAATAAAAGAAGAAAATGAATGCTTATATTTTCCAATCTTGCGCACATCATATTCAGATATTTTTACACATAAAAAAGCATATGCATCAGATCACCTTAAACAGAAGCTAACATAAATATTATGCATGTCATACTGATATATTTTTACACAGAACAGGCATTTGCATCTTATTGCCACTCAGTCTACCTTAATAGAAGCCATCTTTGTTCGTAGACTCTCTTCAATTTGATCTCTAGCCATGTGGAGAGGCAGATCAAACATATCCTGCAAAGTACGAAGTCAGATGTCATATTATGGTTCGATGATATCCTTCAAGAAACCATTTGTATCTCTTTCTAATATTCTGCCATACCGTCCTTCCGCCCAATGGGGACTGAGAAGGGTCTGCATCGGGCCTCTCATTGACAGGACGAGATTGCTTGGACGATCCATTTGGAGCATTCAAGAATTCACGCATATCCACCTAGACAATCATATTTTAGAAAACACCTTCTTACAGATATAAAAGCGTCTTTCAAACATAAACAGTGAAGTTCATAAATCAAAGAAAATGGACAAAACGGTTTTAAGTATTTTGACCAAGGTACTTCTGATGGTAATGATTTTACATGTTCTGACTCAAAAGATTTCAATATCCACCATGAAACAGGCAAAAACAGGGGGGTAAAAAGGATGAAGAGATAACAAATTTGCTTCGCACTTTGCAACATCCAATATTTTCACACGATAACCTTACCATCGCACTTCATAGAAAAAACTCTCTACCATCATTTTGCGGAAATATGAAATCATAATCAGCCATAAGTTGGTCCCACACTTCCACTTCCCAGCATCCTGTTCCTAACCATATGTCTCACATCTTAATACACAGTCTCTCACACTCATATGCACATGTAAAGTTTGAATAAATAGAAAAAAAAAAAAGCAAACTAGAAATTGCATAAACAAAACCTCCATACTGTTAGATCCTTTGCCAGGTTGTATATAGTACGAAACACAAGTGCAAGCCTGATTCTTTATATTTGTATAAATTACTTAACAAATAGAAGCAACTATAAATATCAGAAAAGAAACGTCCACTGGTTATGACGTATTACAAAGCATTTCCATATAGCTTTCATATTACCTGCATCGAACGTAGCAATGCCCTTAAATCGGCATTCTCAGCCACCAGTTCTTGGTTTTTCACTTCATAAGCATCCACCTGCAAGCAGCTCATAGTTTTAGAACAACTTGTGAGGGGTGACAGAAATTTAAACAAGTCGCTCACATTACTTACAATCTTTTTATAGAAGTCATTGTCAGCCTTCTTCCCATTCCATGTCCCACGCTGCCGCCCTTCTTTCTATCAGCACATTAAAGATCTTTAAAAATTAGAAAGTCCATAATCTAAACGGAGGTAATAATACTAAGGTAAAGAGTTTGCATTATTACCTGCAAAAGATTCATAATTTCCATGCCCGATCTAGATTCCTTCTTTTTTTCCATCATTACTTGATTTAGCTTCTCCTGCAAGAGATGGTATGTTTAGTTATTTACTACCTCTGCACGGCTGTTACTTTTAAATATAGCAATCCCTTTATAACAGAACTATATTCTGCACACTTATAGTTACATCTACAAGGATTGTCCTCCGCATATAAACATCATACCTGCAACTTTATGTACTCTTTTTCTTTTTTCTTCATCTCATGTATCTGTTGAGTTCTCACTTGCTGTTGATAAAATATATTTTAATTAAATTAAGCAATAAAATAATGATAACTGGCACAATGTAATCAAATAAGACGAAGTGTTAACCTGATTACCCAAAACCATCCTTTGAAATTCATCTCGCTCCTGCTGCAACTTATCTAGTTGGGCCTTCAAAGCTGCAGTAGCTTTAGCTTCCTGCTCATGAAATTGGAAACAAATTCAAAAGAAGTAATCTTCACTGTTTACAAGTGCATCTACAATCTCATTCTGAAATAAATAAGCATTTGCGTAAAAATTGATGAATAATTTACTAACTGTTCTAGTCATTGTCGCTATCTCTCGTTCTTTGGTCGATAACTGAGCTTCCAGCCTCTCCACTTTGGCCTCCAACCTTGAAATGTCTGATAAGAGTCTTTCAAAGGAACATCAAAGTATAAGTCACCCTGTGTAATAACCTAAAATTCTCTACTTGTCATTAACCTAAATATAGGGACCAAGTTGTGCGATAACCATAGTTTAAGGACATAGCCACAACTCCCATCAAGTTATGGCTTAAGTTACCAATTTTTTTTTTCAATCAATGGTGGAATTAAAACTCATAATGTTGAAACTGAACTCCATGAATGTTGGACCATCAATATGATTGTTGAAGCCATGGGAATGGGAAAGGTCTGGAATGTGAAAGGTCTACATTTAAAAAATATATATATATACACACACACACATACCACCACAAACACATACGAACATTCTTTTTCAGAAAAACACAATTCTCCTAAGTGCTAAAACAATTATCAGATTCAAGGTAAATGAAATATACGTATTTCATTGTTTAAAATTACAAAAGTCAATATTATGATCATGTTATGAAATCATGGAGTTCAGTAGCGCTACGCACGAAATTAGAATCACGAAATTCGATTCTTATAATTTCATGTCTCATCAAGCATGTTCATGAAATCTCATGGATTTCTGTTTTTTTATTTTAATTTTATGTTATTTCACTTATTGAGATTATCATCTCATATGAAATATGAAAATTTATTTTATAGATAATAATTAATCAGTGATTCGAGACGGTTGAAGATTGGGCGAGCACGCGATAGTGGTTAATGATTTAAATAATGTTATGGTTTTAAGGATGTGATTGGATTTTATGATGTTTTTGATAATCATATACTTTTAGTTTTGAAAGTTTTTTTTTAAAAACATTTTGTTATTGATTTTCTCTTAACTTTATGAAAACCTTAATGTTTTCAATAAAGTGTTTTTAGTTCAAGAATCCATGTGTTTCACCCTGTGCATACAAGTTATACAAAAACCAGCTCACACTAAAATATGGATTTCATCTAAACAAGAGACAAAATATTACATCTTGTTTACTACATTCTACATTTATTTTGGCTCTCATCATATGCAAAACCGTATAGCGTCTTGTTTAATAACAGACGCAAAATTAGATTGCAGTTAGGTGTGGAAGAACAAGGCGACTATCTGACCAGACTGTAATAAAGAAATATGAAACTAATTAACTCCTCTAAGTCAAGCGTCATGTTTCTTAGAATGGATGTTACAATAAACATCCTGAGACAAAAGATAAAACACTTTTGCTTCTCCTTCTATACATCCACGCAATAAATGAAATAACATATAATTTGAGATTTCTATGTCACCATGAAAATTGAAAACTGCATTGACCGAAATTGTAACATGACCCCTTTCCCTTAACAGAAGGATGACAGTCTACGCTCAACTTTAGAAACAAAATCTAATAAATCCAGAAGATTCCTTGAAGCGTCAATTATAGTTAATCATATTGAATTTGAAAATCTAACAACTTCACTAGTGGTTGTCTTCTTTAACTCATAGTAACGAAATCAATAAACTGATATGAAATATTACTTCAAGAAAAATAATGAACTTTATTTCAAAGTTAGTAATATATAGTAAACAAATTGTACCGTTGTCTCTGCTCATTGGCAGACTCCCTGAACTCGATATCTCTTTGTCTCTGCTGCAACAACGCGTATACACAATTGCAAGTCCTCGCAATTGAAACCTTTTTAACATTTTTTCACACATCAAAGAAATAGCCCATGAATACATAAACTAAACCCAAAACACATTCATTTGAAAAAAAAAAACACTCACGGGATCATTGGCGAATAGATCGAGAGAAGCCGGGAAACCAAAGGTGACTAGGGTTTGGTTCAGATACTTGGCGCAGTGCTCCAAATTGTTGATATCAGCAAATGCGTATTCACTGAAGCAAAAGATTAACCAAATTCAGCCAGGGAATTTCGAAAACCAAAATTTACTTTCCCTTTTTGCATGACATTGTCCAGAAACAGGGAGATTAAAACTAAACAATTTTCTTAATACTACAATTTTACCTCATACCCAGACTGCTAGGGTTAGTCGATGATCTCTGCAAGCCCAGAAAAAGCACGCACGCACGCACGCACACACAAAACAAGGAGAATTTAGTAAATTAGTTAAAATGTTGAAATGGGATCTT
Organism: Fraxinus americana; assembly: GCA_035079005.1. Classification (NCBI taxonomy): domain Eukaryota; kingdom Viridiplantae; phylum Streptophyta; class Magnoliopsida; order Lamiales; family Oleaceae; genus Fraxinus; species Fraxinus americana. The sequence continues at coordinate 8,575,299 of CM068726.1, read as the reverse complement.
CAACTAGAGACAGAAAATTTTACTCTGAGATCGGAATCCATGTCTGTAGGAGGCATATGTCTTTTCGAAGAGTGGGTGTTTCGGGTGTGGGTGGGAGTGAGGGAGATTGATGATGTAGATCTGAATGAATGTCGGGAAAATTTGAATTGAAATTCAGGAGAAAAAGAGAGAAGGAACAAAGAAAGCTGTTTGAGACATGGGTCTTGTTTGTTTGCTACTATTATTTTAGGTTCTCGGAAAAAAAAATAATAAGCACTTTTTGTCCATGTTTCGAGAAATATATTTTTATTTTTTATTTCTTACAAATATGAAATATGTGGGGTTCGAAAATGAAAATTGGTATGAAAATCAACAATCTCGATTTTTTTTTTATTAATTCGATACGTTGAACTAACATGACGAATATAGATAATAGTTTGCAGTGCTTGTTCCTCGAATAAATTCCACACTCGTCAATTCGACTTAACAAGTCAGAGTTACTGAATAATTTTAAAATTTCCAACTGAACAAATTTTAGTGGATGTTTGGTGTGGATTAAAATTAGATTTTTAATAGATTGTGATAAAAAAATTTTGAAATGTGTTGTTGAAAAGCTGTGGGACCCATGAAAAATGTGGTTAATATTGATTGTTTGACTTTGACTGAAATTAAGTTTTTGATTTTTATATATGTTTCTATAATTCTTTATTTATTCACCACTGATACTTTTTGTTATGTTTTTTTCTCAACCTTTGGACATGTAGACAGTGGACTTGTTTTAGAGACCATGAATTCGGAGAAGCCAGCCAAACAAACCTTTTGATTTTCATTTAGTGGGCCCTTTTAGCGTTGCGGGTTCCACGTTTTCAACTGCCGGTTATCAAGTTTACTTTGGCCCCAGTCTTCACTTGTTCTTTGAGCCCCTATTGTATTGAAACTGGTAGTGACACTTTGTCCCGAGGAGGAGTCGGGCAAGAAGTAGGCAGAGGTAATGCGGCGGTTACCCCCACTCCATTCACCCACTGGAAGTTGCAACGATTCCATTCATCGGAAGTTGCAGCGTCGCTGCGAGAAACTTGCACAGAGGTGCTCAACGCTGTTAGCGTCGTCGCTTGACGGAGCCTACCGCGCAGCGAGTTGCGCTCATAGGCGCCACTATGCACGGCGCTCACACATCTGCGAGCGGTGCTCCTTCTTGTGCAATAGCGGATGTTGGAGTAGTAGAGGTGCACTAGCGGTGGAGCTTGCGAGGTAGGTGCCCGTTAGAGTGGCAGCATCAAGGCTTTTTGGCGTGGTTGTTGATGTAGTTTACTACGGGTACAAGTCTAGTCAGAAATAGGCAATGGGAAGAAACAAAGGTGTGTTGCAGCGGTGGGTACCGTGGCCAATGATATTGGATTTGTAATTTTGGATTTGATTTTTTGGATCTAATTTTTTTTTTTTGTGTTTTGGTGGTGGTGATCGTGATTTTGGCTGCGGTGGTGAAGCTGCGGTTGTGAAGTTGCGGTGATGTTGGCAGTATGATGAGGTGGTGGTCGTAGCGGTAGTGCGATAGTTGTAGTTGGGATAGAGTGGGTGATATGTTGTGACCAATTATTTGGTTGATTGTGATCAATAAATTTGTTAATGTGTGACCAATAAATAATATGACTAATTAAATAGATAATTTGTGACTAATAAATAATGGTAACCTAAAAATTTGTTAAATTTTGACCATTAATTTAATATTTTGTGACCTTGAAATAAATTGTGACCTATAAATTTGTGATTTATAACCAATAAATAATATGTGACATATTAATTTGATAGATTTGTGATCGAAAAATAATTTGTGACATATAAAATTTGTGGTTTGTGCAACGTCTATATCTGTGACCATAAATTATATACTATTGTGACATTAATTTATTAAATTAATAAAATATATTTTTAATTAATTATTTTATAAATAAAATTTAATTAATATTTGATTTTTGAAATAATAAAATATTGTTTCTTAATTTTGAAATGGATCAAACTTAATCTCTTAGATATGAAATTTTTCCTATTTTAAATTTATATTTTTAGTAGATTTTAACAAGTGAAAAATACACTCACGCATCTTTTTTAGTTTTTCAATTCAAAAATAAGGTTAAAATTTTTTTTATTTAAAAATCAGGTGATAATTCAAAATTTAATATTAATAATAATATTATAAAACTAAATTAACGGTTCCTACCCACCTCGATTTTCACTCCCAAACCTTAATTTCTCTCTCTCTCTATCAACGCTACACCACAGTGGAGAGTGACGCTATAGTAGTGGCGATGACGTTGTTACTGCACATGACTTGAAGGTCGTTGCAGCAACGACGACGCTGCATGCAACGTGAGTGTCACTATAGCAATGGTCGAGTACCAACGATGAGCGTCACTGCTACAGCGATCACTACACAGAGGCTTTGAGCAAAAGGTGATTTTTTATTTGGTTTTGATATTAGGAGTGGTTTTGGGAAGGTGGTGGTGGTAATGGTGGTGGTGGCTGTGTGATAACAACGGTGATTTGTGAGTAAGGTGATGTGCGGTGATTTGTGATCTATGATGGTAATCTGTGTGTGATGTGTCGTGTATGGCAATGCTATTGGTGCTAGTTCTAGTGCGATAGGTGATATAGGTGGTGGTGTTGGGATGAGGGTGGTGCATCATCAGTTGTGCGGTGGTGGAGTAGGTGTGGTTGGAGTTGTAGTGGAGGTAGAAGTGGTAGTGATGGTGGTGCAGTGTGGTGTGGTGTGGTGTGATGGTGCCGCTATGGTGGTGAGGTAGTGCCGATGAGATGAATGGGGTTGGGAAGACAAGTGAAAATTTGTGATTAGTTAATTGGGTAATTGTGACCAATTAATTTTATTTTGGGAATAATTAATAAGTTATAACCAATTAATTTGTTAATTTGTGATCAAAAAATAAGTAGTGGTCGTTAAATAAGTTATAGCCCTTGTTTGGTTCTCATTATTTTCGATATATATATATATTTCTCTCTCTCATTTTCAACTACACATTTTTTAATAAAAGAATATTATATGCAAATTCAAATTTTTTTCTTATTTTCAACCACACATTATCCATCAAAATACTATCTCAAAATGTATTTTGGGCAAAAAAAATGGGGTTCAGGCGGGCTCAAAATAAGTTATAGGATAATTGGCAAAGAAGGTCAATGTTTATCTTCATTGCACAAATCATTCAAATCGTTTCAATTTTAACATTTGAGTTTCATATCGTTCTCTCTTTGCGTGAAACGTCTTTACCGTTCATTAAACTTGAAGAGATAATTCGATTGGATTTGATTAAAACTTAAACGAGCATATCAATTTCAAAATTAGCTCATGTTTGATGTCCATTGAATTTTTTTTTGGGGAAAGTGAGTTTTGATATAATAATTTTTTGGAGAATGTGTGGTTAAAAAGTAAGGAAAAATGTTGGATTACGTACAAAATATTTTATTATGAGAATGTGTAATTGAAAATGAATTTTACAAAAAAGAAAATTTTAGAGAATGGTAGACAAACAAGAGCCTCTGTTTGGTATCCATTCTTTTTTTCATTCTCATTCTTCTACTAATTTTCAACCACACATTTATCAATAAAATAATATTTTCTATCACATCAATAACTTTTCCTTCATTTTCAACCACAAAAAGATGTGATTTGACATAAAGAATGCATTTTTTTCTAGAATAATGGTTACCAAACGGTGCCTTAATATGCTCAAACGAGCTATCATGCATCTCGTGGCATGTTAAAATTCCACGTCAAAAGAAAATTATAATATTAACTAACGTATATGGACTTGAGCCATTATTCTTAACACTAATCCTTTAAAACGAAATCTTAAATCTTAATATGATAACATGTGCATTATGCTTAAATGAGCAATTTAATCCAGCTAAAACTCAAATGGGCTAACAAATTTCAAGACTACCACGACCAAACGAACCGCTTCTTATGGTGGCATATCAAGGGTAAATATCAAACATTGAATAATGATTAAATAAACACATAACATATAAGATTTGAGTTACTCATTTTGACAAGATTGACTTTTTACGATGAAATTTCACTTCTTAAGACAATTTCATAGCCCATTTAGCTGAAATGAACAATTCGAATAAATTAAGACTCAAACGGCTATACAAATTTCAAGATTAATATGCTTAAATGAGTCATCATCTTGGAGGAGCACATTAACCGATAAATTTCACATCAAACAAAATGATAAATATTAACCGATATATAAAGATTTTGGTTACTCTTCCTGATAAGGTCAAATATAAAACCCTAAGTTAAGTTTTAGTATTGTGGTGATTAGCAGATTAGGCGATCATGATGGTGAAGTTGAATGGACGTGGCAATAGTAGTTGTGGATCCACAGTGATTCCCAACTTGATATGGTGGTGGGTTGCTTTGCTTACCAACGTCAATGGCAAGGTGGTAGTGGAAACAAGAAGAGATAATGATTGGTAACAACGATGATTTTAATGCCAGTGTTGAAAAAAACAACGATTTTTGATAGTGAAAACAATCGATAGAATGTGCGTAATATATATATATATATATATATATATATATATATATATATATATATATATTATTATGGTGAAAAAAAGGTTAAATAATACTTCAAAAACTAATTTGGTTTTTTTAGTAATTAGCCCATTGTTTTTGCGAAAGACAAAAAAAAGACTAATTTGTTAGTTCAATCGTTTATAAGATAGTATACCTAAATTGAATTTAAGCTCGACGTCTAAATTAAGTGAATTGTGTGCATGGCACATTAGACAAGCTCGAGCGGAATATGTCTGTTAAAACCTACTTGGCTCGGACTAATCATTAATAGGATAGTACACTAGAATTGAATTTAAACTTGACACGTAAATTAAGTGAATATTGTGCGTGGCAAATTAGACTAGCTTCAATGGAATAGATATGTTAAATCTACTTTGCTCGGTCTAATCTTTGATAGGATTGTATAAAAATTGAATTAAGCTTGATACCCAAATTAACGAATCATATGCTTGGCACGTTAGACTAGCTTGACCGGAATAGATTCATTAGGTTTTAGAATAACTAACAACCATTGTGGAAGGTAAAATAATTCTGTCTTATCACATTGCGAATAATTTATTTAAAAGTTACTCAATGCCACAGTGATTATTCCTGCCTTGATGGAACCGAAAGAGATATTCAAATCTATCTAATGTAACACAAAACGACCCCATTCCCATTTTAATCTTTAGATAGAATTTGATTCTTCTTCTTGCATGCTATGGAAGAATCTTAGAATTATACCAGTACCACCACACTGGATTTTCGTGTTTGATAATAGAATTATACTCTATATAAGCAGAACCATATTAATTCTTGAACCAGGAGTGCAGAATTTTCAAGTTCCTTACAGAGTTTGTGCTTCAAATTCATGGCCTGGTTTAGAAACACCAAAAACACCAACAGCAGCAGGACCGAACCATCTGCCCAAGAATGGGGGAGAAAAGGCTACGATTCTCAAGGTAAGAACCATTCTATGCTCAACTATTCTTCCACTGTTTACACACAAAGCCATATGAGCCAAAAAGAACAAATTTTCCGATTTGGTCTTGTAAATGATGATTACCAGAGAGTACATAGTCTTCCTCAACTAAGCTTGTTCAAAGACCACGGCGATGATATTAATAAGCACTCTCACTTTCCTCCGATTATGGTCTATGGAGCACCCAAGAAAGCGGAGGAATTTTCCACTAAGGAGAGTCTCAAGGGTGCACCCTGGAACTCTGCAGGCTATAAGAATCATAGCCTCTTTCAACGGGATGATGATCGCAGCACTGATGATTTGGATGACGACAATTATGACAGGCATGAGGGATATGGAGGGCCTTATTCGCCTAAGCCGGTACATACTAAACCAGCATATGACACTGATTATGGTATGAGATCCCCAGAAGGTGCAGGTGGGAAGCCTTCGTTTGTTCCTCCTGCTGGAATGCATCAACAGTATACTGCTCCGGTCTCCACATCACCAAAGAAAGACACGTACCCCGAAACAGCAAGAAATAGGCCAATTGGGCGTAGTCCTCCGCGGAACAAACCAGAAACTGACACTCGATCCCAAAAAACCAGTTGGAAGCCTTTGTTTGAGCCTGCCGCTGCAAGTCATCCACAGTATACTGCTCCTGTCTCCACATCACCAAAGAAAGACGCATACCATGAAACATCAAGAAATAGGCCAATTGGACATAGTCCTCCACGGAGCAAGCCAGAAACTGATACTCAATTTTCAAAAACTGGTTGGAAGCCTTTGTTTGAGCAGCCTCCTGGTAGGCATCCACATTCTAGTGCTTCCGTTCCCAAGTCACCAAAAAAAGACATGCACTACGAAACAGCAAACAACAGGCCGATTGGGCCTGGTCCTCTAAGGAGCAAACCAGAAACAGTCGATGATTATGCTGTGGAAACCCCAATAGCCGGTAAACAGACTTCATTTGTTCGTCCTACTGGAAAGCATCCACCAAAGAAAGATACATACTATGACACGGCAGACAATAGGCCACTTGTGCCGAATCCTCGGCAGGGTAAACCAGAATCTGACACTGGTTATGCTTCCGATTCCCCAAAAGCCGGTAGGAACCCTTCATTTGGTTCTCTTTCTGGAAGGAGACCACAGCCTACAACTCCTGTTAAAGATTCATACTATGAAACGGCAAACAATAGCAAACCAGCACATGACAATGACAAAGTTAGTGCACATGCCATGACACGGCCAGGGAAAGAGGGCAATCAACAGACAATTGACAGCAACGAAGCTCGTAAGCGTTATGGAGGCAAAGCAGTAAATCAGCCAAAACCGGAGGAAGAATACAGAGGAACAATTGACTGTAGAGAGGCTGCAAGGAAATACAACGGCGTCTTTGTGCCTTGAGCCTACATAAAATGTGGTGATTCTAATAATATTGGTATTTTTGCCATTATATATATGTCTAGTAGCTCTATAAGTGCTTATTTCAGTTAATTTTCCTCACTTAGGAAAGTTGTGTCGTCTTGTTGTCGAAGTCCTAGTACTATAATACAGCAAGTGTGTCCTAAGTTACTGGTACTAATAATACCGTAAGCACAATACTAAAGTTTAAAAGACAGCATATATGCATGCTACTTAAATAACTTTGTGCATCACACTTGCCTTTTATTCGTGGTTATTGGAATTGCATATGTATATCTAGGGTCCACCTACTTGAGTGAGTTAGGACGGAGCGTCGAGCATTCATCAAACAACCGTCCAATATAGCGAGATTGTTTACTAATATTTAATTAATTTATATTCAAACCATCTCCAATCAATATATAAATGCATTAAAACATAAAAATCAAAGACATTTAAAAATATAATTCAATACAATCCAAAATAATAAGGAATCTCATATACGTACGATAAAGTTTCAATTTTTTATGAACTTCAACGAAACAAAATGAAATTTATGTGTAAAGTGTTGATTAAACGATAAAGACAAAAATTTTAAAACGGTGAATTTTAGAGCTATTTTTTTACCACAAAAAGAAAAATATTTTTCTAACTCTTAAAAAATAAAGAATTTTACAAAACAGATTGATAAAACCTAACAATAAAAATATATATTATAAATCAATAATCTAAATCAATTTAAATTTTTAAAATGGTGATTTTTAAATCTATTTTTTACCCAAAAAGAAAAATGTTTTTCGAAGTCTTAAAAAAATAAAGAATTTTACAAAATAGCTTGATAAAACCTAACAATAAAAATATATATTATAAAGCAATAATACAAGTCAATAAATTTTTAAACGGTGATTTTTAAAGCTATTTTTTACCCAAAAAGAAAAATATTTTTCGAACTCTTAAAAAAATAAAGATATGTACTTAGATTGTCCAAATTTAAATTTTACAAAATAAATTGATAAAATTTAACAATAAAAGTATATATTATGAAATAATAATTTGAGTCAACGAATTTTTTTTAAAGAAATTATTTTAGAAACAAAAACTTATAATATAGAATTGCTTATTTATTATTTATTGTGTTAAAAAATTAAAAGAAGAGGAAGTGAGGGGAATTGAACGCCATACCTCTTACATGTAAGGAAATGACTTTCTATTTGAAATACAACACTTACCAACATTAATCAAAACAAAATAATGTAGAGTTATTTAATTATTATTTATTGTGTTAAATTAAAAGAAGAAGTGGAGGCGAGGGGAATCTAACCGGGTGCCTCTCACATGCAAAATCAACAACCTAAAATATGAGTTACACTCAAATTAGCTGAACACAAGTACAGTTCTACATATTTAGCATAAAACTTCATTAACATGTAGTCCATGTTTGTCTACCATTATTTCAAAAAATTGTTTGCTACAGTACATTTCCATCACACATTCACCCAATAAAATATTATACACACAAACCAATAAAATTATTTTAAATTTCGACTACATATTCTCCAAAAAATACTATTCATTACTCTATTTTTCTCTCAATAATGGGAGACAAACACATCCGTAATTTCCTTTTTTTTTTTTTTTTTCCGTTGGAGCTAGCACTTGCGACCGCGCTAGCTCGTCGAGTACTGGTTCTGTCCTTGGAGGAGAGGTTGAAGATATGTTGAGTTTTTAGCTATACTCCATGGCCAACATATTCATTGGATTTTTTAAGTGTAAAATCACACATCATTTCATTTATATATATAAAAAATAATGAAATTGGACTGTGCCACTGCTTTTGTTGTTCATGCTTGTCATTTTGCCTTTCTTTTTCTATATATATTGTGGTTCAAGTCCATCTATTATTAAAAGTCGGACCACGCAAGTTGTTGTTCCTACACGAGAAGAGTTCCAACTCCCTCATTGGACTTAACTTTAAGTCAATAATCTCGTGCTATTGACCAATGTTGATCGTCAAAAAAGGAAACCCAATTACCCCATGACTTTGCTAAATGAGACTGCTGTAGCCATACCTGGGAATGAATGGCCACTGCCAGGTTTATAAATTTCCACATTTTTATCCTGCTGTATTTTGACTTTTTAATTTTTTAGGCAATTATAAAGTTAAGAAAAATGGGTCAACCATATTCAATTGGCGTGCAGAGACCACTATTAACCTTTTATTTCCGAACAATGAGTAACCCATCATTATTTCAAAATTCTTTAATTTTCATTCTTTTTCAACTATATATTCACACAATATTTGAAATTTCGGAGTGCTTTATCTAAGAGCATCTCCAAGAGACTCTCTATTTTTAAAGAGCATATTCTATCATTTGGAGAGCATCTATAAATTTAAAGAGTTAAAATTTTGATGTACTCCAACAAACTCTTTATATTTAACACTTAAATTTACTATTCCCAAAAAATATTTATTATTTTTCTTTATCTTTTATTTTAACTAGTTTTTCTATAGATTATTTTATTGCTTTTCTACATTGAAAATTGAAACTTTTTGAATGCATTTAATTATAGAGAGTGAGTTTGACTCTCCAAATTTGGAGAGCCAAACCCACTCTCTAAATTAAAATCTTAATTTAAAGAGTCTATTGGAGCATGATTTTACATGTCGACTCTTTAAAATAGAGAGCATCTCATGTTTAAAGAGTCTGTTGGAGATGCTCTAATACAACAGTATTAATGATAATTAGGAGTTAATAATTAGAATATATAGTAACTGTAGTATTTATTGGTTGGGACTTGGGAGATAATAAATAGTGTTGAAGCATGACTCGTGTGCATATATAACTTCACAATAAACATTACTGGTAAATTGTTCTTGGAACTCTTTGAACTTCTTCATTGTATACACTGATTGGAATTACTTCTCCAGTTCGTACCTTGTCGCACATGTGACCATTTGTAAAAATGATTTGAAATCGGCATGAAATTCTTTCTCAACTTTACTTTGCACGCTCATATTGCTCCACAAATTGTTTTAGGTATGTTTTCAAATTGTATAGTCCAATCAACCAACTATGTTCAAGCAATTCATAATCTTTCAAGCATCTTACTCCAACCTTACTCAAAATCCTCACAAGTTTGCATATCGTACACCAACCTATGTACAGTCGAAAGAATAGGATCTTTATGTTTGTGCTTGCCAAATTTTTCTGGTAACTTCTTTAATATATGCCACAAGCACCATCCATGTTTGGTTTTAGGAAAGGCAATTTCAATTGCATTTTGCATAGCCTGATTTTGATATATTATTATTTCAGTTGGAGTTTCAACATGCATACATTCAAGCCATATTCTAAATAGCCATACAAAAGTTCTTGTATCCTCATTTGAAACCAAGTCACACCCAAGTAGAGTTGATTGTTCATGATGATTAATCACAACGAAATGAGCGAAAGACATATCATACTTATTAGTCAAGTATGTGGTGTCAAACGTAACATCACCGAATTTTTTATATACTTGTCTACACCTATTATCTACCCAAAACATATTTCTCAATCTAGCCTCTACATCCATATCTATACTAAAATAGAAACCATGACTACTTGTTTGCATCTTCGAAAAATATGCTTGTATTGCAACAGTATCTCCTTACAATCTTTCTCAACACATGCAATGTTTTCATAATCACCCGCTTAAACTACGATCGAGTTAAAACTCTCGTGCAACGAAATACTAGCAATGTCATTTATTTCAAGATATCTTTTCACACCTACACTAATTTGGTGATTGCATCGATATAACCTTTATTTGGATGGGCTTGCTCTGTGATTGTGCTCAAGATGGATCGTGTTTATGCGCCATGTTCCACAAACGTTTGAACATGCTGTCGACATGGCTTTACAACCAGCTTTGATGGTTGGTTGAGGTTTCAAATAAGAACTTGAACTGCTGGTTCGACGGCCTTCTCCACTACACGTAAAAGTTATATAACATACAATCCCGTCATCACCCTTTTTCGAATTTCTTTTTCTCACAGGAAAACTAAGTTGGTAAGCGTATTTCTTGTAAAATTCAAACACCTCATTTTAATCTTTAAACTTCATTTAAACACTGGACACAATAATGTCAGTTTCTTCTCCTAAGTTTTTTCTCATTTGCAATGTCATCATTGGATGATAGAATATCCAAATATCCTGCATAAACGAAAAGCAAACCATAATCAATTCTCAGCTTGGCACAACACTATTTAATAAGAACACAAGTCAGAATAAGGCAAACTGCTGCTAAGTGGCATTCGAACATCGAATAACATTTCATTTGAACAAGATGAAAGTCAGATTTATTCATTTCATTTGCACAAGATGAATAACATTTCATTTGAACAAGATGAGAATCAAATTTCTCCACAACACAAATAATTTTTGCCCAATTTATTCATTTGAACAAGATGAAAATCAGAATAAAATTTCAAGACCAGAGGCACACCGAAGGCATTACTGGGCATCTAGTACTCTTCCAAGTGGTTTCTAATGGCTTCCTAGGTAAATTTGTTTAAGATTCCAACAATGCATAGTTTTCGGGTTTATTACTTCAAAAATACATTCATAAAGCACTCACACATCGGAATATTCAAATAAATTGAACAATTTAATTGAAGATTAAGAAGAATAAATGTTACACATGCTCTCGTTGGATTTGAAGTTGACTGCATCGGAGTTTTATGCTTTGATTTTACGTTCGTACTCGTAATGACTAGGATTGTTTCCCATGGTAAATGATAGGGGGTCCTAATGTCAGTCTCAACTCTCACACGTGGATCGATGCCTGAGTCTAAGTTTCAGGCGTCAACGTTGTCGACGGAGTCAAAATCTCGCCACGTCAGCCCTCTGTAACCCAGTAGGTAATGCCGGATGCTTGTGTAGAATGACTAAAAAAAAATGAAGAAACTGGACTGTGACATTGCTATTGCTGTTCATGCTTGTCATTTTGCCTTTCTTTTTCACTAATTTGTGGTTCAAGTCCCGTCTATTATAAAAAGTCGGACCACGCAAGTTGTTGTTCCTACACGAGAAGAGTTCCTAACGAGCAGAATAGCTCCCTCATTGGACTTTAAGTCAATAATTTCGTGCTATTGACCAATATTAATCGTCAAAAATGGAAACCCAATTACCACATGGCTTTGCTAAATGAGACCGCTGTAGCCATACCGGGGAATATATGGCCAATGCTGTATTTCCACTTTTTAATTTCCACATTTTTGGGCCTGCTGTATTTTTACTTTTTATTTTATTAGGCAATTATCAAGTTGAAAAAAATGGGTCAACCATATTCAATTGGCGTGCGGAGACGACAACTAACCTTGTATTTTCTGAACAGTGAGTAAGCCTTATTATTTCAAAATTCTTTAATTTTCAACTATATATTTATATAATAAAATATTTTACACGTAAATTCAAAAAATTTCATACTTTTTAATCACACATTTTTTGAAAAAAAATCCATATTCAACATTATTTTTTAAAGGAGGAAAATTTGTATTTTTTTTTTTATTAAATTAGCAAATTGTCAAACTTGATGTTAGACCAAGTGTACACCAATCAAGATTGTAATATTTAATGAACCACAACAAGAACACAAAATATTTTGATTTTCTCACAACAAAAAACTCGAATCCTATTATTAATAGTTCAAAGTCTACAATCGGACAAAGTCGTGCTGATCTTAATTTATCTCTATCTCATCTTTTTTGCTGAAATTGTGTGATCGAGAATTCCCTCGGTCTTTCGGGACTCCATCACGTACTGAGTTAATTTAGTTTTTGTTTGAATACAATTTTATAAATTTAGTCAAAATAAAATATTTATAATTATTATTTATTATTATTCACATATTTCATGTATAAATTTAGCAAATGAAGGTTTGAAGGTATTTATTAAATTATTATTATTAAGCCCCTCATTAATCCCTTCTTCGGAAACTGTGTTTTAAAATAGTGATTTTTTGGAGAATGAGTAATTAAAAAATAATTAAAAATTTTGAATTCACGTGTAAAATTATTTCATGGAAGAATATGCATTTGAAAATGAATTTTATTATTTCAAATGAGTGTATAATATATTTTATTATTTCAAATGAGTTGGTTTGCACGTGAAAAGCATGGCAATCAATCTAGTCAGTATAGTATAAAGAAAACCAGCACAGCTAACAGTATTGCACATGCAAGGATCTCATCAGATTTTGATTTTTTATCTTTTTTAGTTTTATACTCAACTGTCTTTTTTCTTTTATTATAAAAATTCATTTTTCTTATTTAACATTTTCTAGTCTTTCCTCTTTATCACATACAAAAGGGAAATTCTAGAGGTAAATCCTAAGGCACCGAGTCCCAAAGAAAAAAAAAAAAAAAACTACCGTGTTAGGTACGAGGGTTAACACCCTAAATAGTCACTGAACTTTGCCAAAAAATTTTAGGAGGTCATCGAATTTCAAAACTTCCCCAAGTAGTCACTGAACTTTGCAAATAGTTCCTAAGGGGTCACTGAACTTTCAAATTTTCCTAAATAGTCACTAAATTTTGCCAAAACTTCCCTAGACAATCACTGAATCATTGATGTATTGGGTCCCAATTTGCAAAGCTCGGTGACTTCTTGGGAAGTTTTGACAAAGTTCAGTAACTATTTAGAGAAATTTTGAAGTTCGGTAACCCCCTAGAAACTATTTGCAAAGTTCAGTTACTATTTAGAGAAGTTTTGAAATTCGGTGACCTCCTGGAAATTTTTGATAAAGTTCAGTGACTATTTAGGGTATTAACTCTAGGTAGCCCTTGACTCTTGAGCATGTGAATTTAGATTATTTCAACGTTTTATTACTTAATCCTTTTGTATCAAAAAAAAAACTTTTAGAATATGTCAACTGTATACATCACTGTACTTTCATTTGGTGCTCTCTACCACTGAGCTAATAGCACGTTGTGTAAGATTTTAACAAATGTTTGTTTAGTTTGTCATTAGTTATTGAAAATGTACAACACTTGAATTTTAATCCAATTTATGTTGGAATTATGAAGTAGGATCACATCACTGCTACATTGTTTTAAGGGAGAATTGCAATTGGGGCATCAAACCTTTCAAATTTTTGCAGACTATATTCAAATATTTCATTTTTGCACCCATAGTTCCAAGTCTTTTGTCTCGATTGCAGGACATATGGATGGAATTCATCCATTACTCCATCAGTTGATCGAAAAATTAAATTTTGACTCATTCCGATCAATTAAGTAAAGGGTAAAATGATCGACAAGCATCCAAAATAAATTAAAATGAAAAACATTTACGCTTAAGAGAAATACTGGACCTCATCTTACGTTGTCAAAGGAGACAAGCTACGGCATTTCTTTTCCTCTAATTTGGTATATTCTATTTGAATTTCAGTAGGAGATGGAAAGGGGTATTTACAATTTAAATTTTAAATAAAAAAAAGTCAAATCATGCCAGAAATTAACACCGTTCATTACTTCCCCATTCAAAACCGACTTTATTGACCATGGTCGACATAGACTAATAAAACTTAAATAAAATTCTCTTTAATTAACTAAAATGTTTTAACTTATTATACCCTTATGACGGGTATTTCTATACGCGCTTCTTATTTCCATGTTCCAACTCTTGGATAGGATGGTATGGTAGCCGGCTAATCGTGAGAATATTACCATTAAGGGTGTGTTTGAACCATATTATTTTTGAAAAATATATTTTGGAATAGTAGATTGATAGAGAATGTATAGTTGAAAAAGAAGGAAAATTTATTGATGTAATGAAAAATATTTTTTTATTGAAAAATGTATGATTGAAAATGAATAGAAGAATGAAAATAAAAAATTTAATGTGCCTCAAACAGGACATAAGTTTTATTTGAAATTTTCAGGAGATCAGACAAAGATAAATATTAAAAAAAAAATTCTTCATATAACAAAATAAAATTTTTCTAGACGTGCAACATGCCCTGTTTACCATTCGTGGTGGAGACGGAGGCTTCAAATTTTGTTACGCTTCAAAATGTTGAAATAGTAGAAGACAAAAAACTAGGAGAAGACAAACAATACAACATTTCAATATAAGACAAGATACATTAAATTTTTGCTTATATTTTATATTAAAAAAGAATAATGTTATTCATCAATAGTTTCGATGATTACTGATCTACACAACATCGAACCTCCTACTTTGTTGTTCGAATTTTTTAAAATATCAAGTTACACTCTACTTAGAAGCTATAAGGAGAGAGGAGTACACTACAATGGTCATGTGTTTAGTTTTGTTAATATTTGGAAATAAATATTGTTTTAAAAGATTTTAAAATGTGAATCAATTTAAAGAAAATAAGAAATGATGGTCCACGGCTCCTTGGCAGGCACTCCCCAAGAAAAATACACTACGTAGTTTTCTGTCGTCCAAGTAAATTACTAATTTAGCCATCCAAACACCTAAGCATAATAATTAATTATTTTTTTATTCATATAAATAAAAAATCACTAATAACAATTTAAAGACATGAGATTCCACACCTAACCATGGTTAATTTGTGTTAGGTGGGTTTGAATAGTCTGGTTTTGGTGGATCCACTGTCCATATAAACTGCACATACCTCTCCCTCTCTCATTTCTTAAAAGTCAGTTGTTGTCTCTCCAACTTACCAAAACTCTCTCAACAAAATTCACCTAACAAAACACGCATTAACAAAGAGAGAGGATTTTTCTTCAATTTTTCTGAACTTCTTTCGAAATTGTTGACTAAATTTGTTCCTTGGCCAAAGGGTCCATAATTCTTGATTTATATAAAAATCTAGCTCAGACCCAGTTGATAATTCATGGATTCCACCTCAGAGAAACTGTCTCCGTTTGATTTTTTGACGGCTATCCTCAAGGGCGTGAAATTTGACCAATCGAATGGATCATTGGAGGTGCCGCCAGCGTTGGCGAAGATGCTGATGGAGAACAGGGACTTGATAATGGTGCTTAGCACCTCCGTGGCAGTGCTGATCGGGTGCGTCGTGGTACTAGTTTGGCGTCGGGCTGCGGGATCGGCCAAGAAGACGTTGGAGCCGCCGAAGCTGGTGATACCCAAGGCCGTGGCTGAGCCGGAAGAAGTGGATGATGGGAAGAAAAAGGTCACCATCTTTTTCGGGACCCAAACTGGTACCGCTGAAGGCTTTGCTAAGGTAAAAAAGTTGACATTTTTACTGCTCTGTCTAGAAAAAAAGGAGGAAATTTAGAAAAATTTAAAGTGAAAAACTAGTAATACTTTAGATTCTCCCCTAAGAAAAGGGATTCAATTGGTTTCATAGAAGATGCTAAGTCGAGCATGAGAATTGACAAAAACAGTCTAGTCAGTATTGGAAATAAGATGAAGGACTTGACGCTTTTAATTAACTAGTTTGTTTTTTGCTGGATGATGTAAGAGACCTTATAATTTGTATCTTAGCTTCTTGACTATGTTTGAGTAATTAAGATCAACGTTGATCTCGTTCTGTAGGCACTTGCCGAAGAAGGTAACGCGAGATATGAGAAGGCCAATTTTAAAGTTATTGATTTGGTGAGTTTTTATATCAATTTTATGGTTTTGCTTATTCTACTTATTGAGATGTGATCTGGAAGTTTTTTATTTCGGTAGGATGATTACGCTGCCGATGATGAAGAATATGAGGAGAAGTTGAAAAAGGAGACTTTTGCTTTCTTCTTCCTCGCTACGTAGGTTCCTCAAGTTTTGCTTATTATTTTTTTTAAATTTGTATTTTCCTAGTCATATGGTGATGGATTTTTTGAATCAATTTAATCATAAAATTTTGACTGTGGATATGCACGTGCCAACTCTAATAATAAATGATGGTTTCGATGCATGTAATTTATTAAGTTTGGTGGGTTACGGTTGGTTGGTTGCAGATATGGTGATGGTGAGCCTACTGATAATGCTGCAAGGTTCTACAAATGGTTTACAGAGGTAAAATATAAAAGTAGATGCTTAGTGTCTTTGGTCTTTAAATCTGGGTAAAAATTGGGGTCAATTTTCTGTGCATGTGTGGTGCAGGGAAAAGAGAGAGGGGACTGGCTCAAGAATCTCCAGTATGGAGTATTTGGCCTTGGGAACAGGCAATATGAGCATTTCAACAAGGTCTTCAGATCTGTCTAGCTTCTGCTTTTCTTTTACTTAAGTTACTCAAATTTTCCTATATTGACTGTTGGACATTATATATTTTGCTGTGGTTGATTGTTCACTAAAATGTTGTCTGTTTGCTTCATGGATTAACAGATTGCTAAGGTGGTGGATGAGCTGGTTATTGAGCAAGGTGGGTTTTCATCGAGATCTAGACCTTAAGTTAAAAATTCAGTGTTAATTGCAGTTATGAGAGAAATTTATATAAACTCCATTTTCTCAATTATGTATTTAATAGTAACTTTGTGTAATCAAGATTTGGTATACCTAGGATAACAACGATCTGTTTACTAGTGTGTTTTCCAGTATAAATTTGGAAATCATCTTAAATTGATTCTTTGAACATTTGATAAAGTGCAGTCACTTATTGCAACATTCTGTTTTTATGTTCCACGATCAGTTCTTACATGATATTGCTCCTCTCATTGCTTTCTCTTCTTACCTGCTCTCTGTCGGATTCCAGGTGGGAAGCAGCTCGTCCCAGTGGGTCTTGGAGATGATGATCAATGCATTGAGGATGACTTTTCTGCATGGTACGAGGATCATGAATTATTAGTTATAAGTAATCAGATACCATTATCTTAAAACACAAGGTTAATAGCTCAAATGATTCACCCTTTTTTTGGTGATATAGGCGTGAGTTAGTGTGGCCTGAGTTGGATCAGTTGCTTCGAGATGAGGATGATGCCTCAGCTGCTACTCCATACACTGCTTCTGTATTGGAATATCGTGTCGTATTCCACGACAAACCAGATGCATCAGTTTCAGAGAACGGCTCCATTCACGCCAATGGCCATGCTGTTCATGATGCTCAACATCCCTGCAGGTAACGAATGTGCTTCTGATTTTCTTTTTTCTCGCTCTTTCTTTGGGCTGTTCTTCTCTGTTAATTCTGCCCTGGGAATGTTAACCTGACATATATGTTTTCTTTGCTTAAAGAGCTAATGTGGCCTTGAAGAGAGAGCTTCACACTGCTGCATCCGACCGTTCTTGCACTCATTTGGAATTTGATATTTCTGGCACTGGACTTTCGTAAGTTTCTATTCTACATCATCTATAGCATATATTAATTTCTTATCTTCCAGTAACAATGACGGTATCATTATTTTTTCTGTGTTTTTCTACACAGATATGAAACCGGAGACCATGTTGGTGTGTACTGTGAGAATCTGATTGAAGTTGTCGAGGAGGCTGAACGATTACTAAATATCCCTCCAGATACTTACTTCTCCATTCACACTGAAAAAGAGGATGGCACACCACTAAGTGGAAGCTCCTTGCCACCTCCCTTCCCTCCTTGCACTATACGAACAGCACTGTCCCGATATGCCGATCTCTTGAGTGCTCCAAAAAAGGTACTTTATATCCCTATGTGAGTAACACATTTTAGGTTTATCATGTGAGTAACAAGGTATTAATGCTCCATTGCACTTGTTTTCCAGTCTGCTTTAATTGCATTAGCGACTTATGCTTCTGATCCAAGTGAAGCTGACAGGCTAAAATATCTTGCATCCCCTTCTGGAAAGGTTTTGGATATGTTAAATCTTCATTTTGATGTTTATGTAAACATAAGTGATTATTCTGATGTAGCTATACCTGATTCTTCAGGAGGAATACGCGCAGTGGGTAGTTGCAAATCAGAGAAGCCTCCTTGAGGTCATGACAGAATTCCCATCTGCCAAGCCTCCACTAGGTGTTTTCTTTGCAGCAGTTGCTCCTCGCCTGCAACCCAGATTTTATTCTATCTCGTCATCCCCCAAGTAAGCTGTTGCTTGCATTTCTTGTGATATTCTGTATTCTATTTTATTCTCTACATTTGCAGTTGGATATCTTCTTTGTAGATTGCCCATATGGCTAATGAATGTCAATACTTTGTTCTTCAATAAGATTTCTTTCTTGTTTTCTTGTGTTTTTGACTCTGTTTTTCAGAATTCTTACCTTCACATTCTCATTGTCTGATTGTTCTTTTGCAGGATTGCACCATCTAGAATCCATGTAACTTGTGCGTTGGTCTATGAAAAAACACCCGCAGGACGAATCCACAAGGGTGTCTGCTCAACATGGATGAAGGTAACAATTTTATTCGCCATTGAATTTTTTGTTTGAAGTCACTGGGTTTGTTGAGACAGTACAAACAACTTATCTTAAATGTATTGGCGTGTCATGCATATTATTTTCCACATCTTTTGACATTGTACCTTACGAATCTCTTGTGCGCTGATGCTCACTTCTACCTTTTTCCAGAATGCTGTGCCTTCGGAGCAAAGCCCCGACTGCAGTTGGGCGCCAATTTTTGTTAGGAACTCTAACTTCAAACTCCCTGTTGATCCTAAAGTACCAATAATAATGATTGGCCCTGGTACTGGACTGGCTCCATTCAGGGGTTTCCTTCAGGTTTGTATTAAAGCACTTCAAATTACTAGTCCTTGTTACTTATAATAGGACTCAAGCTGACAATACAAGCATAATGTTAATTTTACAGGAAAGATTAGCTCTGAAGGAATCAGGAGCAGAACTTGGTCCTGCTGTATTATTTTTCGGATGCAGGAACAGTAAAATGGTTAGTGATTGATGTCATTCATAAAATTGCTTCAATCTTTTTAGTACATATATTAGGTGTAAGATATTTAAATATTCTTTAGATATTTTGTCATGTATGTGATCAAAATATAAATGTGAGGTTTCTAAATATATTGGCGCTATTTGAAGGACTACATATATGAGGATGAATTAAATAACTTTGTCCAAGACGGCATAATTTCTGAGCTAGTAATTGCTTTCTCACGTCAAGGACCCTCGAAAGAATACGTGCAACACAAGATGACGGAGATGGTATGTGACCATTTTCATCGATTACTTTGATTTCTCCGCTTGCTTCACAAAAAGTTCCTTAATCTGGATATTATTAAGATATTTTCATTATGAGTTCCTTAATTCCTTTCTTTAGAAATTTAGTAACATGTTTTGGTGTATTGCAGGCTTCAAATATCTGGAACATGCTTTCTGAGGGAGCCTACATTTATGTCTGCGGTGATGCCAAAGGCATGGCTAGGGACGTCCACAGAACTCTTCACACAATTGCACAAGAGCAGGTATATATCTATCTACAACAAAATGTGTGGCTAGTTTTTCTTAGGTAGATTAATGTCCTTCCCTGACTATGTACTTTCTGTGGGTTCCTTGTTTAATGGCCAAGCTACCTCACGTCCTTTTTATAGTTGCCAAATATACAGGGGACCACGATTTCTTGAACTCTACCGTTTGACTTGTCCTTTCCATGTCCACACCTTTTTTTTTTTTTTTACATTTTTAGGTTGGAAGTCGAGAGACAAACCATGTTACTAACTGGTTTGGAGGATCATTTAGGTTTTTTTTGAGATTTTACATGGCTTTCTGATTCCGTCTGCCTGTTTTAGGGATCTCTGGACAGCTCGAAAGCTGAGAGCATGGTGAAGAATCTGCAGATGACCGGAAGGTATCTGCGTGATGTATGGTGATCATTCCGCTAGTGGACCTTCTAAAACTGGGGTTCGGGGGGGTTAAATCCCCTGTATTATACTTGATAAGCTTAATTCGTTGAATCAAAGAAAATTTAGGGTGGCAATGAGCAAAACTATGGCCTGCTGCTGCCAGCCTGGGGAACGGGAAGTGTGAATGTTATAATAGTAGTTTAGTACTTGTTATTCTTTGATTAAAGAGATTTTTTGGTTCTTGTAATTTATACAGATATATATGATATGGAAATAATTATTGTGATTATCTTTACCTAATGAGCCTGCAAGATTATGGACTGATGTAAAATTCCAATGGCCTTCGGTTTTTCCATTCAATTAACTGATTTTCCAAAGGGTTAAAAATTAGGAAAAAGCTGTTCGAACAGCCTCAGTTACAGGTACTGTTTTCAGGGGCTGAAATGGCAGTCCCAGGTTGGCAAATTTTTCCTTTTATTTTTGTTAACTACCAATGAAAATGTGCCAAGTGTGCATCCATTTAAATAACTGTCCTTTCATTGTGTGGCAAAACTTTGCTCGGTGAGCACTTGTAAAAGAAGTGGAGTAGAGTAGGCCTCGCCCTTGAAAATGGGAAAAAGAAGTTTGGAGTAGGTGAGCACGCTTTTTTATTTGACCCAGTTATTGAAGGGTTTGCCTTAGCATATTTTTTGGACTAATAGATTTTAAAATAGTAATTTTTTGAAAAATACGTTATTAATGAGTAAAAAAATTTAAATTTATGTGTAAAATTATTTTATGGAAAGAATGTGTAATTAAAAATAAATTTTTAAATAATGTTACTCGAACGGGGCTAACCTTTGAATGCGACTTTGAAAAAGAAAGTTCAAGATCCAACAAAACATCAGCAGACATGTTGGAGTGGACTTTTGGATGGATGCAATTCAAGTGATGCTACGATTTCCATTAGTTGTTAGTTTAGTTGAAAAAAATGTATATATGGGCATTTATTTCAGCTTTCAAAGTTGGAAATCGTCAAAAAAAAAAATAGGTTGAACATTTTAATCAGAATCAAATTGAAATAGGAGGTTTTAGATTGAATAAAATAAGAATTAGGCTTCGAAACTAAGATTAACTGAGCCTCAAATGGCTATTAATTTTTAAACCAGAACCGTGAGTACTTGACTCTGAAATCGAATTTGTTATTTTTTATAACTTATTCACCGTGACCCAATGACACGATCGAAAAAGTAGCAAGTTTGCATGATCCAAGTGGTAAATACATTACTCTTATCAGATTTATTCATTTAAAAATGATTAAATCATATCACTCTCTTTCATAGTCACTCCTAACAGCAGTTCACACGTTGTCTGCCCAAACTAGAAGTGGATGCTAATGTGCTAAACATTGAATGTTGTTTGATGACATATTTGCAGTGAATTAAGGAAGTGTTTAAATATATTTTATTTATTCTATTTTTGCTAGATATTAGGAAAAAAAATGTTATTGATAAAATTAAACCCGAACCCGAACCCGAACTTAGGTGGACCCAAATGATTTCATCTATGAAATATCCGAAATGTAATGGATTGTTTGGAGACCAATCCACCCAACCTAGATTCAAATTTGGGGATTGCTAACTATAAAATTTCTGGGGTCAATTTCTTAATTCTGATAAGTTGAGGGATAATTCTTTAAACTTTTTGGCATGACATATCTGATTCCTTTCGTGGTAGAATATGGCAAGGTAGACAGTTCGGTGGATGGGGTTAGGTATATGAATTATTTGTTTTTGATAAAGCAAATGCCATTCAAAATCTAAATTTTATATGATGTTTAAGTAGACTCTTAATTTTAGGCATCAATCAGTCGATCCATTAAGTAATTTTCTCCCAGTCTTTTTCAGAATTCTATATGATATTCAATTGCGGGTGGATTTTTCCTTAAATTACATTTTCTTCCTTTTCAAGGTCGAAATTAGTCAAAAATTACGAGTCCCGTGTTATAAAGATAGTCAATAACATCAACTTCACGGCATAACAGTTCTCAACCCTCACTTCTTTAACGACGGAATTGATACACTAAAATCGGCGTGACAATCAAAGGAATGTGAATTACATTTTTTCTCCGATCTCTTTTAATTTTATTTAACATATCAAATATGTAAAATAGATTATTTTTTTTTATCAGTAAATTAAAAAAGTAATTTTTTAAAAAGTTGGTGATCGGTATTCTTCACACGCTATTTCTCAATTGCTATATTCAAAATTTCAAATGGGCACAGCACGCCTCTTCATTAAAATATATTGAAAGATAGCCCATTTGGAACGGAGTCGTCAACAAATTAAAAGTCAATAAAAATAAGCACACTGATTTCAAATATTAGGATTCATTTGATATGACTTCTGCTTTTATTTTTATTATTGTTCTCTTCTGAAAAAGTTTATTTATGTTAGCTTCCTAGAAAAGTTCTTGTAGTCCGATCAAACATTTCTAGCAACATTATTCAAACATATTCACAAGCAACTTCTTTATCTCAAAATAAATTGTGAATTTTCAAAAGCATCTCAAACGTGCTCTTAAAATAATTATTTCTTATTTTAATAAATATAAAATTGTTTGTATAATTTTTCCCGACTATAAACCATGATTTTAAGTTTTGCTCTATAGTTTATTAAAGTGAAGAAATAATTAAAATCTTATTTATTATACTTTTTATTCTTATCTAATATCACAAAGCAAATTTCTAATAAATATTGAATCAATAAACACCATATATTATTTATAAAAACTAATATTGTATGGTAGTGAAAGGAATTTGACCTTGTGGAAATTACACCCACTCTTAGTTTTAAACTATACAATTCAAAATTATGATCTAAAAGTTTTCTATTGGCTGTAGTGTTTGAGATGATGATTTTGCTGCCTGGAGGTGGTGGTTCTGGTAACTGTGGTTTCGATGGCGATGAGGCGGGTTACAATGGTGAGGTGATAGTCGCAAATAATTTGGTTAATGGTTATCAATAAATTGGTTAATGTGTGATCAATAAATAATATTTGATCAATGAAATAATTGTGACTAATAAATAATGTGTACCTAAAAATTTATTAATTTGTGACCAATTAATTTGATATTTTGTGACCATGAAATAAGTCGTGACTTATAAAATTTGTGATTTGTGATCAACGAATAATATTTGACTTATTAATTTGATAAATTTGTGACCTATAAAATTTTTAATTGTGATCGAGAAATTCTTTGTAACCAATTAATTCGATAATTTGTGATTATATTATATAGAACTGTGACCTTATATTTAATTTATAAAATATATATTTATAAAAATATTTAATTTTTGAAGTTTTAAACCTTTTATCTTAGTTTTAAAACGAGTTATAATTAAACTCTATGATTTTTCCCCGGGAAGATTACCTATTCAAGAAAATAAGTATAGCCTATTTTAAAAATAAGAGCACAAGTTTGAAATTTCCAAAATCAGATTTTTATTAAAAAAAATTTAAATTTTTATTTATGAAATAATAAATTATTAAATTAATTTATTATTAAATATTTAATTATAATATAATATAATTAACCCATCCCACATTCACCATCCCTACCGCTTCGGCGACCGTTCCGATTACCGCCCCACTCCTGCGAACTTTCCGACAACCGTTCTGACGACTACTTTGATTCCGGCGACCGTTCCGATGTCGATTTTTCCGGCGACTGCTCCGCTATATTTTTTTGTACAGTTAACATGTATTTTTTTTACGATCACAACCCAGGTCACAAGTCCCATGTCACAAGTCACAGTTCAGATCACAAGTCACAAGTCAAGAGTCACAGCCCAAGTCACAAGTCACAAATCAAGTGCAATTTTGAAAATGTGAACCTTCAAATCTGATTTTGAAAATGTGAACCTTCAAATCTGATTTTGAAAATGTTGATACATAAAGCAATGTTTTGTGTAATTACCACTTTTTCCCCTTCGACCTTCTACGGAGAAAATACAAATTAGGCCCAAATATCCACGCAGGGCAATTGCAAAATAGGCCCAAATAATAGTTTCGACCCAGATAGGCCTATTTGTTAAATGACTTTTAATCACTTAGCATCATGAGCTTGAGCCCATACAGTGGACAGTACTGAAGATTTGACTTACATATAAACCCAACATGTCACCGATAAACAATGAGTTTATTTATGAGAAAAATAAACCAAACCATGTCTTTTTTTAAAAATGAAAAAAATAAAAAAATCTTGTCTTTTAGCTCCCTTCTCGCAAATCAGGTTATGTATTTTTTTTTTTCACAAATAAGATATTTATTATAAAAAGTATTTGAATTTATTATTAATATTTAAAGTATATATTTTAACGAACCATGATAATTGAATTAAAATGATCTAAAATTTAATTTTTAAATTCAAATTCAAATTAATATAATTTCTATTAATCTTATCGTCTTGACTGTGAATTGGATTCTCATATAAAATTTCTTTCCCATTTCACTATTTCATGTCACACACGTTATATATTTTTCGACCTACATTGATCAACCTAACATAATTTACTTTTATATTCAAGTCACGATTCACTCAATAAGGAATAGATAGATGTCACATTTCACATCATCTAGTTACATTACACTGGTTATTTCAAATGCTAGCGAGGATAAGACATACACCATAATTGGCCTATCTTTGACATATTCGTCAGAATTTTGGAAGGAGAATCAAGCCGCGAAGGTGAACATGTCATATCACATAGATATATATGGAAAAAACATCACAAATATAATTCACACAGATAGATATATGGACTAATGTATTAGATGTCACGAATAACACAGGACTGATTGTACAATAAATGTCAAAAAGTCTAGCATGTCATTTTCACAAGCCAGATAGGCTAGCGTGTTAGAAGTCGCAACATACGTCAATCGAATCACAATACCATTTTGTTCATGTGCACATAGCAAAGATGAGAATGAAAGGAAAAAAAATACTTTACTGAAATATATATATATATATATATATCACATTCTGTCCTTGTATATTTACCACTCTATCTAACATTGTATATAAATTCATAAATATTTACTTGATTTATGCAAACTTTCTGAAAATTTGATATTTGTGAACCATAAACTTACATGGTGATAGTACGAATTTTTCCTTTGTTTATTGAACACGAATTAAACTTTTAATAATAATAAGAGGATGACAGCTACAAATAATAATAAGATGTGACAGCTACTAATATTGGTAATTAATATTTGGTGAAAATATTTAATACATAAAGTACAACAATGCAATTCTTCCCCATTTAGCCTCCGTCTGGTGCACATTTTTGGAAAAAGAATGTATTTTTACTGTTGATGTGATGAGAAATATATAGTTGAAAAAGAAAGAAAAATTATTAATGTGATGAAAAATATTATTTTATTGAAAAATGTGTGGTTAAAAATAAGTAGAAGAATGATAATGAAAAAATTAACGTGACTCAAACAGAGGCTTAGCGTGAGTTTCGAAAAGTTAAAAGGAGCTTTTGAAACCCAAAATTTATTTTTAGACTCGATTGATTAATTTTATAAAAGTACTTCTAGTAATTGAAGAGTTTACAGAGGAAGTTAGTCCGATGTGATTTTTTCTAAAAAAACATTAGGAAGTTCATTTAAAATTTAATTTTCAATCAGTCTTTAAAAAAAGGTCTTGGCCCATTTTTTCATAAATAGTGACGTTTGCTCACTCAACAAGTCTGAGTTTAATAAAATTTGAGTCTAAGCTAGTACATAAGTTACTCAAATTTATTTATAATTGAACTATGGGATAATTATAAATGAAAGTAATGGTTCGGTTTTCTTCCGCTTCCAAAATTACAAATGGAACTAATGATTTCATTATTAAACACATATTGATTCGTGAATCGATTCGACCTTGAATTTACATATTTCGAACTCCAATAAATATGGTATGTATTTCGTAGGATAAATTGAATAATACTTGTTAACATTAAAATCAATATATAAACGAGAAATCTATTTGTACAGAAAATAGCTACATCCCCGTGTTACAAATGAGCGGCTGGATTAAATATGTTTTTATGGAAATTTGTGTGAGATCTTGTAAGTTTAAGGCCCCGTTTGGTTCACATTATTTTTTCATTTTCATTCTTCTACTCATTTTCAACCACACATTTTTCAATAATAATATTTTCCATCACATCAATAATTTTTCCTTCTTTTTCAACCACATATTCCAAATCACATTTACAGTAAAAATGCATTCTTACCTTTAAAATGTGCACCAAACGGGGGCTAAATTCTGTATAGAGGGCGTAAACGGGGATATACACGTAGCAAAGCTTATAAATTTGGAGAAATGAAAAAGGCAAAAAAGTAGTCATGGAGTAGAGTGTCAGACCCGACCACGTTGGAGTCAAACAAGCTAGCGATCCCTTCGCCTACTGCAGCGCGGTCGTCACCATAGCCCCATGCAATTCCAATTTACTATGCTTTTCTTACTTGTCTTCCATCTAAACTTTTGGTACATTAACTATTATTTTTTTCACTTTCCTTTTTCTTCAAGCATTGAATCACTATCCCAATGAAAAATATTTCTTTATAAAATCCAATGCTCCAACGTACTATACACGTATATAGTAATCTCAATTATATGTTATTAAATAGTGGGAAAATTCAAAAAAAAAAAAAAAAAAAAAAAACAATATGCCATTCCCTTTTGCATTCACAAGCAAACATCCCATGCTTTTAATTTCTTTCGTACCGTTTTCACTCTAAACATGGAGTCTATCTATATTTGCAATAAAGAAGTCTAGTCTAATTGCAGTATAATCTTCCAGCCAGAGACTTATTATTCATATCGATCATTGTTTTTTCTCTTGAAAAAGAAGTGAATAGTTCAGACTTGTGATTTTCGAATCGTATATCGATAGCTTGATCTTGAAAATATAATAAATTCATGACGTATATATTTGGTATGCTCAAGTGATAGGATTCTCTCGTACATTGAAGAGTATAGTGACATTTGTTAGGGGACTCGAAATTCAATTCTTTTACATGTATATTATTGTTTACATTAATTTTGACCTTCTTCCACTGACATCCATCCTAGCATTTGATTTTCCCAACACTCTTTTACATTATTAACCAAAATTTGACCGATAGGAGAGCATGTAATCCTTGTTGCAAACAACAATGTACATATATAGAATAATTCCTCAAAATTTTAAGTGAAATTTGAATTTGTACAGACAATTAAGGCAGCTTTGAAGTTTGAAAATGATAGGTCTCCAGGTAAGGGCGGTTTCAGACCAACCCCCGACATTTGTGCTCTCTTCTTCTATAAATATACAATACAATATATGCAAAACAAACACATATTTACAAAAGTTTACACACGAACGCAACTCCCTGGCCCACCCACGTTCGTGACCTAAATCCACCTTTCATTCAGTTCTCTTTCTGATTTGTATTCTGTAAAGAAAAGTTTGATCAAGAACATCTAAAACAATGAGCAATTTCGATTCACAAAGGCAAGAATCACTGAAAAGGCGGTGGCAGGAGCAGTTGATCAACCATTCAAGCCCATCAAATTTCTATAGCAATCTAAATAACACGGCTCCCTCGACAGTGCCCTTCATGGTAAACCCTAAGCGTCTCCAAACTTTTTCGGGTTTCTTGGACGATGATCTTGTTTCATCAGTGGTGCCACCAGTGACGGTGGTGTTGGAAGGCCGTTCGATCTGCCAGCGGATCAGTCTTCACAAACATGGAAGCTACGAAAGCCTGGCAAAGGCTTTGAGACAAATGTTTGTTGATGAGGATGCATCCTCGTCATCTGATAATGATGTTGATGTTGACCTTTCAAATGCTATTCCTGGTCACCTCATTGCATATGAAGACATGGAAAATGATCTTCTTCTTGTTGGTGACCTTAAATGGAAGTAAGATAATCACTTATTTTGTAGTACTTTTTGCTGCTGCTTTTTTTTTTTTTTTTTTGGTGGGTGAGTGAGAGGGAGCAAAATCTTGAAATTTATATTCAAGATCTAATAATTATTTGCATCTGCAGGGATTTTGTTAGAGTGGCGAAAAGGATTCGAATATTACCAGCAAAGGGTAGATCAAGAACACAGAAAAGGGAGATGAATTAAATTAAATTGCTGCTGGTTGATCAGTATTCAGTTCTATGAAGCTTGAGAAAATCCTGGAAACCCTTTCTGAATTGAAAGGTCATTGAACTATTGTGCGTGGAGAACTTAGCTAAAGAACTTTTGAATTATGGAACCATTGAAAATTATAAGCTGTATTCTGTAAACCAATGTTTTCCAATTATCTGGAGTAAAATATTTCCTTCATACAATTTATCTTTAATTAAATCATACTGTGCTTGATCGATGTAAATTATTTTTTGTTTTGGGTAAAACTCATTAGCTTATTTTCAATAATTAGAATGGAAGGGATGGAAATTCAATTCCTTAATCACAAGGAATACAAAATTTTTTACCCTAATGCTTAAATCTTAATGCAGCTGCCTTTTTTGATATTTTCTTTCAATTATTTATCTGCCACAGGCAACCAACAAAAACATTTGATGTCACAAACTCATTAATTTGCTTAAAACATCAATTTTGCCAGTAATTTTTGTCTTTTCAGTTTTTATTAGTGGATAAATAGTCATTTAATCCTTGATTTTGATAAAATGGTGTGGCGTTAAATGCTTGAGGCAGACTGAGAAATTATTTAAAGATTTAACCAATTCGTTCTCCAGGAAGTATAGAAATATTATAATTTACATTGAGAAAAAAAGGCCAAAATAGCAATAATAATTAATTAATTGGCCAAAAAGAAGAAAGAAGAGATCAAATCCGTCTTGGGTATTCAAAAATAATTTAATATTTATTGATATAATGCAGCCACAGCTCTTAATTTTCTACACACTAAAAATGTCCTATATATCCTTGAAAGTTAATTCTTAATCGGCGTTTGAAAAGAAAAAGAACTTTACCTGAAAAATTAATTCTTAATCGGCCTGTTTGACACACATTCTCATTTTCATTTTCTTCCCCTCTTTTTTCATTTCAATCACAAATTCTCCAAATAAAATAATATTACACATAAATCTAAAACTTTTGATTATTTTTCAACAACACATTCCTCCATCAATCATTATTCCAAAATTCATTTTTTCCCCAAAATGGGTGTCAAACACAAGCATTTTATTTGCTATTTGAAAATAATTAGGTAGACTTAAACAAAAGAGACGTGTAATAAGCACTTGTCTCAAAGACTTGGACAGTCTCAGCAACGCAAAATGAGGGTTTCACTCGTTATAGGACTTGACCAAACATCTAACAATACGAGCCGGCGACAATCGTGCAACACCTCGTAAACTCAGTAGTCTACAACTGTCCTCTCTTTTGTTCAATTATAAATAAAGAAGCCATGTCCGTTTCAATATACAAACATGCCATTTGCCACTTGCAAGTTACAAACATTATGCCAAAAATATAATAATGTTAAAACAGCTTTTGTTTGGTGAAATTATGGACCAATTTTAAGTAATTAATAGTGGTTTTTTAATGTGCTTAATACACCTAATTAAAGAAACAAATAACTGTGGTCCTTCCTATAATCTTAAATAATCAAATTTACTTTTTAATTTAATTCGTGCATTATACAAGAATCTTAAGTCCCGTCCTATTGCATTATAGATTCTAATTTTTTCTCTGTCCCTTTTCTTTTCTTTTTTTTTTTCCGCTTTTATTCCCATCGACCATGGATCGGATTTCGCGATAAGATAGAAAGGTCGGTTTGAACTTGGAGGCAAGAAGCCCCCACAAGGCACAATTTTAACGTAACTATAGAAGTATATTTGACAGCTCATACATGCATTAAATCACTCTAATATAGGGCAAATTGTTTTTAAACAAAAGCATTGTAAATTTAACCTATGTTTGGCTCATTTTATAAATTGTTTAAAAACATTCAAGTCGCTTTTATCCACACATTTCGAGAAACCCACAAGTAATACTCATTTATTCCACACTTACTCCATTTATTTATAATTTAAATCGTTTATAAACAGTTATCATGTTTTTCCATTATAGTGAAATCCTGTAACAATAAAAGATTGCAACTCTTACATTAAGAGCGAATCACTACAAATCGTGTAATTTAGATTGCTTCAATTTTGGTTTTGTATCAATGATTCAAAAAATTGAGTTCTTAAATTCAAAGTAGAAGTAGAGAATTAACTTCACACAGTAGCTAGCATGCCCATGGATCTGATAATTTTGTCTTCAGCCAACTTTTTGGAACTTAAAAAGCAAGTCGAACTGCTAGCCAACGTGCAATAAACCAGCATTTAAAGTATCAGATACATTTAGTCAAGAGTCAATAACACAAACGACATGGGAAAAGGGCAATCCAGAATAGTACGTATGGTTTATGTCGTTTTCACGGTGCATTTAAACAATGTCATTTTGTCAAGCCGTAGATTCGTATCACAACAATTTAACAAAAAATCAATGCAATCCCATCAAAATACTTATCAAAATTCATCGAATTATTTATCAACATATATAAAACGTACATTGATCATGACTAGATAAGTATATCACATACGCGTGAAAAGTTCATCCCACATCAACGCAACCACTTGCATGCTCACGAGGGAATAATTGGGTCACATTCGCAATATTACTCCACACACAAGCAAGTCGTCTATGAAATCCAAGTTGCACAAGTAGGAAATTTTTTTTAAAAAAAATAAACAAAATTAATGTAATGAATAAACAAAATATTATGAGCTTCAGAGGTTTGACATGCATTCTTATTGCTTTAGAACTTTTTAAGAATACTGTTCATAATCTTTCATCGACCCCACGATGTCAAATATTCCATACCTACCTCACCATATAAATGCTGCATTTGCCACATATAAGATCATAACAATTTTCTCTATAAGATCCAATAATTTGGAGACACGTATAAAACAGCACCTGACCAGATTTCTTGAAAAGTTTTCTTACAAGTTATGATAAATCATCAACCAATTACGTATGAGACAGTGCCAAGTCACTAACCCTATTTGATCCCATTTTTTAAAATTTATTTTTCCTTGAACTAATTTTCAACCACTTATTTCATAAAACTCACAACTTTTATTAACTTTTCGATCATATATTTTATCAACTTTTATCAAAATTTACTAAAAATTTGAATTTTATTTAGCTAAACCAAACCAGGACTAAATAATATAAAGTTCAAATATTCCACACCTACTTCATATAAATGCTGCATTTGCCACAAAAAAAAAAAGGATCATAACAATTAACCATTACAATAATGCTAAATGTACAGTCATCGGATTACATAGAGAATAACATCCCCATTTGTTTTCAAAAATTCTAGGAGGAAAAAGTTTTTTTTTTTTTTAAACTATCCAACGGTGTGTTGCCACGTGGTACAATGTAAACAATGATATAAAAGATGATAATTGTAACAATTATATTTCATTTCGATGTAGATCCAACAATTTGGAGGCGCATAAAACCGCACCTAACAAGATTTCTTCAAAAAGTTTTCTCATAAGTTATGATAAACCATCAATCATTTATGTATGACACGGTGCCACGTCACTACATAATCAAGAGTGCAAAATGTTCAACTAATTGTGATTGCTCACGAGAACAATAGCAAATAAATAGTACAATCTCATTGACTCTAGAAATTAATGTTCTTTTTTGCATAATCTGAAGTTCACACATATACCATAGTATAATTATGGTTAATTCAAGGATGCGCAAATTGCAGTCTTAACTAAAATATACTTCTGTTTGAAAATCAATGCAGTGCATATCTGAAGAAATTACCATGAATTAGATCTCTCAAACAACCTCATCCAGTGGGGTTTGATGGGTAGACCAAGAAGAAATATAACAGTATGCAACAGTGTGATTAGCACGCTCCATTCTGAAAAGGAGGCAGACCCCAATCACTTGGGTTAAAATCCACTAGGGACCTCAGAACCTGATCAGCAGTTTCGTGAAACGCGCTATCCAATCTTGGATCTGGAACCATGACTACTGACCTGCATGCAATATGCGTTCAGACCACAGAGTCACCAACAACTGTAAAGCCTACATTAAAGTACTTTCATGCACTCTCAGCTAGAGACAGGCAGAAAACCGTGATAAACAATACAAATCATTAATGTTTAACCTGCAACAAAGTCTGACGTGCACTTTCTGTTTAAAGAACGAAAAAAAATTAGTTTGATGAAAAAATCTAGGCTACCAATCATCAACAAAGGTGGAAAAGAGGTAAAGGTGGGACAAGAATATATATGTAGATGATAACACAAATGCTAGAGAACCCTGCTAACCCAAAGTGATTTAGAAAGATTCTTCTTTATTGATGGTTATCGGTCTTGGTTTCCATATACTTGCTTCTTTTTCGGGCAAACCTATTTCGTTTTACTTCTCTCGATCGTCAAGCTTGATTGACTCGAGTATTTTCCGTGACCCCCAGCCTCTCACTTGTTTTCGTTCACACCCGATCGGGCCGACTTTTCCAAATTCCAACCATCCGCCCTTCACCTTTCCAAGTTAGGATTTTTTTTGTGTTGTTTCAATAATCATGGTTGATAGAAAAGAAAGAAATCGATGAATGTTCCTCAGAAAAATGTAGAATAATACACCTATCGAGACGAAAACCAAAAATGAGTCTCATAGGAGGACATATCAAACCGAAATGAGATCTCATATTGACATCTTTATACACTAAGTTACCATAATAATAAATAGGCAATGGTGACTACACTTGTTCTTGCTTGATAGAGGGATTCTTTTTGCCAAGACTCTTGAGGCTCGAACCCTGATCAATGACGTGCTCCCAGAAATTTTGGCTCAAAATCGTATTTTGCTGATACACGTTTTTACTAGTGAAAACGTTTTTACGAGATGATGACATGTATTCAAATTCTGGCCCTTGGATTTTCGCCTTATTGCTCTATGATATATATACGTACACAGTGCTGGATATTTTGCATTCTTCTGCCTTTCAAGATTCTTCTAACCTTCTGGGTTCTTTTGAGAGACTCTTTATTCTTGTAGATTACGGTTTGATCTATGTGTTCTTCATCTCGCTTTATGAACTTGTAAACTGAGATTATTACATTTTTCAGCCTCTGTAATCTGTATATCTGAGTGATTGCTGTGAGAATAAGGGTTTTCTTACAGTAGCGATTTCAGTAGGCGATTGTGGAGTTTCTTGAGTGATTTCTTATAGATCTGCAGTTTGTTGTTAAAGAGATAAGCGTTCTGTACTTTTCTCTTGTGTTGGAAGAACGTTTTGTAACTTGTTACCATTTTTGGGCACATCTGAGCATATATCCATTATTTGGATGCTCAACGGGAGATGTAGGATTTAGATGTGGTCGTCGAACCTTCGGGGCTTAGGTCGAAATAATTCTGTGTTCAATCTTTAATTTTCTGCAAGTTTATTTTCAGATCGATTGATATTTGGTGGAATCTTATTTTAATATCGTGTGTTGTGGGCCTTTTCAAAGACAAACTAAAAGTGCTCTTTGAATCGTTCTGGATGGTGACCCATCACACGACTTTCAAACTTAACACGTGGTGGATCCCGAAATACAAAGTCAAAGCGCTTGATCCTTTACCCCATACTTTGAGATGTTCCTCCCAGTCGATGAAGGATTTTGATTTTCATGATAGGCTTAGCTTTAAGCCGCTAAAGTTCAGTTCGGATAAGTCCAAGTCCTTTCAATCAATTCTCTTAGGCAATATTCCCTATCGCTAACAATTGTTCTGGTTTGAGATGAGAAAGGAGCATCGGTCAAACGAAATGAATGAATAAGAAATTGACAATAGAGGATATCAATGATTTTTATCTGCTGAGTTTTAGCTAGCAAAATGTCGATTGCACACTAAAGGTTGGTAAGAATGGGGGAGCAATGCCTA
Source organism: Fraxinus americana (assembly GCA_035079005.1). Taxonomy (NCBI): domain Eukaryota; kingdom Viridiplantae; phylum Streptophyta; class Magnoliopsida; order Lamiales; family Oleaceae; genus Fraxinus; species Fraxinus americana. The sequence goes on along the minus strand of CM068726.1, from coordinate 8,540,703 downwards.
ACCTTGATCCAGCGGTGGCAATTTGGTTTCATGCGGTACCCTCGCAGCAGGAAGAGGCAAATGTCATTCAAAAGGAAAAGCCTTTTTTACATATTGTATATATAGTCCTCATGAAAAACTAAGCCCATATTTGTTTCTCATTTTTCATCTATAAAAATGAAAAATATGACCGTTATCCATCACATCAAGCCATCAATTTTGAATTTATATCTCTTGTATGGGGCCCAATAACGGCTATATTTTTCATTCTCATTCTACAATAATGAGAATCAAACGGGCCCTAAAGCTCCTTTATTAAGATTATAATCTAAAGTCAAGGAAACTCTATCATGATCTTAGGAATCTTGGCAAAGTTCAGGACTATAATAGGGAAATATGAATAGAAACTTTCCACGAGTTTTCCCCTAGTATTAAAGGGCATTGCAATAACGAAAATTGGAAACTGTTATGCATTTTTTGTCTAATTGATTGTCCATTGTAAAAGACCAATCTGCTGTCACCAATATCAAATATTCAAATTGTACCCATATTTACTCTTCCAACTTAAATCGTTCCCCATACAAACACAACGAATATCATTATAAATCTTTTGTATGGGAAAAAGAATGATAAACAACAACTTACATGCCGGCATTCTTAGCTGCAAGGACACCAGATGGTGCATCTTCAAAAACAAGAATCGAGTGTGGATCGACTGGTCCTCCCTGAATGCAAACAAATTCATGATCGCAACCAAACAACTTTTATAAATCTAAATACTAAATAGATATAATGACAACGATCCCTTGTCTATCAGTGACCAAATAGGTTGAGATCGTGAGACTCTGTCTCAGGTTTAAGTCTTTGTATCATTGTTTAATTTGTTATGAGCCCCACGTACATGTGGATTCTACTATTACTAGTTACTCTTGATATTGCCTTGTACTTTGTAAGTGTTGGACTAAATTGCTACCTAGAGCGTACCTCAAATCTTTTGGCTGCTGCAAGAAAAATATCTGGTGATGGCTTCCCTTGTTTAACTTCAGGATCATCGCCGAGAACAATATGATGCATCAGTGAGAAAAGCTCACCATGTCTTTGGGTCTTCAATTCAAAATGCCTTCTATGAGAACTTTCGGATGCATTGAAATATGTTTGCTCGTTAGACAATTTAATTTACGAAATCTCAAAAATCTCGTATAATTAAATAGAAAACAATCATCATACCCAGTTGCAACACAAATTGGTATTCCATTTTGATGGAGGTGACGAATCAAACGGTCAGCCCCTGTAATAAGAAGGTAATGTTTTAAAAGATAGAAAGAAAAGACAAAGCAGTGACACATAAAACAAAATGAAATCATTAGTTCACTACTTACAATGGCAATGATAAAAAGTCCTCATAAAGAAAGGACCTTCCATTTCAAGATTAAAAAGTTGGATAAAAGGAACAGATTGTCAATGTTCCATTTCTTCCTGAACAACTTGACAAAAACAAAAGCTTCACAAAGGCCTCACCTATGTAGATCCACGAGTAAAAAAAAAAAGAAAAAAGGAAGGACCGTTCATATGGAAATCCCTAAATTTATAAAAAAAATACACAATTCAATTCCTTTACGTTCTTCACTGAAAATTCAAGGCAAACTTCAATTCATCTATAGCTAGTATTCATGTGTTAGCAACTACGGCATCTTGATTCAGAGAAGTGGAGATCATACAACAAAAACTTTTTTTTTGATAAGTAAGAGATCATACAACAAAAACTCAGAAATAAGAAAATTCGGGGATTTCATCTTCTGTTTCATCTTTTGTTGAATGCAACTGAAAAAATATGTTAATCTCTATATTCTAGTTCCATCACATCAATCATAAGAATATCCTATATATCCAAAATAGAAAGCTCCTACACTTGTTTCCCTTAAAGAACTAAGTTACAGCTAATTCAACAACTATAAACTTGATATTCAAAGCTCTATAATAATTTCAAATGCAAGTGCACTAACATACAGTACCACGATTGATATCAAAACAATAAATGAAAGCCATGCTTCTTTCTGAAAACCACTCTGAGCTGCATATGAAACTGCTGACAAAAGATAGCATTCTTGCCAAAAGGTGATTGACACTTTTGCATTGACAAATTTGTTACATGCACTCCTATGCAGTTTCCATATGCAAAAAGTATGATGCAAGAGAAAGAAGAGAGAAGAAGTGGAGAAATGAAAATAATTAAGAATATAATACAACATGCATTAATACACCAAACCTGGCATGAGTTCACTTGTTGGGAACATATTGCGCAACATTTCCTCTCTTTCTACAAGAAAATCTTCTGCCGAAAGTGAATCAACAATTCCAGTTTCTTCCACAAAAACATGAGCAGCTTCTATTGCCTTCTTCCCCATCATTTTAGCCTTAAGAGACCAATCAAAAGTCTTATTGTACCTAGCAAGTATAATCTCCTGGACTTCAGTGTAGAACTTCTCTGTGTCTGAAGAAAATTAAGAGCAATGTAACGCTTTGGTTTCTCTGCTAACTGATTAGCCACATAGCTTTCAACTATGCAACTATTAAAGCAAAACATTATAAAGATGCTCATTTTCCAAAACAACAAGAAGGATGGAGACTGAAATAGAAAAGAAGGTAGTAGAATGAAACAAACATCCATCTGATAAGGTAAAGCCCCAAAGATCTTCCATTAAAAGAAAACTGAAAATAGGGATACTAATGAAAATCTTATCAAAATGGGATAAGTAGTTATAACTTGTGAAGGAGGAGGATCTATTAAGCACACCCAGATCAATCATCAAAAGCTGGAATTCTACATATTAATCTGCAAGCGCATAACTACTGTACCACCTCTTACTCTCTATAAACATGCTACACTAACCAAAATGATAAAAAAAAATTTTGAAAAAATTTGAAGAAAATAATCTCTACAAAGTCAAACATAAATAATAAACAGTAAAAAACACTTACGTTTTCCCTCAAATAAACAGCAAATGCATGATTTACACAATTTTACGGCATGGGTGAAACAATCATGTTATGTTGGAATATGGATGCAATAATTTCATTTCTAGAGGCTATAGTATTCCAGAGAAAGTGAAAGTTCTTGATACATGGTTTGGAGAAAGGTATATGACAAAAGTAAATTTATGTATCAAAGTTCAAACCGGTAAACAGCAGAGATTCTCTTTATTTAGCAGGGAACTATGGCTCGCCAATATGATCTGCAAGACTGTAAAGGAGCATATTGCTTCCTCATCCACATTATATTAGAATGTAAACCTCAAAAACTTCTGTATCTTCATTGGGCGAAATGGTACACGTCAAATCAAAATCAAACATTTTCCTCTTCATCTTTTATTATTGTAGCTAAGGTTAGATATCACAGTTGTCTAATTGTAAAAGCACTCGAAGGCAAACAAAGTGCTTTCAGATATAAGTTAGAACCAATTCTACTTTCCCAAACGAACACATTTCAAATGTTAATTTTTTTCCTTTCCAGCTAATAATTTCTGGAAACCTGCATATGCACCAACCCATTTATAATATACTGTGTCTAGTTTTCCATCATTTTGTTCATCAAATCATTCTTTTAAATCGTTTGATGCGAAAATATTTTAAGTGTGTATTACTCTTGATTAGACCAGGAATACGATTAGTAATCAAGTCCATATTGTTTTCGGTTCAAAATAGGGTTTTTTAGGGCACCCGTACGCATTTTGAAAACTTTTAATGAGCAAAAAACTCCTAAACAGAAGATTCTGAATCCAATTAATTTTGATCAAGTCAAGCTATATTTGTTCACAAAAAAAAGGGAAAAGGGAGCAACAAATAGAAGATATTTTCTTCCGTTTTCAAATATAAAATTCAAACCTCCAGTTCTCTAAATATTTTGAAGAAACATACGAATTTCATGAATGCCTCGGGATTTAGCATTCCTTTGTTACCATAATTCAACCGCACAGAATTTCTACTCAATAAAGCTCACAATACTAGGGCTAAAATGTTAATCTGCCAACGACAATCAACTCATCAATCAAGTATCAAGTGTAAAACCCCCATAATATCGCAGTTAAATGTTCAACAGTAAATAGTAATAATCAACTCAATCCATTGTCGCCCAAATTATTGCACACTGACTAAAATGAATAGGTAAATGTGTTTACCGAGTAAAAGGCCATCCATGTCGAAAATGACGTGAGTAATTGATGCCTTTCCATTTGGACTCGCCATTTATGAGAAATTGAGCAGATATCACTGCTTCCACTGAGAAAGAGGGATGGCAGATGCGTGTGGTCGGATGATTCGAATAACTAAAATATTTTTGAAGTTAAATGTTTGGACAGGCGCTGAACTTTGAGCTTATTAACACAAAATTTCCTCAATTTTAATTTTTTTGCATTTTCATCTCTATTTTCAAGTTTCAATGTTAAAAAAAAAAAATCATTTTCATCGATCTTTATCCAATTTCTTAATAAAATATGTGAAATGACAAATATACCCTCCTATTTAAATAAAAAAAAATAAAGATCTAATTGCAATTATACTCCGAAACCTTTTTAAAAAGTACAAATGATGCTCAAATAATTATTAAAAAATTCAAACTAAAATAAAAAATATAATCTCTCTCTCTCTCTCTCTCTCTCTCTCTCTCTCTCTCTCTCTCTCTCTCTCTCTCTCTCTCACCACCACCACCACCACCACCACCACCACCACCACCACCACCAAACAATTTCCAACAATATATTCCAACAATTTCCTTATTAGTTACCCAAACATTGGCGATTTAAAGGAACCTATTTTGATTTTGATATATAGATTCATATTACATTCTCTCTGCTTACCTCTCATATTGAGGTGAGGTTTCATCTCTTCACATATTTGTACATACTGAAATTTGAATCTATAGCCTGGTCTTCGTTTTCTTTTTTAAGACGATGTTATCACGAAGGAAAGAAATGGATCGGATCAAGGGCCTGTGGATCCTGAAAGATGATGAGTTGTTGCAGAGGTTGGTGGATAAGCATGGACCTAGAAATCGGTCTTTAATTAGCAATGTTTCTTAGGTCGTCTTTCCTTCGTACTTCGAAATTTTGGGAGGTACGAAATTACGAGGCATGGGGAAACTACGAAGTTCCTTCGAGAAGAGTTGATTGTCATCATCATTATTAAGCTCATAGGACTAACATGGTCCATCAGAATCATTCGATTTTTCAGAATCATTCTCATTTGCTAATTAACGAGGCGCGGGCTGAGATGACCCTCATCGATTTTCCCAGTCCAGCAGGCTTCGTCTCTCTTGCCTATTCCAAGGTGGAGGAGCCTAGACTCTTTCGCTTTACACTTGCTCCTATGGCCAAGCTGTTTGATGGGTGGATTGGTTTTTATTTTAGGCCTTTGTCCAATTCGATCGAACATACTCACGGACCTTTGAGGTTGCTTTTCATAGTCGGGGAGAAGTTGTACCCTCCAATCTGAGTGTCATTAACAGGGCGGCCGGAGGTGTAGTTGGTGGAAAAATCTACCCCCATTTCCCTTTCAACCGGGGCCTCTCTTCTCTGCCTAGTTGAATGGGTCCTCTGGCTCTGCCCTACTTCTTCCTGGTGCTAGTCATAGGCTGGTTGTAGGGTACTCTGAGGCACTTGAAAGCCTATTTGATTTTGGACTTACATGAGGAGTTCATGCACAGTCGCATTTTGGGTTACAATGCTTCTCATGTTGGTAGTGATTTGAGCTACCTCAACCAATTAGTCGCGCAACAGTTTTTCCACCCCTTCGATGAAGGTGGTAAGGCCTTTGGTACATTACGTTGGTTTGGAGGATCTCTTCTTTAGAGACCTCCCTTACTCTCCTCAGATTTACGTCTTCGTTGCTTGAACTCGTTGTTATTGACTTGCAAGCTCTTTTCTTCCAAGAGGTGAAGGGGTCTTATAAGCAGATTTCTATTTTGATAAACTCTTTTTTTAAAAGGAATATCAACAATCCAAATATCAATGAAATTTTAAATCTCTTCCTTAGGGTTGCCGCTTATTTTTTCCTCAAGAACAAATCAATTTTCAAGGGAAAGGGCGAGGGGGACAACTGAATATTTCAGTAAGCTTTTTCCACTGGGATATTCATGGTTATAGTAACATTTTCCATAGACAGTGTCAATCTATTGACTCGAGAAAGTGACATTGACATGTGGCCGCATGATGTAACTCTATGCAAGTTTTTTTTTTTGCGCATTGTAACACACCGTTAGTCGCTCGTGACCTTTTTCGGTGAGGGTGAAAGTGGTCGCGAGCACTCCGACAATTAATTCAGTGAGATGGTAGACCAGAGTTGAGATGTCCGGTGGTGGTGATCACCGAAATGTGATTATCAATGTAAATGTGTAGAGTCAAGGATATTGTAAAAAGCTAGTGTTATCTTTCCTGAAAAGTAAAAGAAGGACCCCCTTCTAATGGTGCAAGTGTGGGTATTATAGTAAAATGAGGTGAAAGGGAAACCGTTGGATGTGAGGCACGTGGCTTCAGATCCTGGATGTGTCGTTCTTTCATAGGCATCAATCTATCAATCCATAATTGGGCGAATATTTAATGCTTCATGACACAGTAATGATTGACTTAACATTTTGGCGTTCGCTATACAGGCGTCCCATCAATCAACTTAAAGATTTGATTTTGAGATCTTTACATAAAAAATCTCCTAGTGCATAGTAATGAAGTGGAGTGGTTTGTGGTAGGAATTGTAGTCGCGCTCTGGGTACCTTATCACCTCATCACTTAGGAATTGTGTAATGATCGTCAGTTAGCTCTCTTGGTCAGTTTGGATGCGGAGTGTGTGTCTTAGCATTTGCCACATGGCGGATGAACCGAGGCTTTGGACCCCATCATCCAACACGTGGTGGATGATTTGGGAGCTTGTAACAACTATAATCAAAGGAAAAAAAATCCTAAATCTCTGATTGTAAACCCAAACGTAAATTTTATCGTGTGCTTCAATCATCAATTTTTTCAGGCTTCTTTATTCTCCCAATGCATTCAAGTTAGGTATCTAATGGCTATTTATAGTGCATTTTGCCCTTTTCATCCAAGATAATCCCACTACCTGAAATCGGATTTCAATTAATAGTTAGGATGCGTTTAATAGTGAGTATGGAATTTGAATGGGAATTTTTTTTAGACAATTCAATATCTAGAACTTATTTGCATGTAAATTATTAATTAAATATGTTTGATTGATTTAACTTTCAATCTAAAAAATATTATACTTGTCCAATTTTTATTGGTGGGTAAATGGGAGAGAGGGGGATAGATGAGTGAGAGAAATAGAGCATGAATTACTTGGAAAATAAAAATCACTCATCCTTGAAAAAAAAAATTTCCTTATTTTTGAAGGAAATATGGTCACATGACCAAAAGTTAGAAAATAGTTTCAATGGAAAAAATTGCCAATCAAACACCAAAAAAGTAGGAATTTGGGTTTTAAAAAAATGACAATTTTTATGAAAAATATAGTCAATTAAACACAATCTCAGTGAATTTGATGTTACTAGATTAATATTGCAAGTTACAAACATGCCATTTGTTATAAATAAATATCTCTACATGTTAAGTCGTTTAAACCATCTCCAACCATGCACCAAAATTTGATGTAAATTTTGCACCATTTTATATCAAATCTTGCATCAAACTGAAAATCATCTCCAACCCGTTTTCTTCATTTTTTTCATTCTTAACGATTTATCTATCTAAAAAATTATTTATTTATTTAATTTACTACTACATAAATTACAAAATAAACAAAATGAAAATATTGAATACATTAATAAATTTTAAAAATGTAGTACAATTAATAATAATAATAATAATAATAATAATAATAATAATAATAATAATATATTATTATTATTATTATTATTATTATTATTATTATTATTAAAATTTATTGTATAACAAAAAAATGACACAATTACGGTTAACAAAAAATTGGCTCAACATGGAAATGAGGGGGGAAAAGGACGTTAACCATTTTGGTGCAAAATGGTGTAAGTGAATCGTGTTTTTAATCTAAATCAAAGTTAACAATTAATTTTAATAACATATTTCATGAAATCCATAATTGTTTAACTTTTATCAAAATTTACTAAAAATTTGATTTTAATTGCCACCAAATAGGGGCAAAATCACAATAAATTTGAATTTCGATAACATGCTAATTGTAAAAACTCTCTGAAGATTGTACGTTAATCGAATCTGCAATTCATCTCAAAACTTATTTCGAGAACTATATTATGGGCATATAAAATAGTCCAAATAGATATCGAAATAGTTAAAAATACGTTAAATGAGGTCTTAAAAAAGACGTCTAACTCGTATTTTTTTAAAAATTAAATTATTTCATTAACATTTATTATTTTTACTATACAAATTTCTCAATGTAATTTTTATTATTTTATTAGGAAATTTATATAGAATATGACATCAAAATTTTTCGATATTTTACTTCCGAAAAAGTTATATCTCATGTAAATTTTTGGATGTAAAATTACATGGGGTATGATTTTTTTGGACGTAAATTTATTATTGTAAAATTTCTCCAAACTTCTTTACAAGTTCGATTGTGCCCCATAACTTTTATGGTCTGCGTCCGCCCCTGGTTGCAGATGTCCTTAGATCTCGAACATATTTATATGATAATAGAATCCAATATTTATTGTTTGCTAGTTATTAGTTCTATAAGTGCATGATTGGTACATATGTGATTAGAGATGTCAGACAAGCCGAATGGCTCAATTGCTCGGCTCATACTTGACAAGCCTGAGCCGAGTAGGCTCGTTCACAGGCGAGTGGCTCGTGTGGTGAGCCCACAAGCTCGAAGTGGCGAGCCACAAGCCTGAAGTAACCATTTTGGTCAATGTACAAGTTCACTTGTCGTTTTGGCCATTTTTTCCTTCTTTTTTTTTTTTAACTCTATAAATACCCCAACTTATTTCTAAATTTTTCACACACCAACAAGAATTCTTACTCTCTTTTACGTTTTACAATCTACTACATTCTACCTTCAATTTCAATTATTGAATATCAATTATCACACTATAAATTACAATTTTATACTTTCTTTCCGTAATCTTTATTTACTTACTTACTATATAGTCTACATTATACAAATTATAATAAATATTCTATACATTTCATCACAATTCACAAATGGATCTACAATCATTTGTTGAGGGCTTGTTCGATATTGGAGGATAATTACGTATGACGTAGCAAAGTCAATTCCCCAATGAATTTGCTGGTCTCAACGAAGTACTCATTCCCGAAAATATTCCAGATTGGATGCTCATGGAAGTAGTAATCTAATTGATTTGGATAACGTTGATGTTCCCAAAATAGAATAGGAGGAATTAGATGTTCCCAATGCAAGAGAAAAGCGATAGGGGAAAATGCAAGCAAAATGTTGGGATCACTTTAAATTGATTTCAACAGATCGTGTGGTTGATGGAGTCGCAAAATCCAGAACAGTATGTAAATACTGTCAAACATGATTAACACAGTAAAAGGGCATTGATACCACCTATCTCAACCGTCACTACAAAACATGTGCGACCAAATATGGGTTTGTTGGTGCATCTCAAACGCAATTGCAATTTGGTAATCCAACCTCTGATTCTACTTCTACAACACTTTACACGTTGATGTATTCGAAGGAGAAAACTCGAACGGTAATGGTAAAGTTCGTGTCAGTGCTGAGTTGCCACTAAGAATAGCAGACAACCAACATTTTGTCCGCTACATGAAAGAATATCTTCAACTGATGTTTGTTGGGGTAAGTAGAAGCACTCTTCGTTCGATATAATATAATATAATATTTTCTTAATATAAAGAAACAATTGATTGCTGATTTGCAAAAATATGAGAGTGTTAGGGGCTGTTCTCTTTGCCATTTTCAACCCGTTTTCTATTTTCGATTTTTCAAAGCAGTGAAAACGAGTTCTCTATCCTATTTTTGAAAACGCGTTTCTGAAAACGGGTTGAAATTTACAAAGAAAACACAAAACAACAAAATTGTCGTTTTGGGTGTTTTCAGTTATAATTTGACAAAAATTTCCAAAACACGTTTTCGTTGTTTTCATCCACAGCCAACCATCACCGCACCCGACCACCACTGCATCACCGCGACCACCACCGCCGGAACCCACCACCGCACCACTGCGCCCCAACCACTACTGCACCACCACCACAACCACCGAAATCGCCATTAGAAACCCGCATCGCCCAAGCCAAAATGGCAACCCAACTACCGGAAATCTCGACCAGAAAGACCACCTCCGCCCCAGCCAAAACGGTGACCAGAATCGCGACCCAACCACTGCCAGATTCGCGACTACAAAGACCACCACCGCCCAGCCGAAATGGGGACCCAACCACAGCAAAATCGCCACCGAAATCGCAACCCAACCATCCCCAAATTCGTAACCAGACAGACCACCACTACCCAGCATAAATGGCAACCACTACCCAGCATAAAGACCACCACTACCCAGCATAAATGGCGACCCAACCACAGCCAAAATCGATTTGCCATTACCCCCCACTGCCCCAGCCAAAAGTCGCGATCCATCTGCTACCACCGTAGTGTCGCGACCCAACCACCGTATCCAGCCACAACACACAAACCAACAACCGTCGGTGAAGAAGGAGGGGAAGGAGAAGAAGAGGGGGAGGGAGAGAGAGAGGGAAAGGAGGAGGAGGAGAAAAAGAAAAAGGCAGGAGAAAGAGAGAGGTTAAAGAACCGAAAGGGGAAGAGAACACGTTTCCATTTCCTAATTTTTGAAAACAATTTTTCAAAATGCCAAAAAGAACGCATTTTCAAAAATCTCAAAATCGACACTCAAAACATAAAATACAAAATGAATTCAAAACACAAAATACAAAACTCAAACACAAAGAGAACAGCCCTTTAATAAAAGAAGTTTTATAGTTGTAACTGTACACTACATAGATCCACTTTGATGTATGTATAAACGAATTATTGTTTTTAAAATAATTGAATTCTCTTACAATGCCAAAAATATATTCATCATTGTGAGTATTACTAGAGAATATCATTGCGAGAATAAAATTTGTTCTTTTGCATTTGACAACGATAGTGTTAATAAGCTAATTATCGATCGATTGTGTAGGTTACTGCAACCCGATTTTGATAGTTATTAATTTCATATTTTTTCTATGTATCATATTTTTAATTTAATTGTACACTATGGTTTGAAACATATAAAGAATAAAATTCAAAAAATTAGGGATGCACAATATATTCACAATTTCACATAATAGAAAACAAGCAATCAGAGAATTTTATGTCGAATTTGGGGTGACGAAAACGAAAACGTTTGTTAGTGACGTATGGCAAAGATGGAATTCCACTTACTTATTATTAAAATCATGCGAAATATTTAAGCATTTAATAACTGAATTTTATAACAATAGGCATATTAGAAATGATGATGACACTATTTTGAATAAATTTGATTTGACTTTTAAAATTTAAAAAAAAATTGACAAATTTTTATAACTCTACAAATATTTTATGTGGAGTATACTAACTCACTAGTTATATGGTACTTGAATGTCTTTATATAATTTTAAGGGCTTTCATAGTTACAAAAATGATCCCGATTTTAATGAAATTAAATATTCCATGGAATTAAAATTTAAAAACTGTTGGGAAGTTTTGCCTATGTTATTTCCTTCATTATGTATCATGGACGCCAATACGATTTATCAGGTGCCAAATATGTAATCGATCAGATTTCAAAAATTTTAACTTTTAATACATCTGTTACTTATAGAAATTTAGAACAAATTTTATGTGAAATGTATAAATTATATAAAAAATGAATGGGTGCAAATATTAGTTGGGCATCCTCCTACTCCTCCCGCTAACATTGAAGAAAACGAAATTGAAATATTAAGTTTATTTGAAAGTATTAATACGTATAGATATGATGCAATAGGTTCTTCTACTAATAGTATATCTACCGCATGTAATCAAATATCGAACACAAGTCCAAATTCATTATTTTCTGAATTACTTGATTAGTTTAATTATAATATGTCTAATAATAAATTAATTTTAAAAAGTTCATAAAAAGTAATTGACTTCTGGCGAAAGTACGAACGACGGTGCCCAGTGGTTTCTTTGATTGCAAAAAACCTACTAACATCTCTTGTTAGTACGTAGCTTCGGAATCTACTTTTAGTATAGATAAGAGGGTTCTGTCTAAGGTCAGAAGTCGATTGGAAAAAAATATTTTGGAAGCATTAATGTGCTTGAAGGATTGAAAAGACACTCATGTTCAATTGCAATGAAATATTCCGAAATTGTATGTCCTCAAATAAGTGATATTTAATTTAACCATATTAATAAAATTTGTTATTTTATAATACTTTTATAATTTTATTTTTTTTAAAGTGTACACGTAACAAGTTTCTGTATAATTTTTAACTCCGCCTATTCGAAATTTAAGTAGCCGATCACAAACCCAAATAAAGGATGGTTTTATCTAAAAAAAATAAAAAATAAAAAGGAGCTCGCTGGCCAAAGCTCGGCTCGGCACGACCCACAAGCCACGAGCTCGAGGGCCGGTCGAGCCTGGCCCTCGAGGAAAGAGCCGAGCGTTCCAAATGAGTGCTCATGACGAGCAAGAGCATGCTCGGCCCAGTGCCACCTCTATATGTGATACTAAGACTGATCAAAAGTTAGTTTTATTTTTGAGACAGTTGTAGTTAACATCCATAAATGCATTTACTTTCTGTTGTTGATGGAATATCTGATCACTTACCGATTTTGTGTACTTTTATCTTATGATTCTGAGTAATCATCATTTTTAAGAAGTCCACTATTTGTCACTATAGTCTATCCAAGAATTCCAAGCCCATTGACGCCTAGGAATGACTTCCTAGCAAAATTAAGCAAAATTACAAGAAGTCCAAACATGTATTCACTAACATTTTGAATTGTTTATTATGACATAGTCAATAATATATCGATTTTGTCTATCATTGACCCCTACGAAGGGACCACAAGCATTTATATACGTTTAAGTGCCTCTTAACATGCCTTTGTCTACTTTTTTAGGTTTTATAACGACGTGTTTGTTGTAAAATATGCTAACTACACATACTTAGTGGAAATGTGAATGAGATGGATCATAAATTTTCCATGAAGGAGGCAGTCATCAATATGCCATGGACATGCAATATGTTGAGGGCCGTGAATACGAACAAAGAAGGCTGAGGAGGGGACGTAAGCCATATTAGTGACAACCCGATTCCTAACGATAAGCACGTAGTTAATAAACACGCTCCAGGAAGGGAATTGAGCCAATCTAAAGCGAAATGCTCTCTATACTTAACCGCATTCAGTTCTAAACCTAGTTTAGATAGTCAGTTCTTCAAACTTTGAAACTTTTTTGTAGCTCGAAGGATCGGTCGGCTAAATGTTTTTGGTTCAAACCTTTTATTTTTGTTAGCAGTTACCTTTATGGTATATATGATGCAGTCGACAAGCAACACTGAAAAATTGTCCCTTTCCACTTATCGTTACTTCAATCGAGTATTTTTGTTTATATACCTTCATATTATGCATTTTGATTTCATGTTAGTTAAACAAATATATATTTTTTCCTTTGAATTTGCCTGAAGATGCCTGGAGCCATTTTTCAATTGTTAATTTTTGAATTGAGAATCTTCGATTTGTGAATATGTGATGAATAATTGATTTGTGAATGGTGATTTATGAGATGTAGTTTGAGAATTGGGAACTTCATCAAAAACTAAAAATTGGGAACTCGTAGAATTGTTATAAAATATTGAATATTTAAAATTTTTGGTCACTTTTTGATAAGTTTGATCGTGCGCCACTAACTCAAAATGTCACGATTCAACCACACATTTCATTAACTTTTATCAAAATCTATTAAAGCTTTGATTTTAATCCCCACCAAACAAGGGCCGAGTTTTTTTAGACTTTTCTACCCCATTTTCCGAAGTAATGCCGTATTATACATAAATTATTATTGCAAGATGATTTGCACAAAATAGTCTCAATGTAATATTAACATTAACACAACCCAAATGTAATTAGAATTACACTAAGAGTATATTTGATTGACATGGAAAATATATCCTAAAAAAGAAAATATTTTTCTGGTTTTGAGGAAAACAAAAACATACTCCCCCCAAACAGGGGCGGATACAAGGGGCGGCTTGGCTGGGCTATAGCACCCCCTCAAGGCCCAAAAAAAATTTTTTTTAAAGGTTTTTTCTTTTTTTTTTTTCTTAAAACAGTTTTTCATGTGTAAAATTTTTTTTTTTCACGTATTAGCCCGGTTTGAAATTTTGTTGCTCGGTCTTAGATCCAATCCTGGATCCGCCCCTGCCCCCAAAGAATATGTTTTTTTCTTAAAAATAAGGAAACTTATACATATTTTTAAAAGTTGAAAAATATTTATCATGAAAAAAATAGCAATCAAATACTTTAAATAAGGAATTTGGGTGAAAATTGACATTTTCCATGGAAAATAAATATAATCAAACGCACCATAACTGTAACTAAATGAAAAACATCAAAATGACTGTTTTTCCGATGGATTTGGGATGAAATTCTTGGCCGAAGTGTTTCAGTATTTTTTATTTTTTGGATAGCGATTTTGAGATGTCAAAATGCGCAAAATTACAATTCCTCTTGATATGGTAGATATCTGTTACATCCAAAATTCAACGAGGATCTTAACTACCACATTTAATTTGACCTTCAATAGAAATAATGAATTTCACGAATAATTCTATAAAACTGATTTTGTATGTTGTAATTTGATTATATATTACCTTGATTTTTCATTACAAGGCTCATAGATTGGCCCATTTGTGCAATTTTCCCATCAAAATATTTTCTATAATCCACCAACATTTGCGCGAAATCTTTGAAACCGATTATTAACTTGCGCGTGGAGTAAAGAGTTATTGAAGCATTTATTAGTAACTAGTTCGAGAGGACGAGATGAGAAGAGAATAAAATGTTTGAATTAATTGCATGTAAATGATATAATTCAAAATATTTGTTCAATATCTTAGTCGTGTAAATTTTAGGGTAACAAATATTGAAGTCAAACACTGCTAAAAGGTCCTCAATTACAAAGAGTCAGTGAAATGTTTAATTTGAATATTGACAATGGCATGTTTAAGCCTTTTTTTTTTTTTTTTTTTATAATGCATTTTGGAATAGTGGATTGATAGAGAATGTATGGTAAAACAATAAGGAAAAGTTCTGTATTTGCGTGTAATATTATTTTATTGAAAAAATGTGTATTTAAAAATAAGAAAAAAATATATTTTAAAAATAATGAGGATCAAATAAGGGCTAATATCTCAATATGTATTTAATTCATTAATATGAATGGTTCGTTTGGCAGAATAATTGTAGAATTAAATTTCACAATTTGTATTATTAATTATGACAATTTCTGGGGTGCTTTCGGGATCTAAAATAGTGACATTTTATAGATTTTTTTTTTTATGAAATCTATTCTAAATTGTTGTATTTTGTGTTCCATAGATAAAACTCGATGAATAGACGAATAATTGGAAGAAACAAAGGAAAAATGGCGAAATCAAAGTATGAGGAGTAAATTAAAAAATTTCAATAGTTGGTGACGATACCTGAAGATTGTTAGGAGTCAATTTGAAGCAATTAGAAGTCAAAAGAGAATGAAATATGATCAAAGTACTATCACAAATCAATTTTCAATTGTACAAGTTATACTCCAGATTTTAAATCGAAAATTAAAACCCATTTTTGGTATAGTAAACGTTCGAATTAGAAAAATTATATTTCCAACAAAGTTGTAGCCCTTCAAATGAAATCTTCATCACACTTTGATTCGCTTCAATCGAATATCGTAAGAGAAAGTTATGATCAAAATACTGACGGTTATGAAGAGACAAAAACATGTGAGCTCGAAGACAATTTTCTTTATTCGATTAGAATTCCTTTGAATATATATATATATATATATATATACACACACACATACTAGGTGCAAGCAACGTGCAATGTACGTTTGTTTAGTTTATATTTAATATTTTTGTTTAATAATTAATTTGTTATTAATAAAGATGTAATTATTTTTGGTTAATTAAGGGCGTGTCTGGGCGCGCTGCAAGGAGGAAGGAAAATTGATTATGTTACCTTTTTTTTTCAAACCTACAGCCCTACGGTGAGAGAATTTGTCCAAAATTGCGGCTCCCAATTGCATGAATTGTGTTGCCAACGGCTTGATTTCTGCTGAAAAGCAGAAACGGACACCCTATAGATAATTAATGATGTAATGTTTATGTAATTGATAAATAATTAGATGTGTGATTTTGATATTGTGATGTAGGTTGGTGAGATTGAAGAAAATAAGCAAAAGTAGACAAATTTGGAGAAATGACTAAGGGTGTGTTTGAATCTAATTTTGAGGAGAATAGAAATTTTGGAATAGTGATTGATGTGAGAATGTGTGGTGGAAAAGTGATGAAAAGTTTTTGATTTGTGTGTAATATTATTTTATTTGAAGAATGTGTGGTTGAAATGAAGAATGAGAATGAGAATGGAAATGAGAATGAGAAATTAATGGGTGCCAAACGGGGGCTAAATTGTAAGGGATCCAAAGTTCGGGGGCTAAAATGTAAATACTTAAAAGTTGTGCCAAATCTCACGATGAAGACTTGAGAGTGGTCGAAGTCAATTGGATAAAGAAAGATGTCAAGGGGATCAAATTTAGTCAAAAGATGATCACAAATCAATTTCCAATCGAAAAGTTATGCTCCGGTGTTTTAATCTCATATTGAGACCTATTTTTGGCATAGGAATTGATCGAATTGGAGAATGATGTCTGAATTAAAGCTGTAGCCAGATGAGTTAGCTTTCCAACGTATTTTGCATCGCCTCAATAGGATATCGGAATACAAAGTTATGATAAAAACACTGAAAGAATGTGCAACTGCCCGTTTAAAACAAGAAATTCCGTTACATAGTCCGTTATATTGAGACTTATTTTTGGCATATAAAGTGGTCGAATTTGAGAATGATGTCTGAACTAAAGTTGTAACCAAATGAGTTATATTTCCAACGCATTTTGAATTGCCTCAATCAGATATCGGAATACAAAGTTATGATAAAAACACTGAAAGAAAGTGCAGCTGTCTGTTTAAAACAAGAAATTCTGTTACATAGTCCATTATATTGAGACATATTTTTGGCATAGAAAGTGATCGAATTGGAGAATGATGTTTGAATCAAAATTGTAGCCAGATGAGTTAGCTTTCCAACTCATTTTGAATCGCCTCAATTGAATATCTGAATACAAAGTTATAATAAAAATATTGAAAGAAGGTACAGCTGTCTGTTTAAAACAAGAAATTTTGTTACATAGTCCGTTATATTGAGATCTATTTTTGGCATAGAAAGTGATCTAATTAGAGAATGATGTCTGAATCAAAGTTGTAGCAAGATGAGTTAGTTTCCAACGCATTTTGAATCGCCTCAATCGAATATCGGAATACAAAGTTATGATAAAAACACTGAATGAAGGTGCAGCTACCTGTTTAAAACAAGAAATTCTGTTACATAATCCGTTAAAACAACAAATTCCGTTAGTTTTTTCGTTAAACCAACAAATTCTGTTAAATAGACACTTTATATATATATATATATATATATATATATATATATATATATATATATATATCCAAAAGAGGCTAATTTCATAATTTTGTGAGATTAATTGAAGATCCAAACTTCATTTTTGGTTAAATAAGAGAATGTGCAAATAGAGCATCATGAAGAAAATATTGACGAGATTCAAAATTCATTTTCTCAATTTATCAAAAATCCGGGTTATGTCCTTCAACTTAAATATGTTTTTTTGTAATTTTGCTATACTAGGTTAGAACTTTAATTACTAAAATATAGATGAACCCTTATTATGAAAATTTTAATATAAATTAAATATTTTTACGTCTAATGTGTGATTTCTTGGATGTTTGTTATTGTGTTTAATGTTTTTCAATTAATTGGCCAGTAATTAGAATGATTTGTGAATTTTATTGATTCCGAGATAAACAATAAAATATATTGCACTTATAACAAATATTGTAAAGTTTGATAGGGAATAAAGATATACCATCACGTTTTGCACAATTCCTATAGATGTTTTAGTTTTTTTAATGCATGTTTTCATATTCCCATCTTTTATAGAGATATAGGAAGATCACATGAAGGGATATATTTAATTGACAGCAAGATATGCTTTTAATTAACTTATAAACATTGATCAACAAGAACGTGCACATATTTTCATAATATTGATTTGCATTAAAGATAGATTAATAAGGGATATTCGAAATCTTAATAATCATCTTGCATAATTTTATTAAAACTTTCATAAACTTGCTCAATAGAATAGTCAGTTAAAGTAGTTAATTAGCATAAAATCATAAAACAAAAATTTGCCATTCAATTAAGGTTGAAATTAATTGATCCTATAATAAGTACTTAGTCCTCGTGAGAACAATACTTTATTCATCATTTTATTACTTGTTCGCGATACCGTTCACATGCGGAAAATCAAACGATCACTTCGGTTTTGCAATGAGGAAGGATTTTCATTTTTCTCCAGAGGTAGCAGAGGCATTGGGTGATACTACATGTACCCACAAATTTTCACACAATCTTTTACACTCCCCTCACATGGAGGGGGTCCCATGATTATTTTATTATGTGTGGACCCCCCTCCATGTGATGGGGGTGTAAAAGATTGTGTGAAAGTTTGTGTACACATAGCATTATTCCAGAGGCATTTGCTGTCCATTACGATCTTCAATTCGGCGTTGATAATGGATTTCAAGACCAGCATGCTGACAGTGATGCCTTGAGAGATACTGTGGCTGATTTCAGCAAATGCATTTTTCTTGATATGTTTAATTATTCTTTTGATATTTTAGCTAAATTAGAGAAGACATGGTACGACACGAGTTGTTATATGCTTAGAAATAGGAATAAAGTAGCTCATAACCTTGTCTCTTTCGCTTCATTTTTTCGAATATGTTGAGAATTGAGACCAATTTCTCGATTTTGTCTACATGATCCTCCATTATATAAATTTTAATAAGAATGAAAAATGTAAAATAGACGGACATTAATAACACAAAGGTTAAATCACGATCTGCTAAAAATAAATATCTTTCACTATATAAAATATTTGTACAATCATATAAAATATATCACACACCCAAAATCCCCAAACACATCTCAATTATTTATATTAGGTGATATACAAAGGATCCCAAGTCTCACTCTAAGACATTCAATGACTATCTTACAAATTGGGATCAATAAAACATATAGGGCATCTCCAGCCAGGGTATCAAATTGGTGCAAAAAAATCACTCCAGCCCAACATCAAATCTTTACACCAATTTGGTGCAAAGAACAATGTTGCAATATCAATGATAATTTGAAGTAATTTTTAAAGTTCTTTATATTTTCATTTTTGCCCTTCATTTTGTACTATAACAAATTTTAAGTCCTATTATAGATGGTTATCATACACGGACCGATCGTGACCCGAAGAAATCATCGAGTCATCGGATTAGTGGTTCTACCGTTAGGTCAGTGCAAAACCGAATTTTAGTTTATTTTTTTAAAAACAAAAACAAAGAGATAATATATTTATTACTTTGCTAAAAGCCTAAAACTGAACATATATATTTATGTTGCATTTAGTATTAAAATACTTCAATTGTGAATGGTTAAGCTTTCCATTATTTACAAGGAGAGCATAAGTTTGAATATTTCGCAGGAAAATTTTATAAACATTTGCAATGGAAAAGATTCGAACCTGTATTCCCTTGTGAATAATGAAAAGTTTGACCATTATGACAGTTAAAGTATCTTAATATTAAATGTAACAAAAATATATATGTTCAGTTTTAGGCTTTTAACAAATTAATAAATATATTGTCTTTTTGTTTTTAAAAAAAAAAATAACTAAAATTCAACCTTACAATGACCAAACATTGAACCGTTGACCACTGGTTGAACCACCAACCTAATGATCCGATGATTTGTCCAGATCAACAACCAGGGTCAAGTATACTAACTATGTTTTTTATCATTCCATTATTTAATAATTTAATTTAATTTGTATTTATTTTAATTTTAATTTTAATTTTGTTATTATTTTTACTAACATTTATAATAAAATGTAATCAAGTAATAAATAATAACTATTGAATACATTTTTTTTTTAATTTTGTGTTTTAGATGTAATTTGTTTTTGTTTGTGTTGCAATGATTTGTTTCGTTTATTAATAAATGTAAATAAATTAAGTATATTTTTTAATTTAGTAATTAATAATAATATATTTTATAATTAAAATTCATGAAATAAAATAATTATTGAGGATTAAAAAATAAGAAAAAAAACACTATTCATTTCATGTAAATAACTTTATAAGATGTTGGGAAAATTGCACTAATTTGGTGTGAAAGTTGCATCAATTTGGATTGTCTACATTAACTTTGGATTGTCTAAGATCTTGAAATAGGAACTCGTCCATGTCTCTTCCAATCTAATAATGTACCTCCATCACAATCCTACTTCTTCCACCCTTTTGGTCACCCAACTTGCAAAATTTTGGTGAACTTCTCTTTTTACGCTTATAATTTTCAAAACAGGGAAGTACCACACTCTACTATAAAGAGTATACGTGCTTAGACTCCACAACTTTGTTGAAACTTATGGTGCAACTCCTATCTTTTGCTTTCCAGGAAGTTCATTAGCCATCGACGTAAATTCCACTATAAACTTTGTATCAATGCTAAACCAATATCCATGTGTAAAATTGAAGACCCGTTAGCGCTAAAGTATTGGCCAAAGACATGCCACGATGAACATATTATTTTCAAAGAGTGTCACTTTCTCATGGAGAAAAGAGACACAATGATAATGACAACATCAATATCTTCACTTATTGACTTGAGCAATTATCTGAACGTGCTCTACCTTTTGAACATTTTTTCTTGAAGTGTCAGACCGTTCATGTTTATCGAAAATAATATTTTTTTTTTTCAAATCCTTGTGCAATCAAACTGAATCAAAACAACATTAACATGCATTTGCCAGTTGCCACAAGCGAAATTCAATTCACCCATCAAACTTCTCCATGTTACTTAACAGATAGTTCGAGTACTCTACCACTCCGAACAACTTAACGCTGTGATACCTTTTTGTTGGAATTGATCTCGTTTTCCAATAAGATAGACTTGAATTGGAGCAAATATTTATTTTGTAAGACGTTCATTACAAATGAATTAATGAAATTTGGCTGTTTAAAAGTTGGTGTCAATTTCAACCCAGTTCCCAAAAAATTACACTCAAAAATCAAGAAATGGACTTTTCAACGACAATCAATTCTTCCTTTTACGGAGTGTGGGTTAGTTAATCATTTTCCTTGGCTGCTATCAAGTACACAAATTAAATAACTTAACATGTAAGCTTGAATTTGAGACTTTTACGTACACTACAGAAACAGGTTTTGCCTTCTCCTTACGTTTAGTGAAATGATCTTTCCATTTGACAACAATCCACAATCAAGTGCCATGACCTAAAGGTAACCCCATTCCTAGTGAGCAATTAAGATCACATAATAGTTGTGTAATATCAATATGCTGATTCGAATGGGACGTAAAATTTATGTTCTTTTGAAAACATTAGGCGCCTATATGACCAACTCAGTCATAAGTCAATGAACACCCGGTCATCGAATTTTAAATATCGTAACGTTCAATCTCACGTACTAAACATTCATCACATATTTTTCACATATTTTTCCGAATGCCCATTAAGTCTCAAATCTATTAATGCCCTCATAAGAAAGGGAAGTAATATCTACTTTTGACCATATACCAAGTAACCTAGAATGAAATTTGTCTCTATTATAAGTAGTAGAAATTGACTTTTGTCTCTATAGAGACTTTCCCTCTTGTCCTATTTCTCTCCTTGCAAGTTTCTAGAAGCCATAAATTATATTTTATATTACCACAAACTTAAAATGTCGATGATAATAATTAATACTATGTATCAAATAGTATGCCCACCACTAAAGACATTACAATTGGACCATTCCGAGGAGCCACAAGGAAACAAGAATAATTTGTTGTCTAGCTTCTTGATATCATCTTGCTCTAGAATTATTCGAACCGGCCTTCTCAATTTCCCTCCCTATCTTTCCCTTTCAATCAACCTTATAAATATCTTAATGTAGATAATTATATATAGAATTCTCACTCTATAGCTACCCCAATTTTCTTTCTCTGAAAATGGATGATTCTGCAAGTTTTCCAGATCAAGTAGATACAACAGAAGAAGCGGAAGAGACACTTTCTCTTTGTGATTTTCCTCTAAATGTTGCCGAACCCGAAAGGAAGGATTTTCCCAAGATTCAAGATCGAAGATCATCGTCCGAACCCTCGGATTTCTTCGAGTTCTTTAGTGATGTTAGCTCCGACATGTCCCATGCAGAAGACATCATTTTCTGTGGTAAACTCGTACCCTACAAAGAACGACCTCTTTTCAAGGATCGTATTCACAATTCTCTTTCTTCAGATGATAATAGCTTAAAGACTTTTACTACAAGAAGGTGCGAATCATTGTCTGATCAGAACACAAGATCGCACAAAACGAAGAAGTTGATGAGAAACAGCCGCTCTTTAGATTACAGAAAACTACGTCGTAATTCAAGCTTCGTAATGAAATCTGAGGACTCGGAAATTCAAAGAAGTTCATCCAAGAGTTCGACAAAATCTGACGTCCCGGGATCAAAGGTATCGAAACCAAGATGGCATATTTTGATGTTTGGCCTAGTGAAATTTCCACCGGAGATGGATCTACAAGATATAAAAAGCCGGCAGGTTCGCCGGAATAATCCAGGGAGTATGTTTCCAGCTATTGAGACCAGCACGAAGGCTCCTGTCAACCGGAACGAGCGGAGAAATTCTTGGGGTCATGATTTGTTAAGGGTGTTAAGTTGCAAAAGTCATGGTAGCGTGGCCGTGACAGCCTCTATTGATTTTGTGCCTCAAGTTTGAAGAGTTCAAAAATCAATGACGTGACAAAATTTATTATAGCTCGTTAAAATTTTAAATATAGAATATTTACGTTATTGTGAAAATTTCGGGTAGAAGAAAAGATGGTGTACAGTGTGTGCCCTATACTTGATGTTGAGAAGAATCACATGAATACCATATTTAATTTTGTTAATTAATTTCTATCTTTTTTTATATAGGAGTATATTTATTTTTTTTGTTTTAAATTTTAAATTCAAAGGCTATTAATTGGCGGGCCAAAGTCAAAGCTTAATTGACCTTTCCTTCATACACAAGTTGAATGAGTAGGTTTCATTATATTTAAACATATTGATGATTCAATATGATTAACGTTCGAAATGTGCCTACTTTTACTTTTCTTGGCTCGTGGGTGGTCGAACACAGGGGTGGATACAAGGGGGGGCTTGGCTGGGCTATAGCCCCACCCCCCTCAAGGCCCAAAAAAATTTTTTTTAAAGGTTTTTTTTTTCTTAAAACAGTTTTTCATGTGTAAAATTTTTTTTTCACGTATTAGCCCGGTTTGAAATTTTGTAACCCGATCTTAGATCCAATCCTAGATCCGCCCCTGAACTCGAACATGTCCAAAAGAATTGAAATACCTCCATATGTATGTATGTATGAATATGTAATTGTGCATGTATTTCAGATTAATCGAGTTACAAATAATGAACATTGTATTCAAACCATTTTCTATGTGATGCCAAAAAATGATCTCTTCTTGAAATTCAAGGCTTGAAAGTGTAAAATTCAGTGTCAACATCATTTGATTATCTTCCTAGGATAAAATGATCTCTTCTTGAAATTCAAGGCTTGAAAGTGTAAAATTCAATGTCAACATCGTTTGATTATCTTCCTAGGATAAAATGATGAAAGATCAGATTCGAATTAATTAATTTACTTGATATTAAGACATGTATTAATTAAAGTTTGACTTATTTTACGCATGGCTCCCAGCCTGGGGTTTGATGGATGTTAAATGCAAAATAATAGAGAAGTGAAATAGAGAAATCAAGACAAGTATTTAACGTGATTTGACGATGTGAAGATTTTTTATTCAGTATGAATAAAGGGTTATATCATCGGTATTTATACTGATTCTAGTTCAAGCACATACAAGACTGTAGGACCCATACAAGAAAAATAAGAAAAATAAACATGTTATGTACTATGAGGGCGTTGCCCCCGCACTCCCAACCTGTTTAGCGTTCCGACAAACAAACAGTGAATTAAATCCACAAGACCGATGGCATCGCTTCACTCCCCTCACTCCACTCCGCTCCGACATCGATCATTTTGATCCAATAAATTTGTGTTTCATTCTATATGAGCCATATATACAACATAATTCAATCCCTCTTCGAGTAACCCAAAAAATTGCACTTATGTAATCTTTTATTACATGCCCAACATTTTGTTTCACTTAAAAGGATAAAGCATGGTCCAAATTAAAACTTTCAAAACAATTTATTCATCAGACATTGTTAGGTGGAAAATTGTGGGCGTGTATATATATATATATATGTAGAGGCAAAAGATTCAAATAAAGCGGTGAAAACGAGAATGCTTCATTTTCATAAAAAATTACGTGGTTTGGTGGTAGCAAAACATCCTAATTTTGGCGATAGTTTCTAGCTCTCAACTATTTTGTATTCGATTTATCCTAGACAAAATTTTGGGAGCTTTGTGGAACACAAAGTTTGGAAAGAATTTAGGACTAAGCTCTTGTTTGGGCTCTATTTTTCAAAAAATACTACGTTCGTCCCATAAAGATAGATTTATTTATATGTCCACACAGATTAAGAAAATATAATTAATATAGTTGAAAATTTGAATTTTTTTCTTACATTTTTCCTAATTTACCCACACATTAAATAATGGTTTAAATATGATTATTTTATATTTGTTGATAATAAGATATATTAAATATGAGTGTATTAGAAAACTAAAAAATACATATACTTTTTATAAAGAAAGTGATCTATAATTTGAGACAAACTAAAAAGAAAATTAAGTTTATCTTTATGGGACAGGGGTAGTATATTTTTTTAAAAACCCATTTTCAAAAACACATTTTCTCATAAAATAATATTACACGTTAATCCAAATATTTTTCTTATTTTTTAACAGTACATTCTTTAAAAAATTACTATTTCAAAACACATTTTCTCTAAAACAAAAAAACTCATTTTAATGGATCCAATTAGGAGATAAATAAGAACGAACATGACTAAACATGTAGCTTTAAATAGGCTCTATCATCCTTTTCCTTTTGTTCTTATATTTTTTAATTATTTTAGAAATTATAATAGAATTTGTAACTAAGAGTTACACGGTTCCTCCCATACGACACATAGAAGGGACAAATAAGAGACAAAATGATCACGTAAACACGTAGTAATACCAAACATTTTATAATATCTTATTATGGGCTTCTTGAGTAAGTCAAATACGTGTTTGTTTTCGAGGGAATGGGACCATATTTCTTTTCTTGATGATAAATGCAAAGCAGTTAAGAACATAGCACATTTCGCGTGAAGACATCCTTAAGTTTTCCGGGGACAAGTACTCATGTCAAACAGGTGCAATTTAAAGTCAGATTTTATAAATGATAATTTATTTTTAAATGTCAATTTTTTTACTTCTTTCCTTTTCTGAGAGATGCATATTTTACTCTTAACATGTTCTTGGCTCGTTTAATATCCTAAATCATAATATTCGATTGTTTATTTAAATGTTAAATTAATAAAATTGCTTGTTTGACTTTCGATTTGACAAATTGGAAGTAATTTTGACTTTAAAAACTATTCTCTTTCTAGCGGATAGAATTGAGGAAAAGATGTACTTTGTTTCTTCAATTACACTCGTCGAGCTTTTTGGTGGATGAAAATCTAAATAGAGCACAGATTCAAAAAAAAAAATGTTGCTTTTATTTATTTGATTGTTAATTTTTTGAAGAAAGGCTCCTTTAATTTTTATTAGTCATTTGGTGTATGAATATTAATTAGATTGTCTATCTGAATCCATTGCTGGCAAAAAAAACTTTCTTCAGGGATCTCAAATTCGTTTATTGAGAAGTCAATGGGTGCAAAAATAAAAGATTAAAAACTTGGATGATTTTTGTATATCTAATAAATTGAAGTAATTAAGAACATTTGTAACACGACAAATATTTACATTATTTTGTACATAATGATGTACAAAATAGATGGCATGGAATACAGAGAGGAAGAGAAAAGAAAAGAAAAGAAACTCGATTATTATAATATTTATCTCTTTTTCATGTCATCTATTTGTACAACATTATGTACACAATGATGTACAAATAATATTACTCATATCTTAAACAAAAGAGGATACGGCAAAAGTCATACGTAATTCAAATTACTGGTTAGCCGTTAGTAGTATCTGAACTAAAGTCACACTTGCCAAAAGCGAGAATGCACTAAGGTGGGAGGCAACCAGGTTTTGGGCTTCAACATGTGTTTGGGCTGCCATCAATTTATAAGTGGATACATCATGGGGCCCAAAGTGTTAAGCAGATCAAACAGGCGCCGCCATCCGCCATCGTTTTTGATTTGGATTGTCGATATGCAAATCTTTCGGGTTGACAGGTTTTTTATATAGAGAAAATTACCTAGAAACCTACTTTTAAAGTTTCATTTTCAAAAAACAGGTGGATTAATTTTTATTTCACAAATCAGGTGATAATTAAGTTTTAATAATTACAATTAATAAAAATTTAATTACAATATATAATTAACGTGTTTTGCTAATTCATAACCCAAATCACCTCTCTCTCTCTCTCTCTCTCTCTCTCTCCCAACCTAGCCTTTCTTTCTCTCTACATTTCTACCAGCCCGTCGCCGTCTTGAGAATTGCCGGTGAATCACCCGCCACCTATCCATTGCACAGATCTGTCGCTTCGTTTGCCGTCGTCTCCCAGCCATCGGCGTTGGTACCGTTCGGAGATGGTGGCGCTGTGAAATTGGTTCGGACAAAGGACCTGGGTTTCGTGGTGAAGTCGTGGGCACCACAAGTGGAGGTGTTGAATAATAAATCTATGGGTGGGTTTTCATTTTCTGTGTTCTTTCATACATAAATATAACCTTTCTTTGCATTTTTTTGAACACTTGAGTTTCATTGGCTGGTTGGTAAGAAATTCTTTTAGTTTATATGAAACAATACTTCTAATCAAAAGTCTGGGCATATATGCATAATGCACAAATATAATTGTTGAAAATTTAAATATTTTATGTTCTTTTTTTTGCAGAGGTATTCTGGTGGATATGGCATCGTCTGTTGAAGAAGATACACATGTTGAAGAAGAAGTCACACAAGACGAAGTTGAAGTTTCTGATAAAGAAATGGAAGAGGCACCAAATGCCCCCACATCCCACCGAAAGAGAAAAACAAAATCAAGAAATCTTTCTAAAAAACTAGTATTCCCAGTTGAAGAAAATGTGGCACCCTTTTCTGTTCTATGACCATATCGCGATTTGACTACCGGATAGTTTGTTGTAACCGATTGTGGCCGTTTGTGCCCAATTGTGACCGTTTGTGACCGGCTAACTGTGACTCGTTGTGACCAACTGTGACTAATTATGACCGATTGTGACTTGAAATTCTGGAATTTTTTTGGAAGTGGGGAATGGGTGGATGGGGTGGGTAGGTTGATAGGAGCATAGTTTACCAGATGGATCGTGAATAGCCGCTGGAGAAACCGTCGGAACTTTCACCGGAGCGACTGCCGGAGTAGATGGCCACCTCCGACGGAGAGAAGGGGGTAGGAGAGGACCGCCGTTGCCAGAGCAGTCGCCGAAGCGTTGCCGGAGCAGTCGCCGACGTCATCGGAGAGATGCCAGAGATGGAGGGAGGTGGTATAATGGGGTGGGTGAGGTGTTATGGGTGTAAACCGTAAATAATTAATATATATTATATTATAATTTAATATTTAATAAATATATTTATCACCTGATTTTTGAAATATTTAGACAAATTTGTTAGTTTTGAAAAGTAATTCTTAAATGTAGATTTTATGTATTGTTCCCTTTTATATATCCATGTATTATTAAATTTTTAACTAGTACACAAAATTCATTTTCTCGGTGTTTATATACCATTTAAATAATAAATAGATAAAAATCAATGATAAATAAGTAAATCTTACTTGTGAATCTTACTAAATATGTGAAGAAAAAGTGGCTTGAAAATTTTAAACAATTTATAAACTTGAGCCAAGCTAACCATAGGCAGAGTCTTACTTTTGTTTAAAGGGGAAAATTGCACGTTCAATTCACAAACTATTGTTCTAGTTACAAGTTGCATGCCACCCTTTAGGAAGAACAAGTTGCTAGCATAACCAACAAGTTGATATTCTATAGAAATATGCCCCTATTGTGTTTATTTAGTTTCTTGTTTGATTCTAGAGAATAAATATTGATATGGTAATGAAATTGAAGCTATCAATAAAACTTCTTCAACAAAAAATTTAGAAACAAGTGTTACGTCTTTTCCTCCACTTTCATCATCGTGTTTAGGGAAGAGAAAAAATAGGAAATCTTCATATGTGTGGTAACACTTCACAATTATAGGAGATTCAAAAGCAGAAGATGTTAGGCGTTCGTGCAATTATTGTGGGCATGGTTTTTGAAGTCTTCAGCAATATCATCAAGAATTTTATCTTGTATCCTTCGATCCGCGAATATCCAATCTTTCACGCATATGAGAGCTTCCAAAATATATTCTTTAAATCTAGATCTTCTTTCGTCCAATACCCTGTTACCTGCACTAAAAGCAGACTCGGATGCAACTGTTGAGACTGGAACTGTTAGTAGATCT
Source organism: Fraxinus americana (assembly GCA_035079005.1). Classification (NCBI taxonomy): domain Eukaryota; kingdom Viridiplantae; phylum Streptophyta; class Magnoliopsida; order Lamiales; family Oleaceae; genus Fraxinus; species Fraxinus americana. The sequence continues at coordinate 8,511,675 of CM068726.1, read as the reverse complement.
CGTACCATTTTAGATAATACAGGATACGACCGCTCATTTAATTTTCACCATCCTAAAATATCTAATTTATCAACTTCATCTTCAGGTATTACACTATAATGATCAAATTGATAATATCTTTCTAATTCAGCAGGTGTGGTATTTGGATTTGCAGTTGAAGTTGTAGATGAAGAACCAATAATATTACGTTTCTTAGCTATTATGGAGAAAAAAGAAGATTTGCCTTTCGAAGTTGTACTAGAGTTTGTAGAAGAAGAAATATTTTCATTGTTACCATATTTAATAAAATAGTCGTTATACATTTCATTAATAAAAGTATCCAATTGTCGATTTGTAATATTTATGTTAAAAGCTAGTGTATCAGAAGTGATTCTAAAGCACAATGAACACCAAACAACTTAATGCGAGGATCTATTACAACTGCCAGTGGAAAAATTAGTGGCATGTTTTCATAATATTTTTTAAACTTTTCCTCCATTGAGTAAATAATTTGAAAGAAAAATGGATTGTCTCTAAATGATGAAAATTGTTCAGCAATTTCTACTAATTGTAAAAGTACAAGATTACTAGTCGAATAATAAACTCCAGAACTAACTTTTGTTGCCTTATAAAAAGTTTCAAAAATTTCATAACTTGAAATGCTTTTTCCCAATCCGAATCAGTTATATAAAATTGACTTTACTTTGAATTAACAAATGCATTAATAGTATTAGTATAGCCAACACACGATTTTAACATTAAAAATGTTGAATTCCATCTATTAGGAACATCGTCAACAAATTTTCTTCTTCTCAATCCAAGATTTTTACAATTTTTTGCAAATTCTTGTTGTTTAGAATCTGAACAAGAAATATAATTAATAGATTCTCTAATTATACTTATTTGTGGTGTTATTAATTTCAAACCATCTTACACAACTAAATTATATATATGACAAACACAACGCATGTGAAATAATTTAGAATCATATAGGGGTCTAATCGCCCTAATTAAAAGCTCAATACATGCATTATTAGCTCTTACATTATCAAATGTAACACTAAATAGTTTATTTAACACACCAAATTCATTAAAAACTTGTAATAAATTTTCACACAAATTTACACCATTATGTAGATATTCAAGTAAACGAAAAGCAATAATTCTCTTATGCAATAACCAATTATTATCAATGAAATGTGCTGTAACACAAGCATAACCATTATGATTTCGTCCAGACCAACAATCAGACGTGAAACACATAATTCCATCAATTTTTTTAAGTTCATTTTTTAAATTCTCAGCCATTGTATGAAATAATTTCATAGAATTAGAATGAACAGTATTTCTACTCACACTCCTATAAGAAGGTTGAATGTACTTTTGCAGGAATTCCTCAAAATACTGATCTTCTACAAATGTGAAGGGCATCTCACGAGCTGCTAAAAATTCCGACATCCCAACTCGCATTCGTTCCTGCGAATAAACAAAATTAGTAAAAGTGACTGATCCACTAGCATTAGTAAAACCAGTAATTTGAGTTTGTCTAGGATCCAAATGTCCTGTTTCATTTAGATGTTTCTCTTTGTGTCTCCGTAGCGTGCCGGTGCCTTGACCATATCTCCAGACATAATCTTTTTTGCAGATATTGCATACTACTTTTCCATCCTTTTCATTTACTATAAAAATTTGCCACACCTCTGATGTTTGTTTTTTTTCCTTGATGATTGAGATGATCCAACTTCTGCAACATTATCATCTTCTAAATTTATTGGGGAGCAACTATCAGTGAAAATAGGATTTTGAGACGAAAAATCGTGAGAATCCATAATATAGTAGTATTAAACAGTTTAGTAGTAAGAAGAAAGAAATATAATAGAGAATCCGAGATGATGATAATATTTGTAGTTGAAAGACGAAAATGAAGTGAACTTACAGATGAAAATGAAAATGCAGTTTACTACCAATGTAAATTCAAAACGAAAATGCAGTTTACTACCAATGAATTGAATTTATAGATGTTAAATATATTTTACCGTTACAATTTCGTACTTCACAATACAATAAAAAAAAAATTAAATATTGCATGCAGGGGTAGCTGCAGGCTACGCCTGCAGCAGCAGCAGCAGCCTGCTTGCTACAGGCTACGCCTCCCCTTTTTTTTCGACTTTTTTAATTTTTTATTTTTTCCTTTTGCGGGCCGTGGGTTAACCGCGGCCCGTGAAGCCTAAACCCGCGAAACCCGTGGGTCACAACTTTTTGGCCCGTGAACCGCCCGCACGGGTCACGGGTCGGCCCGCGGTCCCGGTTTTCACGGGTCATGGCCGGCCCGTCCATCTTGACACCTCTACACATAGCATATTCCTTGAAAATAATACTTGTGTTTTTGTCAAGTTTCTTTAAGACTTTTATGAAGTAACTTTGAAATTTAGTACATCATTACATGTGAACTGTTTATTTTCATGAAGTATGTTTACTTGTAACTGAATTGAAACAATGAAGTTGAAGTGGGGATTATCTTTTAGGTCAAATGACTATTAACATTAAGAAAAAGATTGATTTGTCTTAGGGGAAATGGAATGTGTTAACCAATTATTAGTGATTGTTTTTGTGCTTGATCCAAGATACAAATTGGAGTATCCTCATTATTGTTTTGGTAATATTAAAGAGGATATGTAAGTTGCTTATATCATGACAGATTTTGAAAAATTATATGATGACTATTTACAATTGTTATATGAGATATGAAGCGAGTTCTAAAATCAATCAAATATATAGTGATGTGGATTTTCTTCTGCAAAAGAATGCCCTACTTCAAGTGTGTGTCTTACTCGTATTCCTAAATTTAAGAGAAAATAAGCAGCAAAAGATTTGGTTGAGCTAAAAAATGAATGATGTGGATAGACACTTGTATGACACTTGTGAAGATATAAAAAATAGTGATTTTAACGTTCTTAATTGGCAGGGGGGAGAGGGTGTTAATGAAACTAACTATAGCACTTTGTCCAAACTTGCAAGAGATGTTACGACAATTCAAGTGCCTGTAATGGCTTCAAAAAGTGCTTTCAATACTTGATGAAGAATTCTTGATTCCTTTGTAGTTCTTTAATCCCTATGACTATGGAGGCTTTGATATGTACTCAAAATTGGCTTAAATATCTCCAAGCACGGAGAGATTCTATATGGTAGATGTGAATAAGTACAACAGAATGAATGAGGTAATATAGCTATCTAGCTATTCCATGAAATAATGTGCTTTCGTCTATTTTATTGTCGAGTGGTTATATTCACACACATTTTTTTTTTTTTTATAAATACGCATTTTAATTGTATTAAAGATCACTAACTTGTATTCATCATCACACTCGTATTTTTAGCTTTATTTTTCATCACATTCTTATTTCTCAACATTTCACTTATCAGAAAATTTTGTTTTTAATAATATTTTTTTTACAAAATATTATTTATATACTTTAAAATGAGGGTCAAATATTTAATCGCGTTTTTTCATTATTATTTATTTTGCTTATTTAAAAATAAAATGGACAAATCAGTCTTTTAATTTTATCTTAAAGAAAGATTTGGAAAGAAATCATAATCAGAAACAATTTATGGTAATTTGTAATGTTTAAAATAAAAATGTGATAATGTATAAAGATTATGAACCTTTCATGCAATTAAAATGTAGTTTAATTCATAAAAATTTTGGTGTAAATATATTTAGCTTATTGTTAGTTCAAGCATTATTTTTTATTAATGAAGGTTACATCAAAGTAATTCACGCGTTTTCTAATTTTTCAAGTAGATGTATAATGTATTGCAATGTGAATAGTTCTTTATCATCATAACATTAAGAATAAATCTATATGTACATAATTACTGTATATAATGGATTACATAGGCCCATGTGCAAGAAATTAGGCCGTGTATGTGAAGTGTGGAAATGTCAAAAATTATATACTACCGATGGATGCGTGCCTCATGTCAATTATGTAATGTAATATGTAAATAATTATGTACTTGTAGCATGGTCATAACATTAATATTTTTCCCTAAATATTTCTATGTCGTACGAATGCTGCTTAAAGCTTATGCGACAAGTGGAGATTGTAGTGTGCTACCTTATTATTTGTTTTAAGAGTTCGAATTTTGGATGACCAGAGTACTTTTATTTTCTTATCTATTAAGTTTAGATTACTGTAATATTATTATTTGTTGAATGAATATAATATTTTATTTTTACTTTTGATGCTTTATGACAATTTTGATTGTGTTTTTGATAGTATGATTTTAATTTGCATGATATTAATTATTTGAGATACAAAGTTTTAGCTCCTATTTTGAAAATTTGTAATTATACATCAATTCTTAGATAGAGATTATTTCCATTTGATTGTTGATTCCTTATTGAAGTGGCAAAATCCTTACTTTTACTGATTTTATTTTAGGCAATTAAGGGTTGACCAGAGGTCAACGATAATTCTCGTACTGAAAAAAAAAATAAAAAAAAATTCCACTGATCCAACCTGACCCGATCATTTTCTGTCACCGAACCTGGTCGGACACGGTTCAGTTAAGAAAAAGCCAAAACTGACCAAGTTGGGTCGGTTCGAATAAGGCCCAAACCGACCCCGCCAGTTGTCCAGTCCTTGAAATTGACCGTTATATGGTGCAATGGTTCTCGTTTCTTCAGTTGTGATAAACACATCAGAATAAAATCTCCATACATGGGCATGCTACAATGTTTTGTTCTTGTGTGATGAATTGTAAGAACACAAGGAATAACCACAAAGGGAGCAGTAAATTAGCAAAATCTGAGCACAGATCTATAAGGAATCCATTCATTAAATACACAAAATACCAGAAGACAGTATAAGATATTGCAATCCATAATTCCAGACATTAAACATGACACGTCTGAGATTCTTTCTTACATTGATTGGTATATTCTACACTACGTTTGTTTCTGGAAGCTTGCGTTCCATCTAACCGAATGCATATACATTTAGTTTGAAGAATCAAAATGGCAAGCTGTTGAATGCAATAGGTATTATACTTAAGCTTACTGTGAAGTCACTTCATATAAAGAAATATCCAAAAACATGATCCCGCCTCAGAAGATTTCTCCATCATCAACACGAAACCACATCCTACAAATGTCCAAATTTATTTTCAGTTATCATATAATTAGGAGTACGAACCAGCCATGAAAGTAGGAAGTAAACAACACTATGATTCTGATATGTGTAATAGTTGGACATCATCTTTCTGAATACGCAACTGGAAGAAGAAGATACCAAGAAAAGAAGAGAGATTTATTGGCCACAGGATACGAAATTTTTTTGTTTTCACACAGCATACAAGCAGAATTTCTTCATATGTTGAAACAAGAAAGCAGCATATCGTGCAAATACTTTTTGGAACAGAATTGAACTGAATCTCAGAAGGTTTTCATCATCTTCTCTTCAGAGTGCCCCAGAATATAAACTAAACAAAGTTGAAAATGGTATATATACCTTTTCTCTGGTTCACTAACAGCAGAATTTAACTCGAGCTTAAGCTGAATAGAACAGGAAAGGTACTGCAAAAACAAAAAAAACTTTTAACTTGTTGTACAGGTCGCACACGGGGTTATCAAGTCTCATTTTCAAAATGCATTTCCGTACTTTTCAATTTTATTTTAAGTATTAAGTGGACCGATAGAAGTATATGAAATGAGTGAAATTTATACTTAAAAAAGAGAGAGAGAAAAGAGAGACAGATCCCAAAATCAGCAATCAGACGATTCACGAATCATTTAGTCAAACTGCATTTCAATGTTGGACAAATTCTTCATCGACACAAAAAACGAAGGAACAGGCTGACAGAACAAATATAATTATAACCCAAATAGAAAGAATTACAAAAGAGAGACAGCAGAAAAAAAAGTAACAAAGAATAAATATTAGTCTTAATAAAACAAGTTATAATGCTAAAAGATTAGAAAAATGGCAAATATTAAAAAGAAGAAACGCTCGATTAATATGTAAATCACCACTTTTACTAAAAAAAATTCATTGAAAGAATATATACAAATATATTTTTATCTATCATTTATATACCCAGAATAAAGAAAATAATATTTTTTGAATCGACAAAAATAATTATGAATAAATCCATTTACAAAAATGAAACAAATCAAGAAATAATTAATAAAAAAAATATAAATCCGATTGAGTTTATTTCGACAATAAAAAAGCCACTTTATAATACTAGTAATAGTAGGACAAATTCATATATTTTTTATGATTTAAACTACTTGTCACAAGCATGTGTATTTTACACCTTATCGCAAACCCAAGTTATTAACTTGTATAATTAAAATCTGTTCTTCAGAATCAAGAAAACCCTTTTTTCTTAAGCCTGATGAGTAACTAATCATAATATATTTGCTCTTCCCAATGGCCAACAATAATTTTCGGTAAATATTAATTTGAGAAAAAAGCTTACCAACTAAGAAAATGGTTAGCATCAAAGCAAGTATGAATCGAATGGAATTGACAGGCAATGTTGGTGAAATTTGTTGTTGCCTCTGACTTCTCGGAGTTCGTTTGAACAGCTGAAAACCATGTGGAAATGCACCAGATGTTATATAAGCAAAACCAAATAAAAAAATCTACTTATATATAAAGAATTTAATGAAACTGAGCCAAAGGAGGTACAAGACCATGAACAGCTCTAGGAGGACTATCCACCTTACAAATAAAAGTCGAAAAGTAAAGAGACCTTTACATAGAAACATTCAGAGTTTGAAGTATTCAGTGACCAAAAACATGAGAAAAGAGAATAAACTTGTTCAGATTTACTGCAAGTCTAAAAATGAAAATAAATAAATAATAGTAAGAGATTTATAGACCACAACATAAGTCTCTAAATTTTTCATATAAACTCCTATAGTTAGGTAAGTTTGATAGGGAAAAAAAGAACAACATAGAGATATCATAGTATTAACCTGATTTATGCAGTTGATCATCTTCAGATGGGTGTAAGTTAACACTCCTCCCTTTGCTTGAGGATGGTCTTCACACCTTGATCTCCAAAAATAAGGTTTGGAACCCTTCTCTTTGGGTGTTGCTTCAACCAATGCATTCCTCTGTTCGTTGTCATTATCAATTACAATCTCCAAAGCACTCACTCCTGGCAAATTCCGTGCTCTTCGAGAACTAGGTTCATCCCTTGCCTCGGGAATTTCTTCCTCTTCTGGCTCTGTGAAGCAGTTGGCTTCCACATTACTTGTGAAAATTTCTTCAAAACCCTTTGTCTTAATTGGAATTTGTGCCTTGAAACCAACTTCAGAGTCGATTCCAACGTCTTTTCTTGTATGGTTTTTCTCTTTAAAAGGACTAGTTGCCGGTTCTGCAAGCTTCGTACTTGGGTTATCAGGAGTTCCAGAAAGAAACAAAGCTAAGTCGTCACGTTCTTCTTCATCCAAGTTTATCCAGCTAAAAGGTTGGTTTCTATCCACAGTATATGATTCTTTTAATGCTGCTTCGACACGGGAAATTTGATCTTCTATAACAGAAACAAATTGCCTGTGTCTGGTCTTCGTAACATCATCAGCATGATTTCTGTAGCTCAATCTAACAGCCCTTTCAAACTCTTCCAACTATTGTGAGGAAAAAGAAAAAGAGGAGAAGAAAGAAAAATGATTCAGAACAAACTTCAAGAACTAAAAACCAACTGCGACAATATACTCATAATGGAACTGGATGGTTTATGTTGAAAAAAAGGCAGAAACTAGCGTCAATCTTCCCATATTAGAGAAAAACTTACAGAAGGATTGAAGCCAAAACCAAGAATCAACTCACTTAGTGTCCATTATTTCTATATCCAATGAATTATTGATACCAGAAATGATAAAATGAAGTACAAAACTCAGTTACATGAAAGAGGTGATCAACCTGCCATTTTGCAGTGCCTAAAGCCATTTGAAGTTCTCTACTACGTTCATCTAAATTTTGAGCTGCCTCCCCTTCTTTCCTTGCTCTGAGCCATGTTCTGTAAGCAGATTCCATTCTGCCAAAGCAAAAATGTCAAGAGAATATATCACTGGAAGTGGCTATTTAGGACTTAATTTCACTGGTGAATCAACATTAGGTGTCGCCAAGAACCATGGAAATTTCTATGAAGATATGTACTTTCTATGATTTCTTCCTGTCTCCTCGCATGTCCAAAGTTAGAACCAAAAAAAAAACTCGAATTGAAAGCAAAACTACTCAATTATTAAGCAAATACAATTTGCAGAAAAACCCAATAGATACGATAGAAAACACACAAATAACCATAACTACATAAAAGCAAAAGAAAAAGAACAGAACATGGAGAAATTCACAAACAAAAGGTTTCATCAAATCATTGAACCTTCTTAAACCCACTTAATTTTCAAAGCCAAAACGAAAACCACATAAATATAAAGAAAAGGAAATTAAACGCAAATTCCTTATATAACCAAAAAAAAAAGGATTTAATATTTATCCAACACAAGGCACAAACAAACAAAATCAATCAAACACAGATCGGAATACAAGAAAAAGAAAAGACAAAAAATAGAAATGGGTAAAATAATTATAATTTATCACACACTTACATATCGGCAGATTGTTGGACCTCCTCAGCTGCAGAAAAGAAAGTATCCTTTTGCCATAAATCAAAACTGTGTGCAACCAACATTTTTCCCTTGTTCCTTTTCTTGCCTTCTTTATGCTGAATAACCCACCAACAACAACCGCTTCAAAACCAACAAATGCATACAATTATTGTCTCTCTCTATTGCGTGTAGGAAGAAATGCACACCCAAAATTAAAGTTCCCCCTTCTCTTCTTTGCTCAGGGAAAGCAAAGAAGGAAGAGAGATTAAGGTAGAAGAAAACAAATAGAAAAAGGACGAGAGAGAGACGGGTGAACGAATCTTTAATCCACTCTTCTCCTCCTTTCTATCTCTGCAAGTTTTTTAGGGTATGTTTTTGATGAATACTTTTCTTTTCCCATTTTCAGTTTTTTTATTTATCGGAGTACAAATGCGCAATTATGAGTTTTATCAGGTGCGGGCAGGTATAGAAGCCTTATAATAGAACCACGTATTAATATTGTAGAGCAATTAGCACATAACATCTCTACATTTTACTATTATTGTGAACATGGTCATTGCCTTTTATTTTTTGGCATTTTCACCATTATTTCAACATTTCATTTCCTAAAATGTTATTTTTATCAATTTTCTCAATTAAAAAATGTGAAATAACGAATATGCTCTTCTATTTAAATAAAAAAAAAAAAAAAAGAATTAATTGTGACTATAGTTCCAAAAAATTTTAAAAAGTGTAAATAAGTCCCAAATAAGTTATTAAAAAAGTAATTAGAATATAATGTCCCTACATTTCATTATTATTATGAAAAACGTACATACCTATAATTATTTTTGACATTTTCATCATTAATTACATTTTCGATTGCGTAAACCATTATTTCTATCAAATTTCTCAATAAAGCTATAAAATGACGAATATACCCTCCTATTTAAATAAAAAGTAAAAAAAGAAAGAAAATTAAAGAAAATTAATTATTTTAATTTCTAATTTTTTAATAATTTATTCGAGACTCGTTTGCATTTTAAATTTCTAATTTTTTAATAATCTAAATTCGAAATTTCTAATTTTTAATAATTTATTTGGGACTTATTTGCGTTTGTTTTTTTAAAAAATAATTTCTAATTTTTTAAATAATTTATTTCGGACTCGTTTGCACTTTTTAAAAAAAATTGGGACTGTGATTTCAATTAGTTCTTTTTTTTTTTAATTTAAATATCATGGTATATCCGTCATTTATTTGAGACTCGTTTGCACTTTTTAAATTTTTTAATGTAATTTTTTCATAATTTATTGGGATTCGTTTACACTTTTTTAAAAAAAAAAATTGGAACTGTGATTTCAATTAGTTCTTTATTATTTTTATTTAAATATGATGGTATATTTGTCATTTATAGTTTTTATTGAAAAATTGAATGAAAATAGATAGAAATTATAGTTTACACAATCAAAATTGTGAAAATGTTAAAAATGAAAGGTGTGAACTATTTTCACAATGATAATAAAATGTAGGGATATTATATGCTAATTACACTTATAATAATTTATTTGGAACTCGTTTGGACTTTTTTTTAAAATTTGAAACTATGACTGTAATTATTTCTTTCTTTTTCTTTTTTTTTATTTAAAGAGAATAGTATGTTCGTTATTTCACAGTTTTTAATTGAAAAAATGTATAAAATTGCATTTTACGCAATGAAATGTGAAAATATGGTGAAAATGCCAAAAAAAAAGATAAAAACTTTTTCCTCAATAATTGTAAAAGATAAGGACGTTATGTGCTAATTACCCAATATTTTACTCTTCAAAGATTCCCCCTTTTGTTTTCTTTTACTCCAAAATGGATGGATGGATGGAAAAATTTGCTTTAGAATTTTAAGTCCTCTCTTTCCCTTCACTTGTTTTTTTGTACTTTATATCAAGAGTGCTCGATTATCGATATTATGTTGTATCTGTAATAAAGTATGTTAACAATTGATCGATTAGACATACAAATTTTCCTAAATTTAGGGACTTAAGAAAGCTTCGAATATTTAGCAATTGAATAGTAAAAAAAAAAAATTTGTTTATTACGTGAAATTCAATAATAAAAATTAAGTTTTAATTCATACAATCAGTGTGGGGAATATTTAAGCAATATTAAAAGAAATAAAATTAAACTACTATGTTTTATGCACAACGAAAATATTTTAATGTTGTTACAACAATATTGACTTGTTTTGATTGCATGTACTACGAGCCAAAGCACGACTAATGTGCATTAAGACATCAAAAGATGCAAAGCCTATGCGCCAAAAAGCATGCTTGTTAAGTTAAATAAAATTAATTATTATTAATAATCTTAAAAATATAGAAATATTTTTTATTATTTTTTTTCACAAAACAATAGTAATATTTGTGTTTTGATTGGCTATTTATTGTGTAGGCAATCCAGGTGAGATGTACTGGATGCTGACTCATAATAATAAATATTAAATAATATTAGTGAGAGCAAACAAAGGAGTCGGCGGTTAGAGAGAGAAGAGGACAAAAGATGATGTGTTGGGGTTTTATTTTTTGCTAGAATACGCTAAATACCAATTATTAACCACTCGCGTGTTCCGTGGTCCACGTCGGCCAACCAAACACAGCCACACTATGTCTATGTGGAGGGTCCCATCTCTCACTTCACATTTTTGGTAAATTTTACGTGATATTCGTTATCGCTCACTATAACAGTCGTCCTACGTAGTACACACATGGTAAGTGGTTATTTGATACATAAGTCAATAAAAAACTATAATACTAATTTGTCATATATATGTCACGTGCAACGACTGCCTCTTTTTTTTTTTTTTTTACGTCGATAAATTGATATTTCTTCTCAAGAAGAAGCATAAACAAACATGCAGTAAATCAGTCGAAACGACACAAATTCGAATTATTAATTTGATTGAATACGAGAGAGGTAGAAGTTGGGAAGAATAAGATAAGACGTTTTAACATAAATATGCACGAGGAAGTGTAGTTTGGTGATGTGCATTGAATTGAATTTCTTTGTGTTGGTGGGGTGAGTCATACCATCCGAGTCACAGGTCATAACTACCGGTCATGGTTGTCGTGCTGTCTTAATTGTGTACCTTCCATTTTAATATTGGTGTAAAAATATTGTAAATTAAAATATAAATATACTAATTAATGGTTGAGAGAGAGAATAAAAAAAAAAAAAAAAGCAAAATCCATGCTAGTGCACCTCTATATTTGTTGTTATTGGTTGGATACCTCTGTTGGTGATTTCTTACCTAATATTATTTTAGATTTTTCCATTAATTTCGTTTGAAAATTAAGGATGTCAATTTAACACGTCGATTCAGATAGTCCGTGGCTCAGACTCTAAATTAAGAATGTCAATTTAACTTGTCGGCACGAACGGTCCGTGGCTCAGCTAGGAAAAAGTCCGAGCCGGTTCGGCTAGTGGCTCGAGGAAACCGAATCGAGCCTCATTTTTGGGCAAGGCCCATGTCACGAGCCATTTTGGCCCATATTTTGAAATGCAAGCTTTGCTAAAACAAACTATAGAGCAAAAGTAAACATTTTGGCCTGCATTTTGAATGGATGACTTTCATAGTATTAGAGCAAGTTGAGATTGAATTTCAATATGAAAATCGTGAATGTGTCTTTCATTTGATAAAAAAGTAAATATGATCCCGTCTTTCCTCGAACAACGTTTTATCTTTATTCAAACATCTTTTTACTGTGGGTGTAAATTACGTTTACAATGTCAAATATCATCCTACAAATTCTGTAAAGATTGCATGTGTTTTTCATAGACTTGTACATAGAAATATGCAGCCGTAAAAATAAAACAAACTATAGAGCAAAAGTAAACATTTAACTAAATCGACAATACAGAAACGTGAGGGGATTAAATGCATTACGGGTCATCCAGTTTTAAGTCGAGGGATATCTAGGAAATTCATCTTCAATTTGATGCAATCATATCACTCAATTTCAATTTGCTTAGAGATCTAGGTATTGTCTTCTTTTCGGTACAATCAAGGCACCCAACTTCGAATTAGTTGCAAATCTGATAATTTTATGAATTGTCAAAATCTGATAGTTTTTGGTGCAATTAAGAAACCCATCTTATATTATTATTATTATTATTATTATTATTATTATTATTATTATTATTATTATTATTATTTTGAAAAAAATCATATAAATTAAAAGAATGGTTTTACAAGTCAACTATTTATTTTTTAATGTTGAGATCAATATATTAAGTTAATTAAACTATAGTAGTGGACTAAGTGACCAAATCTGGGAGTAAATATATTGAGTAAGTTGATTGCACCACATTGAATACGAGTAACTAAAGCTAGATAAGCAAATCAATTTGAACGATTTGATGGCATTAAATTGAAGATGAATAACTTAGATGCATCTTGTTACACCTATCCTAATGAGGCTCCATATCAATGTCACATGGTAGCCAACTAGCAAGTCGAACCAAGCCCATACTTGACATCACAGTCCTACCGATTGAGGTGAGGCCATATATAAGGTCGACGAGATGATGCATCACTTCCGTCAAGGTGCCATAAAGAGGCCGACCCTCCATGATTTAGATAAGGTGTTACGCATGCTGCTGGGAGGAATTCCGAGGCAATTAGCCACTTTGTTGATTGGAAGCGTCCCTCATCTCATCTCCTCTTCTAATAGATCTTTTCTACAAGATCTTTTTCATGATTGATTGATGTGACACCTCTATAACAAGTACTTAAAAAGTCAAATTGTCAGTGTACTTTTTAAAAGTTGAACTTAGACTCTAGGGTGACCACTTTTCAGAGAATGTTAAATGTCAATCAACCTATGATTGATGTTTAGGAAGAGACACCATCGACCATCAAGATGATGTCATGTGTCTCTTAATCCATTGATAACAATTTTTCCCCTCCTATTATAAAAACTCTCACTTATGACACATTTAGTTGTCAATATTTTTCATGAAAAATGTTTTTTTTTTTTTACCTAATTTCCTATTTTTATACTGTTTGATCGAAAAATATTTTCCTACTTTTGGTCACGTAACTATATTTTTCTTGAAAATAAGGAAAATATTTTCTTTAAAGGGTGGTTGTTTTTATTTTTCAAACAATTTACTCTTTTTCTATCTCTCATCTACTTATCAATAAAAAATAGATAAGTATAATATTTTATAAGTTGAAAACTAAATCAATCGATCATATTTAATTAATAATTTTCATATAAATAAGTTCTAAGTAATTGAATTGTCTAAAATTTATGTTCTTTCTATATAAATTCTACACTCCCAATCAAATGCTCTCTTAGTGTCATTTGAAGATAATGCAACTTTATACATTCAAGTTATAATTTTGTTCTCTCGTTTTTACGTTCTCAATATATCTCCGGTGCACGAACACTTTTGTGGCTCTAGTCCCACACCCGTATACTACTTATCATGAATGATTTGACAGTTTTGAGTATTCGCGACCACCTTCCTCACTATCGAAGAAGACCACATGTAACTAACAGTTTGTCCAAACATGCAGCAGTAAAACTACACGGACGTAAGTAGAGCCGATATATGTTAACCACGTCATCCTTACATAAATCGAGCTCAACACATTCTCATATCAACATTGAATGACCCACATTGCAATTTAACCGAACATAAAGTGACGACTTAACATCCTCGGGCGAATACTCCATAAAGCAGGGGGACAAAATGGAGAAGTTGCAACGAAACAAATTAGTGCAGATAATTGAAATCAACAGAACCCCTTTAAGCAGATTTTGCCATAATTAAATAGCCTAATATCTACTCAAAAACTTCAATTAGAGGATGTTTTGTGGAGATTAAAATTAGATTTTTAGTAGATTGTGATAGAAGTTTTTGAAATGTGTGGTTGAAAAGTTGTGAGACCCATGGAAGATGTGGTTAATATTGATTGTTTGACTTTGACTTTGACTTGAATTAAAATCAGATTTTAATTCGGACCAAACATGTAAGTCATACCACATGATTCAGATTATTATAGTTTCAGTAATTTAAAAACTAAAAGTCCAATTACTATTCTACGCACTAAATAAATTCAAGTCAAAATACAAAAATAAAAATTCTTGGCCTCAATTCCCAATCTCTAAAATTGAAGTACTTCCACGTATTCAATCAATGATGATCACCATGTGAGGGTTGCTGCTAATTATATTATTTTAATTTTGTAATGATCAACAAATTTTTATTTTTATTTTAAAAAGTGGGCATTTATAAAAAAAATTATTTTTTAATTAAGTAATTTATCTTTTAACATATATTATACTATAATTTATTTTAAAAGAATATTATTTTATTTGATGCACTGTCATCGGCATATTAAGTGCAAACTATGCAGATAACACCGTTTAGACAGCCCAACTCATATGTATGTCAAAATTAAAGTTGAGAAAAATTCATATCTAAGGTATTTTCTTTACCTCAATTCAAAAGTAAAGTAAAATAGTTTGACAATTCAAAAATCAGGTATGGATTTAATTAATTAAAAATATTTATTAAATAAAGATAACAAAGTCACAGTTTATGATTAATAGTCACATATTCATAATTATAAGTCACAGATTTATTTACTGGTCACATATCGTCAAATTCTTTGATCCTAGATTATTTCGAGGTCACATATCAAAAATTTGTACGTCACAAATTTTTAAATTAGTTGGTCACAGATTATTTTCGAGTCACGTATTATTAAATTTTTAGGTCACAGACTACCGTCGCTTGGTCACAGGTCACAGATCGACCAAATGCTTGGTCACAGATTACCAAACATTTGGTCACAGACTACCGTCGCTTGGTCATAGGTCGCAGCAGCCACAAACTACCGCAGCCACAGCCACAGCCACAAACCACACGCAACAACAGATCCGCCACCACTATCAATAGATCCGCCACCAACGACCGCAAACATAAACAGCCAGCCACCAATTCGCCACCCCACAGATAAGCCAACAGCAAACAATAGCCAATCCGCCACACCCAGGCGTCGAAGCAGCATACCCAATACTCCGCCGCAAAATCACACACACAAAACATCACACCCACAGCAGCGTCTCGATTCGCGATTTCACGAATAGCAGTCGCAGACCCCGCAGCGTCTCACGCTGCTGCGATTCGCGATTTCGCGAGTCGCAACAGCGTGAGACGCTGCTGCTACAATTCGCGATTTTGCAGCAGAGGGGAGGATGGGGATGGGGATGGGGATGGGGATGGGGAGGGAGAGGGAAGGAGAGGTGGCAAAGATCGACGGAAGGGGGAGGCGAGGGGAGGCAGAGATCGCTACAAACCCACCGTCGAACTACACACCCACCCACTGCTTCACTGTAATTTCCTCGTCCTCCTACCATCGCGAGAAAATGTTTCAGAAAACTGGCAGTCGCCACCTCCACCAGCAACATCTTGACCGCGACGCTGCTGCCAGCGTCGCGACGCCAACAGCAGCTTCGCGACATTGCTGTGATTCACAGCAGCGTTGCGACGCCGGCAGCAGCGTCAACGCTGCTGTGGAGGGGAAGAAGGAGGGTGGAGCCGAGAGGGAGGGGGAAAAGAGATGAGGGTTTGGGAAAGAGAAGATAGAGAGAAGGGAGAGGGTAGAGAGAGAGAGAGAGGATGTGAAAAAATGAATAGGGAATTGGATGAATTAATTGTAATATTAATATTAAAATATATAATTATTACCTGATTTATGATTAATTAAAGTTTGAACTTGATTTATGAACAGTAATCTTGAAACACCGGCTCCTGTGTAATTTTCCCATTAAAGTTAATCGGGCTTCCCTGAAAGAAAAGAAAAAGAACATCAGAAAATGGGCCATTAATTTTTTTAAAACTGAATTGGGTAGCACGGTCCCCATTACCGCAACTTATGATGTAGGCTCGACCACTAGGGTCGACCAGGAGGAATCCAGCCCTGAAGTTCAGCACGGGCGGTCGACGATCATTGATTGTTGACCTGAACGATAGGAATGACAATATTGATTATTAATTTTTAATTAAATAATATTAAAAATTGTTCGATTAATATATAAATACACTAAAACGTATGAATGATATAATATGAAAATATAATCCAATACAACCCAAAATAAAAAAAAAAAAGAAAAATAAGTAATACAACTTCATTTCGTAACTGTACGCTCATATAATTTGAATCTCTATGGTCTCATATTTTGAAAGCGCTGCTAGATTGTCTCATTATCAATTTTTTAAAAAACTCTTGCTCAATGTACACTACCAAATGTTATTCAACCAGTCATCTTCCATTTTATTGCACAAATCACTCTTGATTGTGTTCATAATAGAGAATGCTATTTCAACATTTGCACTTGCCACTTGTAGTTTCAATTTCAAATTTTCAACACCAATTTATCACAAATTTCTAAATTCCCCAATTAAAAAATTTTCAAATCCCTAAATTTACCAATTAACTAATTCACAATTTTCATAATTCGGAAATTCGGAAAATTTTCCACTTCATAATTTAGTCAAAGAAAAATATTGAAATAAAATAAAAAGCAATAAATTAAAGTAGGTTAACTAATTAAATATATTAAACATATATAATTCTGCAAGAAAAAAATAGTTTTTACCAAATGATATTGTTGCCAAATTTTTATAATTCAAATGAAAGATCACAGGTTCGAATATTTACAATTACAATTGCATTAAATCGAGTCCAACCTAAAATATATTATTTTGCTAAATTTATTGTCAATATTAAGAATTGTCATAATGGTCAAGCCTTCTCTAACTTAGCACAAGATCACAAGTTCGAATCTCATCTAGCCCTCCCTATGACATTAATTTTAGTAAAAATAGTAGAACTAAAAATGTTTTTCAAACAAGTAGGTTGGAAGGGATTCGAACCCAGGACTTGCAACGACTAAGCTACAAAGTATGTTTGAAAAAGAAATGAATTCCAGTAATATAAGCTTAAAAGTTTATCTATTGTTAAAAAAATTGCTCCGACGGATCCAACACGAGCGTTCGCAGGAGCTGGCAAGGTGCTGGATCCACCCCTGGGGTTGACCTTAGGTGATCACCACTCCCAAGTGCAATGGAAGTTGACAACCTATGTTATAGGCCTTCACAATCGTCTATCAACCCTATCCATTACCGTAAGTTATGATGTAGACTCGACCTTAGGCAATAACCACTCCCAAGTGCAATGGAAGTCGACAACCTAGGTTATAGGCCTTCATGATCGTTCATCAACCCCATTCGGATAAGTACATAACCCAATATCCTCTCCTTATTTTATAATTCCTTCTCCCCGTCACTCTTAATATTTTCACTCAACGTGGGACAATGAATATTAAATTTTGATTCTCACAGGTAGTTTGGCAGGATATTTGCTACTTTATATTAGTGTTTTTTCAAAAAATTCTTATAGTTAGATAAAATAAAAAATGATTCAAATATGTTCAAACAAGGGAGCTTGGGGGATCATGTGACCCCCAACTAAAAAAATGTTGGTTTTTTTTTTTTATATAATAAAAATCATTAAATCCCTAATATCCTTTTCTTTCTTCTAAAGTGTGTGCGTGAGACCCATCTTCTCATACTTCTTAGACCTCAGATGTCCGCCACTTGCCAAGAATGAAAGCAAGAGAGCCATCATCTCCACCAAGTAAAACCTCCATTGCTAAGGCATGGCTGGCAGCTGAAGCAACAATTGTTGCATCGCCTATATCTTCACGGCCAGCTTGGGGGTCAAAGAGGTGAAACTAAGATCCGTTTCTTCCTATTTCAATTTCTTCACGAGAAATTGATGGTTCAACATTCACTCTTCAGTTTCAACATTTATTAAACTTCAATTCAGTATTCATTGTGTTAGAATTTGGATGTGACCCGAATTCTTTGTTGAAATAATTGAAAAATTCTAATTGAAGTGCACTTCATGAAAAATTCAAATTTAGAATATTATTGGAGTCCTATGCCATGTTGAAGGGGAACAATACATAAATAAGGTATTTAAGTATCACCATTTCAAAATTAAGGTTTGAGGTTTTAAATTTCAAAAATCAGGTTTTCATTAAAATTTATTTATAATTTAATTAATTAATTATATATTTAATTAATAAATATATAAAGGTCACAAATCTATGCAATTTGGTTACAATTCAAAAAATTTAAAGTCACAATTCAAAATTTTTATATGTCTAGGGTCACAATTCAAAAATTTTATAGGTCACAAATTAAAAATTTAAAAGTCACAATTGTTCATCAGTCACGAATCACAAAATTTATAAAGTCACACAACTTATTTTATGGTCACAGAACATCAAATTATAGGTCACATATTACTTTTATTGATCACAAATTAATAAATTTGTAGGTCACAAATTATTTCTAGATCACATTTTATTATTTATTGATACACACCAACCAATTTATTAAGGTCACAGATCTATACAATCTGGTCACAATTCAAAAATTTTTAGGTCACAATTCAAAATTTTCATAGGTTACAATTTGTTCATCGGTCACAACTTAAAAATTTAAAAATCACAATTTTTTTCATCGATCACAAAACTACAAAATTTGTAAGTCACAATACTTATTTGCAGTCACAAACATCCCATTAATTGAATATAAATTATATTTAGGTCACAATTTATTAAATTATTGGTCACAAATTAATAATTTTTAGATCACATATCATGTATTGGTCACATTTTATCTAATTCATTGATCACATATCGTTTATGGATAGCCAACCAACCAAATTAGTGGTCACAAACAACCAAATTATTTGTGACCACTACCGAAATAATTTGTGACCACCAATTCACCACCGCATCCACCAGTGGCACCATTAACATCTCAAAAATCAACATCACACCCTCCCCAACACTATTATCACCACCCCCTAGACCCCATCGCCACACCACGAATCGCCGACCCAACAGCAAACAACACTCACACACTAAAATCAACACCCAAAATCAACATACACTAAAATCAACACCCAAAATAACACACAGCTGACAACACACTAAAATCAACACCCATGGATCTTGAACTGGGCTGTCCTCATGGATCTTGAAGGGAGGGGGCAGTGGAGGCGGCGGGCGATGGAGGTTGTCACTTGTTTTCCTTTCCTTCTCCTACTTTTTCTTGGCTGCGTGACCGCTCCTCTGTAATTTTTTTTTTTACAGCATCATGGATCTTGAAAGGGAGGGAGAGGGGCAATGGAGGTGGCGAGCGGTGGAGGTTGTCACTTGTTTTCCTCTCCTTCTCTTGCTTCTTCAAGGCTGCGCGACTGCTCCTCTGTAATTTTTTTTTTTACAGCGTCAAGCCGATTAGGGCGGTGGAATTAGGTGATGATGACGGTGGACGGTGTTGCAGACGAGTGAAGAGTAAAGATGAGAGGGGAAGAAGAGCAGCCGCCGCAGTAGAGCAGAGAGACGGGAGAAGAGGCGATGAGAGTTGAGAATTGATTTTAGGGTTTGATTGGGGTAGATAGGATAGGGAAGTATATATAATTAAAAATTAAAAAAAATGTTTTTAATTTTTTAATTAAAACCTGATTTTTGCATTATGAAACTTGATTCAAGATTTATGAAAATGGAATGTTAAAACCAGGTTTAGGTGTAATTTCCTCATGTTGAAGTTCTATTTTGAAAACCCATTGGGAGTTGGAATTTGTTTTGGACTCAATTTTACGGTATTCTATTTCACCAACAACTTTACTCGTGGATTTGGACATCCCCTACTTATTCCCTATAAATATTATGCTATTCTATACAATTTTATAGTGTGAAAAAATAGATTACTAAAATTATGGGATCCATTGTAATTTTCTCTCTTCTCCATTATTTTTGAGTCATTAAAATCTCTTAATTCATATGTCATATTCTTGTCTTCTTTTTTTTTATTTATTTGATCAAATACTTTATTATTATTTGGCATATAACTTCAACAT
The DNA here is from genome assembly GCA_035079005.1 of Fraxinus americana. Taxonomy (NCBI): domain Eukaryota; kingdom Viridiplantae; phylum Streptophyta; class Magnoliopsida; order Lamiales; family Oleaceae; genus Fraxinus; species Fraxinus americana. The sequence goes on along the minus strand of CM068726.1, from coordinate 8,491,089 downwards.
ATCAATCCGGTGGCTTGTTCCACAACAATTGATATCAGAACAATTCTGACATCTTGATTGTTTTACAACATATTGAGTCATTGATTGGAAGACAATTAAAGTCATGGCTTGAAAGGAGCTAGGCTATAAAAAGGGGTTTGATCCCTAAGCTCAAACACTACCGAAAATACATTATACACTATCAATTTCAAAGTGTTGAGAGTTTAGAATTGCCATTACTTGAAATAAAAGGAGAATTTTTGGAACAACATTAATGGCTGGTGGTATGAACTCGATCCATGAGTTTTCAATTTTTTTTCGATTCAATTTGTTTTTGCTTAGTTGTTTTGGATCGATTTTCTTTCTAACATTTGGTATGAGAGCATCATATTACCTATGCCTTGGTGTTTCACCATCAATCTGCAAAACTCTATCTTCTCTGGCCAAAAATATATATGTTTTTCTGAAAATAAACTTAGATTTCTACATAAAATTGATTTTCTAGCCTCTATGTGTTTTTAAACTTGAGTTTTGACATTACGAGCATTGAATTTGAGGCGGGTCAGTAGCAGGTTGATTTGGAACTAGCTGAAGGAAGAAGATGACTATGTTATTTTCAAATATACGTGTTTTCCTTCTCTAGTAAATTGATTTTAATTACTGGACCATAATTCCCTATACGAAGGCCACTTGAAAATGATGGGTTCTCTACTGGGCCATAAATATTGGGTTATAATAGGAAAAATTGTAGCCGAAGTACCAAACCTTTCAATTTTTGCACACTTTGCTCAAACCTTTTATTTGTACCACCCACGACACCAAACCTTTAAACAAATTGTAGCTCCAGTACTCATTGATGGTTTCCATCCGTTTGACTAGAAAAATCGTTTGCCACTTCAGTTTATGCCCTGTTTGACTCCATGAGGCATTCAAAAACCGAATTTCCCTTTTCATCATCCGGGAAATGTACCGTTTTTTAAATTGACGAATATTCAATAGCAGTAGCGCAGTCATAAACCAAAAAGCTCCATCAAATGCAAAAGTTCAGCATTCCATCTAAATTCAAGATCCAATCAACTAATTTCTTAAAAAGAAAAATGAAATCCTTATGCTAATACCATTATCCACGATCTGAAAGAAATCGCAGGCAAGATTCATCCAAAAACATTGACGCTTGGAACTGAGGAAGCAAATCCAATTATTTAAAACATTAATTGTGGGTTGAATGGGGGAGAGGTGAAGAAGGAGACTCCGGCGCTGGCGGTGGTTGTAAATTTATGGATATAGGTCCGAAATTTGATGGCGGAGGACACTGCGTAAGGGTTTGGGCATATTAGTCGTGTGTAGTGGGGAAGATATGGCGACGGGACCGGTGGTGGTGGAGTGGTGGTTGATTTTCCATGGCATGGGATGGGGTGGGGTGATTGGGGAAGGAGATGAACATTTGTTATTTTTTTTAATTATTATTTTTGGAATTTTTTATTCATTTTGTTAACTTATTTGGTGGGGAATTCCGAAATTGCCCTTATTTATTTGGTGAAAATTATAAATTTTTTTAATTCCTGTGTCAACTAACGATTTTCCTAGTCAAACGGACGAAACCGTCAATGAGGACTGGAGCTGCGATATTTTTAAAGATTTTTACTGTGGGTGATACAAATGAAAGGTTTGGACAAAATTTGCTAAAAATTGAAAGATTTGATACCTCGACTGCAATTTTCCCTATTTAATATTATGAAATGACCTTCAATTGATAATTGAGCCATGAACTAGAGTTTGCATTGAGCCGATTTTACAGATTTAATTTATTGGGCCAAATTTATATAGTTTTATTCTTTGGCATTTATTTTATTTTTATACCCATATATACTTAATTTTGCATGTGTTAATTTATTTATGTTTAGAAAAATATATGCAGTTTTATGATGAATTAAATTATGAAAAGTTACAATCACACTCATATTTAGTTCGCATGAGTTAATTATGTTTTAAATTATTTTATGCAATTTATAATTCTTATGGGAATATTTTGTGCATAATCACAACATGTTAGTTAATATTATGCTATTAGGCTTATTTTCATATTGAGTTAATCGTTCATACATAAAATAGTTAGTGTCTAAGCGATCTATATAATTTTATTTAATTTGGGATTAGCCACAACATCTTTAATTATATAAAATTATATATTAAGTTTAGGATCACATAAAAAGTAAAGACGTTAAATTGTAATTAATTGTACTTAATTTAACAAATTTTATCTCACGGGAACTTTTATTATATTTATATAATTAATTAGAATAAAATATCAAATTACCTCATAATTTGCCCACGTGAATTATGAATAAGTACATTATTTGATAGTTTTATTATAAAGTTTGCTTTAGGATAAAATATCATATTATTTTCGTAATGTACTAAATATGAATTAAGTACATAATTTGATAATTCTATCATAAGGAATAATTGAATATACTTGAATTAAAAATTTAGCCCAGACAACTTTTATATCATTATATTCAATTTTAGCATGATTTACATTGATAAAAACATGCAATCTATTCAATTAAATCTGAATTTTAACATAAGAATTTTTAATATTATGTAACTTCACAACCTGCTAATTTCTCTTATCTTTGTTACGATATTCCCGAATTAAAGGATGACAACTACAAAGTATAGAATGAGATAATTCTTCTCCATTTATGGTGGATGAATATTAATTACTGTTATTAGGAAATATGAACCACCTGAAATCGCAAATACCGGAACTGCAGTAGATATCGCGCTCTATGAAAAATGAGAGCGATCTAATAGTCTAAACGTGATATTCATAAAGACTAAAATTTATGCTGGTATACATGGTTCGTCGATCAGTATGGCAAGGTCCAAGACTTGATAAAAATCATTGATGATCATTTCGTCACTTTAGATAAAGCATTATCAAACACCCTTATAATGAAGTTCTCATCCTAAAGCTCACCAGAATGAAAGGCATACACGAGCACATCATACAGATAAGAGACATTACGATTCAACTTAAGAAACTCGAGGTTAGGATGTCTGAATCCTTCATTGTGCACTACATCTTGAATAGTCTTCCACAGCAGTATAGACCTTTCAAAATCTCGTACAACACACATAACGATAAATGGTCTTTAAATGAATTAATAACTATCTGTGTTCCAGAGGAAGGGGGACTAATAATAGAATAAGGTGAAAGTGTAATGTTGACTACAACCCGTGGGAATGGGAAGGCTCAAGTCAATCAGAATGGGAAAGGTAAAATATCGCCCAAGTTGATATCGAGAAAGAGGCCAAGTGTTACTTCTGTAAAAAGAAGGAAAACATGAAGAAAGATTGCACCAAATTCAAGAAATGGCTTGAGGATAAAGGTAATTTAACCTCATTTGTTTGTTATGAATCTAATATGGTTAATGTAAATATCAACACTTGATGGATTGACTTGGATCTACAAAACCTAAGGAAATCAGTGGGAAGTAAGCAAAATATTTTATACGGAAACAAGATGGGCTCACATGTGGAGGCTATAGAAACATGTATTTTAATTTTGAGTAGGTTTTGAAACTAGATAGGACCTTTTATGTTCCAAATTTTTTATGAAACATGATCTTTATATTCAGACTTGTACCATCGGGATATTTCTTTAATTTTTCAAATACGTCGTTCAGTTTATTATATAATTCTAATTGTGTTGAGAATTGTAGTTGGTGCGATGGTCTTTATCGTATTAATTTACAAAGCAATGTTACTTATAGTTCAATGCACGTTCACACTAGTAGTAAACGGTGTAATATTAACAAAGACTCATCTATGTTGTAGCACTGGAGATTAGGACATATATCTATGAAAAGAATTAAAAGATTAGTAAATAATTAGGTACTTAGTACTCTAGATTTTACTAATTTTGACATATGTGTGGATTACATTAAGGGAAAGCAGACTAACAAGTTCAAGAATTGTGCCAATAGAAATTCAGAAATATTAAAATCATATATACCGATATATATAGTCCAGACATGGACTCAACATGATCAAAATTTTTTTTATCACCTTTATTGACGATTACTCACGATATATGTATATCTACTTGATTCATAAAAAGAGCGGAGTATTGGAAGCCTTTAAACCTTTAAGGCTGAAGTAGAGAAACAAAGCGATAAGCAGATTAAGATCGTAAGATCAGATAGAGGTGAAAAATATTACGGTAGATACACTGAGATAGTTTCCAATATACCATACCTGGTTCACACGACTAGAATGGTGTGATAGAAAGAAAAAATAGAACATTATTAGACATGGTGTGGAGTATACTTAGTACTCCAATCTTCCTAAATCCTTGTGGACTAAAGTACTTAATACGATAATGTATATATTAAAGCGAGTTCCAATCAAGGCTGTCCCAATAACGCCATTTGAATTATTGAAAGGTTGGAAACTAAGTTTCCGATATATGCGCGTTTGAGGATGCTCGTATGAAGTGAGGATCTATAATCCACAAGAGAAGAAGCTAGATCCAATGATCATTAGTGAGTATTTCATTGTATGCTGAAAGGTCTAAAAGATACATATTTTACTGTCAATTTCACAGCACTATGATTGTGGAATCAAGAAACGCTAAGTTTCTTGAGAATGACTTGATAAGTGATGATAAGTACATTTTTACATACTTATTTTACTATCAAAACATGAGTAATTATTGATTAATATGTTGGAATATAGCTTAATTCTAAGTAATTTATGTTTTGCAGGACAAGTGATGAATGTAGCGGAAATAAGGAGAAACAAGTGAAAAATGATTAAAATGGAAGAAAGTGAAAGTTCGGGGACTAAAGTGCAAATACTCAAAATTTATGTCGGGGCTCATGATGAAGGTTCGAGAGTGCTAATGGTCGATTGGAAGCAATTAGAAGTCAAAATGAATGAAATATTATCAAAATCAATTTCCAATTCGCACAAGATATATTCCAGATTTTTAGCCGAAAATTGAGACCCATTTTTAGAATAGTAAAAGTCCGAACTAGAAAAGATCTATTTCTAACAAAATTGCAGCTCTTTGAGTTATCTTTATAAAGAATTTTGAATAGTCTAAATCAGATATTGTAAGAGAAAGTTATAACCAAATTACTGACTGTTGTGTAGAGACAAAAAATTCACGCGCAAATGCAACTTTCCTTATTTGATTATAACTTTTTTGGAAATCAATTTGGACATGATTTTCATCCAATTTTCGACTCCTAAAAATACTTAACAGAAAAATATATATGGAAGAGGCCCCATACACCATTCTTCTCCTCTTTGGCTAAAAAAACTCATGGAGAACTGAAATTCTTGGCGAAGCTACGAGGAACTCGGTTAGAATTAGTGATTTTATGTCTTTTATTCATTTCATTTGATCTTGTTAAGCAATCTTAGAATTTAGATTTTCATTCTCTTGAATTTATATTGAAATCGGTTTAATATTTATAAAATTTTTCATGAATTCAGTCATACTTTTTCATTATTCATTCAAATTATTTATTGAGTTTCAATTTCAATTATTTATTATTGAGATTGGTTTAACAATTATTATATCCTTCATAGATCCAGTCGTGCTTCTTCTGTCGTTAGAATAAATTAGTTGTTAAATTTTAATCTCAATTTTATTTTATCGGCGGATTGATTACTGTCTTATACTTGATATATGGTCGATCTTTGATCTTGATGTGAATATGTTTTAAGTCTAAATTCTAGAATTATATTTGTAAATTAAATTGTTTTTCACAATATATCTTCTGATTAAAGTGTTGGGATGAAAGCCTCTAATTGTGTTATAAAAATGAATAATTGATATGATTGATCCAATTCAATTGAGGAAATTCCGACGCTTCACTATTTCGAATTATTGATTTTAATTTTACCTTTCAACATTGAATTTTATTATACATTTGAGAGAACAATTCAACATTTTTTATCCTTTAAATATTCTTCTATCTCCCTATGGATACGACACCCCAAATCTGTGTTACAATTACCGCGTTATTCTTTGGGCGTAATCAAGTGAGAACGATCAAATCAGGAACAAAGTTCCTGAGCACGATCATTTAGAATTGCAACATTCCACCTCAGGTGACAGATTAGTCATAGTTCACCACACCCCTCAAGTACAAACAAGTGTCAAACAACCAATATTGAAATTTCACAAGCTATTGAGAATGTTCAAGTGGATCAGGCAATTCAAAAATTACCAGAACTTCCCGAACAAACAATTGAACCATAAGCTTCTCAGGAAGATGATGGTACAGTATTAAGAAGATCTACTAGAACAAAAATGTCACCAATTCCTAGTGATTATGAAGTGTACCTACAAGAATCTGACCACAGTATTGGAACAATCCTGAGTTATTTTCACAGGCCATGAGTTGCAAAGAGTCAGATTTATAATACAATGCCATAAAGGAATAAATGAGTTCCATGAAAAGTATCGAAATCTATGATCTTGTTGAGTTGCCTAGTGGTGACAAAGCTATTAGTTGTAAATGAGTCTTTAAAATTAAGAAAGACTCGCTAGGCAACATTGTGAAATACAAGGCGAGACTTGTGGCTATGGGATTCACTTGAAATGATGGAATCAATTACACAGAAACCTTTTATCCGGTATCTAAGAAAGATTTTCTACGTATTATTTTGGCATTAGTAATCCATTTTGACCTTGAGCTACAACAAATGAAGGTGAAAACATCATTTCTCAATGAAGATTTAGAGGAAGATGTTTATATGAAACAATTTAAAGGACTCTTCTCTAATGATAGTGAGCACTTGGTCTGTAAACTTAAGAAACCTATATGCGATCTAAAACAAGAGTCACGTCAATGGTATTTTAAATTCCATGGGGTAATTTTTTCATTTGGATTTGTTAAAAATCTCATTGATCAATGTATATACCATAATGTTAGTGGGGGTAAGATTTGTTTTCTTGTTTTATACGTAGATGTCATTTTACTTGCAATCAGTGATAAAGGTTTCTTGCATGAGGTGAAACAATTTCCTAAACATTTCAATATGAAGGATATGGGTAAAGCATCTTATGTCATTGACATTAAGATTCATAGAGACCGATTACGAGATATTTTGGATTTGTCTCGTGAAACATATATCAACAAAATTTTAGAGAAATTCCGGATGAATGATTGTTCGCCAGTGTATCTCTCATTGTGAAGGGTGACATGTTCAATTTGAACCAATGCTCGAAAAATAATCAAGAAAGGGAACAAATGAAGAACATTCCATATGCTTTCGCTGTTGAAAGCCTAATGTATGCTCAGATGTGCACAAGGCCTGGCATTGCATTTGTTATACGAATGTTAGGACGATATTAAAATAATTCATGTATTGATCACTGGAGAGCAGCAAAAAAAGTAATAAGGTATCTAAGGAACTAAAAATTACGTGCTTAAGTCTAAATGGACGGATAATCTGGAAGTGATGGACACTCGTATTCAGACATTGCCGACTGTGATGATTCACGAAAATCAACATCAGGGTATATTTTTATGATAGCTGATGGAGATGTATCGTGGAGGAGCACCAAGAAAACGTTGATTGCTACTTCCACTATGGAAGTCAAGTTCGTTTCCTGTTCTGAGGCTACGTCGCATGGTGCATGGATCAATAGTTTCATATCTGGGCTTAGAGTTATGAATTCCATTTCTAGACCATTGAGAATTTACTACTACAATTCGACTGCTGTTTTTATGGTTAAGAACAACAAAAGTGGTAGTCGAATTAAACACGTTGACAAGCCATAAGGAAATGTATTAAAGAAAAAAAGTGGTCATTGAGCACGTAAGCACTGAGTTAATGATCCTGATCTTTTGAGTAAAGGCATGCCGCCATTGAATTCAAGGATCATATAGAGAAAATGAGACCTAGTTCCACTATATAGTGGTATACACAATTTTGTACTAAACTCTTATTTGCTGTAATATTTTCTTATATTCATGCGCATTTTAATTTATTTTAAGAAAATACATTTATATATGACCAAAGATAAGACAAATGGTCATTTCATTAAGTATTGTTACCACATAAAAAATATTTTTTTAGGAACTAAACACATTGCAATACATGGAAAGTAATACTCGTTATTAGAGAACTCATCACCATGATTCATGTGTTTATTTCTTAAGAAGAGCAATAAATGGGATTAAGATGATACATTGGGTTGAACGTGTGGACCAAGTGGGAGAACGTAAGATCCATTTATTCCCGTTTCAGTTTCTTCACGAGGAATTGATGGTCCAACATTCACTATTCAGTTTCAACATTTATAAAACTTCAATTTAATATTCATGGAGTCATTGATTGGAAGGTAATTAAAACCATAGCTTGATGGAAGCTTGGGTATAAAAAGGGGTTTGGTCTCTAAGCTTAAACACCACCGAAAATATATTATACACCATTAATTTCAGAGTGTTGTGAGTTTAGAAGTACTATTAATGGAACAAAAGGAGAGCTTCTGAAACAACATCAATGGTCGAAGGTATAAACTCGATCCGTGAATTTTCAATTTTTTCAATCCAATTTGCTTCCGCATAATGGTTTTGGATCGATTTTCAATCCAACAGTGGAAACACTAACACTTGAGGCCGAGGCACCGTCGACCTTAAGGCAGGTGACTACTAGCTTTAGGCCTTTTTGTGAGTGGAGATCAATAATGAAATAAGAAGGCAAAATGACTTTAATATGTGTTAATGGGGAGATAGATTTTTTGAGGTTGTATAATGTGGTCTTGTTTTCTTGTGGGTGGTGGGGGATTTGATTAGATAGTATATGGCAAAGATATGATGGGTGGGGGGAAGAAAATGAGGTTATCTGATAGGCATTAATCTCATTGGGTTGGATAAATGCAATCTTCTGGAGTGGAATTTATTGGATTTTAGCTATTTGTGTTGGAAATTGGTCCAAGTATCAATACATATTATTAGTGGACGAGGTTTGTGTTTTCATAAAAAATAAAACTTTAAAGTGCGGATTTACAGTTCTTACAAAGAAATTGGACCAAAGGATAATTAGTGAATATTTTATAAGTTATTCGGTGAACTTCAATGATTATAGATTTTATAATCCTTCGAACGCTCCAAGAATAATCGAGGCTAGAAATGCGAAATTTTTAGAGGATCATAAAGTGAGCGAGAGTTTCCTACGGATATTGATTTTCAGAAAATTAACGAATCTATTGGTACATCTTCCAATCAATGTATATCGTTTTCTTTCAAAAGCAAGGACTCAAATACAACTAAAAATGAACTAAATTAAAAACAACTATTAGTGCATGAGAAAAATGCAAAACGAGATCAATATTTCCAATATGGATGATATGTTCATAACTCTCTATTGTTCACAGCGTCACACGCTGACAAATTTGCATCACTTTTGTTTGGAAATATTTTATGTGATCATTGGTTATGACATCTAAATTTAAATTATATGCATCCGCCACTGTATTCAAAAAGATCTCAAAAGTAACTTTTCATTTTTCAGAAGTCTTGTCAAATTGGTGTTTACCCCCTTAAACTAATATCTCTATATTTCACTTGTAACAACAAAAAATCATTCAAGATTTGCGAACAAAATGCAACCGAAGAGAATATAACGAAGTGGTCGAGTCGAACTTACATAATAATCTGAATGGTTCGTCAAACAAAGTTATAATATATAATCTTTAACTAATTAGTCGTAAGATAAAAATTAAAGTATATGCATAACGTGTGATTTAGTCCAAGATTCTCGATAATATTACTTAGAATTTAAGATAGGGAAGTTCTGGCCATTGTTCAATTAAAGAAACAGAAACAACCAGTTGACATCGATGAGAGAGAGAGAGCGAGCTGCTCGAGAAGTATATGGTAGATTAAAACGAGATACTTGAACCGTATCTCAGACTTGATCAACGTCCTAATTTCACCACACCCAATAAAAAAGTTATGGACCTCCCTTGTGAGGGGGGCTTGCATACCGGAGTTGATACCCTAGTGTACAAGTAGTAAAATTCACTACAAGTTGCAAAATCCATAAAGATAATAGTGTAATTGTACATATGATTCTCAATACTGTTCCAATTAAGTGGCTGTTTATGTGGACTATTCTGATCCTGGTCAAAATTGGAATTTTCATTGTTCATAATTCAAACTTCAAATTTCTAAGGAACGGATTCTAGATTTTGATCATGTGCTTTCAAGAATGAGCATATTCTGTTCACTTCTACCACACCATCAAGATTTGATTATTTTCTGCTCAATTTTCATAGAATAGAAGTATTAATTAATTATAAAAGAATGTTTATTCTTTTACACTACAAGTCTTCCAAAATTGGTTAGAAACGATATCATATGCTCGTAATTTTATCCAATTCAACTTGTTAGGATTTATGTCGTGTTGATAATTTTTTAGACAAAATAATTATTATAAAAAAATATAATTGTTATAAAAGAGTTTTACAAGTTAAAGAGTCTTTTGGAGGGTTGTATAGATGAATTAGAAATCTTTGGGTTCGAGTATGGAATAAGGAGAAAGAGTCACCGAATTTATGCTAGCATGTCGCCTAACTGATGTTTGTGAGAAAAAAAAAACAAAATCATTATCGTCTGTCTGTCGCTCGAGCGACGATATTTTTCGAGAAACCCTAGTTCGCATTTTTCAAAAATTTTATCTATCATATACTACCAAAATACCTCATATTATAAATATTTAATGCCCATTACATTTTTGATGGGTGGTGAGCATTATTTTACATTCTTATAACATCAATCCAAGATCCAATAACACATCAAGACATTGAGATTAACCGTTTGATTCTTGAGATCAATTAACTACAAGCTGGAAAAAACATTGATAGCCTGTTTGGTAACAATTCTCCTTTTCTACAGTAAATCACTTCTCATTTTCAACCACACATTCTTCAATAAAATAATATTTTCCATCACATCAATACTTTTTTCTTCTTTTTCAACCACACATTTCCCATCATATCACTATTCAAAAATCAATTTTTCTCCTAAAAATCCCTACCAAACACACTCTGAATTTAAATAATCCAAAATACTCACTTCCTAGATATAATCAGGAAGGTGATTTCTTAATAACTTTCAGAGGTTACTGAAAATTAAAGGAGTTGGACCAGAAGCACATAAAGTGTACAAGAACAAGGTGTTTTTGGTGATCCACATGAGATAGACAATTCAAAAATATCGGAAACAAGTGTGAGTGAAGCACGTTCCAGAGGGGTCTTGAAAATTTCAGGAATTAGATCAGCAAATCTAGTGAGTTTTCTAGGTTTGATCATACTGTAAGTTTTTATTGTCTATAGTGGAAGTTACAGCTTGGTCCCAGAGTTTTTACCCAATTAAGGGTTTTATCCATCATGAAATATTGACTTGATTGACTAAACGTTTAGAACAATTAAAAAGTGATTTGTTGCTTTTAATTGATAAATTTAATTTTGCGTTATTCACCTATTAGGTGATTTTATGGTCGAACGTGTAACTTTCAAAACTTATCAAATAGGTTTTAAAGTTAGGTGGAAGAGTGTTATTTTTATTCTTCCTTATGTTAAAGGGTAACCAAAGTTTTCAATTGAATTCTTTATTAAACGATTCAACTAATTTTGTAAATAAAATTAAAACTTGAGATGCCACGCAAGTTTATTTCGTATAACAGGTTGTATCAGTTCAATTTAAAACCCTTTTTGCTACTCGTTCGATTCAATCTAATATTCTAGTAAAATACAAAACTCAAGTTGTCCACAATCGAATAAAAAATACGGCCCGGATTTAATCGTATAAATGTCAACCTCTATAACATGACATTACGTATTAAGCATTATTTTCATATTTAATCGACGTGATATTTTATTATTAATTCATTATCGCAAAATGGTATCTCGCTTACGTTTTGAATAAACAAAGTAAGGCAATCAATGTGAAAGTGTTAGAATCGATTCTATAATTGGAAGATGCGGTGTTAAATGAATAAGGTTAAAATTATTGGACCATATTTGATTGTTACACGAGGGAACAATCTCTATCTTTATTGACTCCAAACTATAAAAAGTACAAAAGAATATAATGCATGCCAGCATATGTTTCTAAGGTACATGTCTTGTCTTATTACAATTCGCACCGCCTTAATATCATTGCAATAAACTTTCTAGTTTGTAACATACAACTATTGCTTATTGCTTATGTCCGGTGGTAAGGAAATACGAGTGTGAAGTTGTGCACTTAAAAGTAATATATTCGTGTCGAAAAAATTGAATTTATTAGAGCTTTATTCGAGTGAATCTAATTTGTGTATGATCTCTTTTTTCACTTTTTATAAATTGTAACACTTTCAGGAGAAGATTGGGAGTACGTAAATTAAAATTGAGTAATCACATATCGTTAATGTTACAGTATGTGTTGATAATAAAGGAATAATAATTGTGGGTCTTATGGAATACTAGCTTAAATTATAATTTATGCACTAACTAGATCAACGATTGAATTGTTTTATGAAACTTATTTTTTTAAACGAATCATATCACTAGTAGTAAATGTTATGAAGGCACAAGTCTACAAGCAAAATCATAGTCGACTCAAGCATTAGATGAGTTTAGCGATTGTCTAAAGTCCATGATTCATCGAAGGCTCCTAATTTTTAAATTTGTAATTATTTAGCCTTTCTTTTTCTTGTAGAAAGTTATATCGGTAATTAATATTTTAAAAAATAATTAAAGGTATTTTTTAGTTAGTTAACATTAAAATCATGGATAGTTTAACAAATTTAATCCATCAAAGATGTTAACAAATATATTAAATCGAAATTATTTATCGGAATAAAATAAAAGATAAAAATAAATTAAAAGTCCTAATATTATAAAGAAAGAATAAAAGTATCGAAAGAACGATTCCCGATAACATACGACATTGCTGTCGATAATCACCGATTTACTGCTCTAAATCATCTTCATTGATTTTAATTAGAATCATCATTAGTCATAACGTCGACAGTCACAAACAACTTCTCATCGGTACCAAGATTTCGACGACATTACTGCCGATAATCGCTAATTTATGAGTGCTGACGAGTATAATATTTTATATTTTCTTTTCGTTCAATCTTGCCTAAGCATGCAAACCACAGTGTCAAATTAGCACGTCTGGAAGTTGGCCATTTTTTGAGACTTGATCACTAACGAGGCCGCCTATGATTCCAACACAATTAAATATTATTGGCGATCGAAGAGCTTTACCCAGACGAATGATATTAGTAAAATGAAAGTCGCAAATAGGATTATAGAAGGCAAGCACTAACTTTCGGACACTTAAAACATTGACAAATGAAATGTAGCGAAAAAAGTGAAACCTTTTTCATGCGATGCGCCACAGCGTTGTTTAATCAAAAGGCACAATAATCACAAAGTTGCTGTCAACAAGTAGACTATATGACTAATGCACACTACCCTTAAAATGCAAACACAAATTTGCCTTTCCAACTCACTAACAAAACCAAACCAAATTTAATAATGTCTACTTTTTGAGGAAGCTTATCCATTAGCCTTTTCCTTGTAAATCTTTCTTTATCCAACATAAAATCTTCTGGTTGTTCAAATGTTTCTTCTCTGTTTCAACATGGGAACTGTACTAAGTTTTTATTTTTTCTACTGTGGTTCGTGCACCACACAAAAATATTGGGCATGAAGGGTGAGGAGAGAAAATGGAAAGACCCAGTTGCTAAAATAAAAGAATAGTACAAATTGAATAGTTGGAAACCTCCAATATAATTTTGCCACGGAACTCCCTCAATTAACCTCGATCTTATCAAAAATAAATGTCACTTTGGAAAGTTAACATTAGAGCCATATATTACCCCTTAAGGTAAGGCAATGTGCTACAATGTCATTGTCCAAATAATTGCAAAATAAGTGCGTAATCTCCAACCCAGAAGACACACAACCCATGTGCAATCACATATCAGCCAGCTAGCTACTATGCACAATATAAGCAAAGACTTGAATACCAGTATCTTATGTGGAAAACAGTAGAAATTGATAATTGTGGGCAAGGTGTTTGAAGAGAATGCTGAATGAACATAAATACTGAATTAAATCAAAGATTGAAGGCAAAAATATAAATGACATCGAATTAATTGTCTTACAATCATGTTTTCTTCTCTCCCAATGTTAATTAATTCCCTCACCGCCTGCAATCTGCTTGCCTATGTTCTTCCCCACCTCTTGCAAGTTAAACATCTTTTAACATTCAGAACTGAACTGAACTGAACTGAACTAGATAGAACCATAGATAGAACCATACAGAAGATGAAATTTTAACTTATTTTTAACAGTTCAGTGTATCTTCTCATCATCTTTTTCTTCACATTTGTTGCAAGTTTCTTCCAACTGATCAAAACCATCTTTTGGGATATCCAAAGCCCTCTTCTCTTGCTCTTCATCTTCAACCTCATTTCTTTTACTCTCTAGCAATTTCTTTGCTCGATTTTGTTCAGCCCTCGTCTTAAATGCCTCCAATAATTCTCGGACCGCCTTGTTCTTGTCTCGCCGGTTCTTGATCAGAACTTCACTGATATCGGCAGGCGTCATTTCAGCCACTTTAACCACCCCCTCCAATTCCTCCAGCATTGGCTTCTCTAAGTCAGTATCCTCATACTCCAAATAATTCTTTAACAAAATCTTGAATGCAGAAAAAGAACAATAACTCATGTTTATGTGCATGTCCATTCTCCCACTTCTCAGCAATGCAGGATCAAGCTTCTCAATATGGTTTGTAGTGAACACAAAAATCTTCTCACTCCCACAGCAAGACCACAATCCATCTGTAAAATTCAGCAGCCCCGAGAGCGTTATCGTACTGCCACCATCTTCTCCATTAGCCCCAGGCGGTGCCGGGGATGCAGCATCATGGTTATTTTTCCGGCCACCGGAATTAGCACTCCCACCACCATTCTTTTTCCTATTAGTTAAATTGATTGAACAATCTATATCCTCGATAACAATAATAGATTTTGAGCTAGTTTTCATAAGTAACTTCCGTAACTCAGAATTTGTATTCACTTCAGTCAATTCAAGATCATAAATATCATACCCGAGATAATTAGCCATGGCTGCAATCATGCTGGATTTTCCAGTCCCGGGTGGGCCATATAACAAATACCCTCGCTTCCAAGCCCTCCCAGTTCTCTGATAAAATGACTCTCCATTTGCAAAATCTAAGAGATCAGCCATAATCTCAGCCTTTTTCTCAGGATCCATAGCTAAAGTCTCGAAAGTACTGGGATGCTTAAAGGGTACGGATTCCCATGGATGCCCTCGAGAGTCCATGGAGCCACCACGTGAATTTGTGTAAAGCAAACGGTCCTGATTTTTCCTACGTATTTCATTAGCCTTTTCCATAACAAAATCAAGATAAGAACCCAAAACCACCTGTCTGTTTTTCTTCTTCACCCTCAGAATAAACCCTCTTTTTTCTTCAGGCAGTGGTCGCCAAGAAAATGTTTGGGATTGTCTTTGAGTGACGACGTGTTCCCATTCAACGGTTACGCCATTATAGGTATCGACGAGGCGGTCGTTGTTGGAGAGGCCGTAGGTGATGGTGCTGGAATTAAGTCCGCGCGTGAGGCTCAGGCGTGTGCCGGTGATGGAGGCGGAGCTGCTGAGATAGAGTTGGACAGCGTTGTAGAGTTCGTTAGTGTTGACGCCGTCGATCTCGGTGATGTCGTAGTAGCAGTAGGAGGAGAACCAGCTGTGGAGGCGCTGGAGGAATTTTAGGGAAGCGTACCGGAGCTCCGGCGGGAAGACTGTGTGCAGAAGGCTTTGGCAAAAAGCCCACACCCCCATCATTGATGCCATGGTTGTCCAAATCTCCTTCATTTTCGAAGCTCAGGATTTTGCTTAAAGAATGATATATTGAAAGAGAGAGATGAATTTATTTGTTTAAATGAAAATTCAGAGAGACAGAGAGAGATGGATTATGTAAATCTTAAGCAAAAACTGAAATCTCGTAAGAGAGAGTTAGGGAACGAGAAGTTGGTATTTAAGATCAATGGGAACATGTGAAAAATGGAGTTGGACAGGAGATGGGGTAGGGTAGGGTAGGGTGGAGGACTAAAGGGAAAATAAAAGGTAGTGTAAAGGTTAAAAATGTGTCGGATGGGTCGATATGGTATACACAATACGTTAAATTTAGAGAACTATTCAAGTCACAAAACTTTCGATGCTAAGCGATTTCGTCCCCTGTTCCATCTCTCTCTTGACCGTTCGACATTTGAAGAGGTAATTGGATTTGAAATGGTTCAAAGTTGAGAACAATAATTTGAATGCCGAGCGAACCTGTCCACCCATTCTACACGTAAATATGTATAATGACTTGAATAGAACAGAATCTTATTGCTTTTGAAAAAACAAAAAGGATTTTGGGAAAAATGTGGGAGGAAGAGTCAGAAATGGGGCCGGGAGTAAATGGAATTTAGTGTTATGTGGTAGGTGGATTTTCTTGAATCATTTTGTTAGTACGATTCGTATTGGACAAATTCAAAGCCTGCTGCCTGCCAGATTGTGAAAGTAATAGACCCTATCCCTTCCCTTTGAATCATCAAAATCTCTGCAAAAGGAACTTGTGAATCACTTCCTGCCGACTCCATATTAATCACAAGGCTAATACTTTTAAACCATTATTGATTTAGGTGAGAAATGAATTACTTAATTTTATATTTTATTAAATTTATCATTTAATTTATCTAAATTGGTATTTTAACTTTACTGATACTAGATAACATTATTCTCATCACAATTACTCATTTAAAAGTTACCAACAACTCCAATTCATGAGAAAATGTATGATATCAACTAAAGAGATTGTGGAAACCATATATGGAAGAGGAAGACTAAGCCCCTGTTTGCCCCCCATTAATTTAAATTTTTGGGGGTAGATAATTTTTAGAATAGTAATTGATGGGAGATGTGTGGTTAAAAAGTTTTTGATTTTTGTGTATTATTATTTTATTTGATGAATGGATGGTTGAGATGAAGAGAGAAAAAAAATTAATGTAATGAAATGTGATATAATGGGGGGCAAACAAGGGCTAAATGGGTGGAGCAAGCCAATGAGACTTGATGTTCTAAGAATTTCTTGTCGCCTAAGCTGACTCACAAGTCAATGAGTCAAACGAGCTAGCTTGCTTGTTGACTCACGTATGAGCTATCTCTTCAATGACCTGAGAGTCAACTCGTTATATCGAGTGAACAACATAATTTTAAATAAACAAATAAATATTTTCGAATCGTGTGCGAGTTGGACGACATTTCGATTGAACGAGTCAATTTACCCAGTGGGCTGGGCCAAGGTCGACAGTAGGCGAGAGACTCAACCTGACTCATTTAACACCTTAATAAAGACTGATAAAATAGTCTTAAACAAGTACGAATATTGTATCATAACCCAATTTAGAAGGTTCACCGGCAAGCTAGACCGAGCTTCATTCTTATTCTTAGGGACACGATAAGTTATCACAAGTAGTTTGTATTTTGTCCACCATTCTTACTCCCATTTCTTGATTACCATCTAAGACATTATTGACATGAATTTCTAGAGAGTAATAATAATGAAATGAAGAGAAGGAAATGTCGGGAAAATGTTTGTATTTAATACTTGTTTGGTGTGGTTTTTAAACGTTTATAAATTATGAATCTTAGGGAAAATTACAGCCACGATACCAAATCTTTCACTTTTTTGCAGACGTTGTCTAAACCTTTGTTTTGTGCCACCCATAGTACCTTTAAAAAAACTCGCACCGGAGGTCTGAATGGACGGTTTCCGTCTAGTTGACCAAAAAAGTCAAAATTAACCAAATTCATTAAGAACAAAAATGAGAACTTTGTATTTAACATTTAAAATAATTATAAAGAAAAGAAATAAAAAGGCTACTGTTCATTTTCTTCCCCCTTCCCTTTCCTCTAGTGATGGCAATGGGCCGAGCCGAGCCGAGCCGGCTCGGCTCGTTGCCCCACGAGCTCGGCTCGTTGCCCTACGAGCCGAGCTCGTGGTTCGTTACAAAACGAGCCGAGCTTGCTCGTGGGCGAGCTCGACTCGGCCCACGAGCTCGTGATTCACGAGCCACGAGCCTAGCCGGCTCGGCTCGGCTCGGCTCGTGGCTCGTCAAATTTTTTTTTTTTTTTTTAGTTTTTCTTAGTTTTTTTTTTTTTTAATGTTTTTCACGAGCCCACGAGCTCGGCTGGTGGGCTCGTGCCCCACGAGCGCTCGTCTATAAACGGGTCCGCTCGGCTCGAGCTCGGGCTCGTCAGAGCGGCTCGTGGATCGCTACAGTACGAGCCGACGAGCCGCTCGGCTCGATTGCCATCACTAGTTTCCTCCCACCCTCGCCGCAGGTTGTCGATTTATATCTTCTTGTCACTCTTTACATTGAACAACCCTCTTCCATGTCCTTCTCCTCCAAACACACTCAAGCACATCCAATCACCACCCTCTCCACCGCCTGAGGGAATATAGCTCAGCCCTACAACGAACATTCTATGCACGTCGTGCACCTCCATGGTCCTCATCACACCGAGCCAGAAAGGCTTCAGTCCTCTCCGACCTTGTGGTGTATGAATCGCCAAAAAACAACAAGTCTGGTCCGTATACGGTGAACTTGGGGGACAAGGGGGAAATAAACTCATTCCATTGCCACATTGCATTGGCGCCAATTCCATGGATGAGAAGTAAATTGGGTTTGTAATGTTTGTTGGTTTTGGGCACCCAACAGTGCATGATGGTGCCATCGCCGAGGTCCGTGGTGGATGACTTTAGACCGAACGTGGAAAAAGTGTATCTATAACACCAGTCTGTTGAGGCTGTGAAGCTAAAACACTTGGCAATTGAGGGATGATTATGGAATCAGAATTTTGATTCTGATTCTAGAAAAATTAACGATTCCGAGAAATCTGGGATCGATTTACTAGATCGCGGATTCAAATCGGAACATTTATGGGTAAGAGAAGAAAGGATTCTCTGTCAGACCGTAGGCCATAGATTTTTCTTGGAAGCAATTATTCTTAGGGTTAGGGTTAGGGTTGGGGTTGGGGTTGGGATTGGGAAGAAGATGAACAGTGGCATGGTTTTTTTTAATTTAATTGTTTTATTTTATTTTTTTCATATGAAAAATATAAAATTACACATTTACTCTTTAAAAATTGGTCAACAATTGGTCAAATATTTAATTATTGATCAACTAACGATCAAACTAACCGTTTATGTCAACTTGGACTCCAGTTGCGAATTGTTTAAAGGTTTGGTGCCGTGAGTGGTACAAAACAAAGGTTTGGACAAAGTTTGCAAAAATATGAAAGATTTGATATCATGGTTGCAATTTTTTCCTAAATTTTATTAATAAGTTGTGCATCTTATAAAGTTTGTAGGTAAAAAATTATAATTGAATAATTTTTTAAAAAAGAAAACCTTGACAAACAAACTTCCTTGCTAGAAACAAGTTTAAATTAAATACTTTGATTCAAATTTACTTTTTATCTCTACATTTTATGCTATTCATAATAATTACTATTTATTCACCAAGTATTTTAATTTATTTATTAAGGGTATGTTTCAGCCACATTATTTGAAAAGAATATATTTTAAAATATTAGATTGATGGATAATGTGCGGTTAAAAAATAAGGAAAAATTATTGATGTGATAGAAAATATTATTTTATTGAAAAATATATTTTTTTCGTTCTCATTCTTCTACTAATTTTCAATCACACATTTTTCAATAAAATAATATTTTTCATCACATCAATAACATTTCCTTCTTTTTCAATCACATATTCCTCATCACATCACTTCAAAAAAATGCATTCTCACATTTTAATATGCACCAAACACACTATTAATGTGGCTCAAAGTGGGGTTAATTTAAGTACTATGACTTTCTGCTAGGCCAAATAGATTCTTGTTGGACTACTATATTTAGCCACTTTTGAGTCACATTAAAATTTTCATTTTTATTATTTTACTAATTTTCAACTACATATTTTTAATAAAATAATATTTTTTATCATATCAATAATTTTTCTGCCTTTTTTACCCACATATTCTCCATCAATCTACAATTTCAAAATACATTATTTCTAAAAAAAGTGGCTCAAACACACCCTTTGAGCATGTTTGATAGATATTATTGACGAAATAATGTATTTTAAATAGTGATATGATGTGAAATATGTGGTTAAAAAATAAGAAAAAAGTTATTGATGTGATAAAAATATTATTTTATTAAAAAATGTACTATTGAAAATAAATTTTGAAATAATATATTTTAAAAGAATGTGTACCAATCTGGGCTTGGATGCTAAAATTGTTAACTTCACATTGGTCTTTCTTTAACATATGTACTCGTGCCTTTATAGTTGTTTCCAAAATAATTAAACTTATTTTTAATTTATATTAACAAAAATTACTTTTTAATGATCACTATGGTAGTTTCAGTTGCTTGAGTGAAAAATAAATGAATAATACTATTCATCCCTACTGTGAATGAAAATACAGTCTATGTGACACTAAATGATAGGTGAAAACTGGCTAATTAATTACGCATTTAAAGAAAACAAAATTGACAATTATGATGAGCTGTTTGCAACTGCGAATGTGCTGTCTTCTTATCCTCTTTCAAACCTTGGTTTAATGATTTTTTTGACATGATTTTTAAAAATTAAAAATTATTTTCAAAATTAAAAAATTATTTTTGAATATTCAAAGAACAAGAAAAAAGCAGAAACTGACAAACAGTTCCTAAAAAGGATTATTCTTGTTCGAACAGTGCTTAAGTGGCCATGTTCATGTAGACGGCTGTCCTAAAAATGATAAGGTTAGGTATTGATGATGTGTTCTTTATTATAAAAGTTGTGTTGTATGATAACGTGGCATCATATGGATTACACATCCAACGTGTCAAAATCTGTGTCTGACAATTTCTTATTCTAGCCCCCTCTTTGACAATCGAGTAAAATAAAGTTTTGAATGGTAAACTTTTAAGAAAATTTATGTTAAAAAATAGAAAGAAAGAAAATTAGATACATTCGAAATTGACACCCCAGATAACTACTCCGAAATTATTTTATAAAGCGCGAGTGGGCTGTCACTTCGAATGGACAAGTAGCATTATTATTTTGTTATTTTTAGGTCATGTTTGATCGATATTCTTAAAAAAATGAATTCTTTCAATACTCATTTCCAACGACATAATTTTCAATAAAATAATATTACACGTAAATTCAAAACTTTTCAATCACATTACTATTTAAAATACATTCTTTCCTTAAGAATGTGCATCAAACAGAAGTTGAATATGTGATTGAAAATGAGTACGTAGAATTTATTATTATTATTATTTTTTAATAGTGATTTTCGTTGATAGGCTTAAAATTTTTGATAATGATTAGCAAAAGGTTAATTTTCGTCAAATTTTTTTGATTGAATGTGTTTATTATTTAACTCATGTTTAATAACTATTAAAATAATGTTTTTTGAAATTTATTTTCAATTAAACATTCTGACAATAAAATATGCACGTAAATTTTTAAAAAATTCCTAATTTTCAATCACATATTTTTTTTTTCAAACACATTTTTAATCACATATTCAAATAATAAATATGCATGTAAACTCAAAAAATATATATATACATATATTTTTTTTAATCACATATTTTTCAAAAAAAAATTACTATTTTAAAACTCATACCTTTTCCTGGTTGTAAAGAGGGACATAAAACATTTTTGCATTGTTTTTTTATTTATTATTATTTCACGAATAAAGCTGCAGTAGGGGGCTCCAGTAGGGGCGCCAAGTGCCGCCCTTATAGGTGGGGGACCTGTGGGATATTTCACATGGTGTCCACAATATATTATATCTGGTCAGTGCCACGTCGATTAAACTTTCAGGTGGCACGTGATATTTGACCGGAAGAGAAAATATTTCAATATCAAATGCATGTTTGGTGCATAAGAAAAGAAAACATGGGATCAAACAAGTACTATATTAAGCTCATGTTTGATGGATTTTAATATAAATCAAACACAATAATTAAGTTTAATTACATATTTTGTGAAATTCATAATTTTTCAACAATACATTTTATCGACTTTTATCAAAATTTGATTAAAATCTGATTTCATCCCCCACCAAACAGGGATTAAATGCTCTTTTTTGAACAATTTTAGCATTTCGACTAGATATCACACGCTTATCGCGTACTCGTGGTCATTTGATGTCTAAATAAATATTTTTCCGTCAAATGGAGATACCCCATGCACAAATTAGTGGTTTGGAAAAACTCGACAACCACGAATTATATATACAATTTTATTTGTTGACGACCAATTTGCTATATAGTGTAATACAAAATGGCATATTTTTTATTACGTTTTTCTATGATTTAATTCTTACTTAAAATATAGATTACTACAAAACGAAGATCTAAAGAGACTCAATAATTCCTATAAAACTTTGTAGTTACGAAACAATAATTCCTATAAAACTTAGTAGTTACGAAACAATAATTCCTATAAAACTTAGTAGTTACGAAAGAATAAATTTCTACTATCGTTACTATCGAACTTAGTAAATTAGTACGCTTAGAATTTTCAAGCATGGCGGCAAGCCTCGCCGACCCCGTTGAGTTTTAAGGTTTAATCGCAAACGATAGGTCAAAAGTTTACATCAATATTACAATAATCGAATCTCAGGTAGGACCTCCTCTCAAATGGAAAAGGCCAACTTTTCAAAATTCCTCTTAGAATATCAAAGTGGAAAATGACATTTTATATAAAATAAATTCCTTAAAATATATATTTTATGTATTAAGCCCTTGTTTTGTAGAAATTAAAATCAGATTTTTAGTAAATTTTGATATAAAAGTTGATGGAATGTGTGGTTGAAAAGTTGTGGATTCTATGAAATGTGTGATTTAAAATCAAGAAAAATATTTGACTTTTAACTTAGATTTTATTAAAAAATTTTAATTGCACCAAACATAGGCTAAATGTATATTGAATGTTTATATCTTCTCCCACCAATTGTTGCATAACACCCGCTTCCTCTCTCTAAAAGCGTCAATGTATGTATTAACCGATTAACACTTTTTTTCGAGGGAGCATTTAAATTATAATTTAAGTAATGGGTATCACATAAAGTATGACTAAAATGTGAATAGTAACTGTGAATCTCGCGAAATATGTGAATACGAATTATGTATGATCAGAAGTAATTTATGATTTAAACACCTTCCATACAAGTATTAAGTAATCATTTTATTTATCTTCTATCAACGTCGCCTCAAATTATTTTAATATCCATTGAAATATATTAGTCGAAAAAAGGAATTTGGCCAATAAATTAAATTATAAAAATGAGAATCAAACAAATGCAAAATGTTAAAATGGGGGAAGAAGATAGACGCCAAGCCAAATTGCCAATCACCTGGACCAAAATTTGAACTTAACATTGGTTTTTGTTGTGTGGTCCCTTTTCCTCGTTTTCTCCAAAACAGAATCCTATCCTATGGGTTTAAAAATTAGAAGTGGAAAAAATACAAAGGAAAATATGGGACAAGTCCAGTTTATCTATCGTATCATTATAGTCAAAAATGTGTCACAAGAATGACCACAAAACTTAAAGAATCACTTCCTATGAAATCGACACATGATACTCGACAGTGACAGACCAATGCTAAGTTTATTAAAAACCAAAGGTTATGAAGTTGACAACAATAAAATAAAAAACAGTAAGAACCAGACCGTGACAACACACATTCTCTGTGCTGTGAACCATTTTGACCGTGTCAATAAATAGGACCGAGCTGCTGTGCCAGGTCGGTAAAAGACCTGGCACAGCCATGTGAGATGGGGTGGGTGAGTGTTTTAACATTTTTGGGGGGTTTTTTTAATGAGTTAGGTCCTCGGGACCCACCTCATGTGAGATAGTCTGTACAAAATCTGTGAACCAAAATCTGGTAGAGTAGAATAATTCCAATAAATATTCTCAGTGTTCCATTCAAATTCTTACCTCTTGAAGTGTTTGGTTGCATTTTTCTATGGAAAATATTTTCCAACTTCTAAAAATACACCTATTTTTCCTTGTTTTTAAGGAAAACTTTTTTTGGGAGGAGTAAGCTTTTATTTTCCTCAAAACAAGAAAAATATTTTTTTCTGGAACATGTTTTCCATATTAATTACACACACTCTAAATGAAAATAATAATATCATTTATCATTATGATGATGAAAAATAGATGATGTAGCAATGTATGTAGAATAATACAAAGGTTCTTAATCAGCACATCATTATCAAATGTACAAATTATACCGTTTATTCATTCTCTGAGTTCAGTTTATTCGTTAGTTACTTGTGTAGGTAAGCTCGACATGACAGAAAATATCATCTGCAAAAAATGGGCACGAGAAACGTATCGTGGGGTAGGGATAGACACTATGTTGAGTACCCATTGTGCACCTTGTAAAAAAGCCATGAATAGGCTCCATTGTTGCATCAGTCGATGGCCATGATAAGAAAACCGACAGAGATGTACATCAGTAACACAGGGTAAAGTGCGAGCGCTTTCCTCCTTGGGTTGACAGCAGTACTCATGAATGGATATGCAGCCCAAGAGCTCCAAGCCAAAGCAGTCACTACTACCATTTTAACCATCACACTGTCTTTCAGCATGCAGATTAAGGCACCGATGTCTAGAGGGAATAGACAGTAACCTAGAAGACTAAGGCTCTGGAAGAAGATAATATGACCACCCTGAAATATCAGAAAATGATTTTCAATTAGCAGAGTAGCATCAGCCATCAAATAAATAACTTTTGAGATTAATCTGTTGACATAAAAATTCACATGGGTAGAATAAATTTGCATGCTCATTTTATGTGCGCAGCACAAGCACACGGGGGGATTATGTTATAATCCGAATCAGATCAGAACGACGTCCACCTGGACCCGCTTCCAAGTTGCAAGCACGTAGTGTTGGTCCTTTTAAAATTTTAAAGCGTGTTGGTCCAAATGCATATATCATAGATATTCCATCACATTTTAGCTACCATTCTACTTGCAATGTTGAGGACTTAGATCAACGTCCACCTGGACCCGCTTCCAAGTTGCAAGCACGTAGTGCTGGTCCTTTTAAAATTTTAAAGCGTATTGGTCCAAATGCATATATCATAGATATTTCTTCCCATTTTAGCTACCATTCTACTTGCAATGTTGTGGACTTAGTTGTTTACAAAGGCCATTTTAATCCTTCTGAGGATCCTAGGCTACCTCCATCTGTGGAACACCAACCTAAATCTATTGCTATTTCCACTCCGATTCCACATATCACATCACACAAAAGATAAAATTGATAATATTTTAGATGAATATATTTTGTTGACCTATGACGGATAGATTCAACGCTTTCTTGTTCGTTGGGTAGATCGCCCTGATTCTGATTGTACATAGTTTCCAAAGAGAGACTCCAGCAGCTTGATTGGAGTTTTATAGAGCCAGCAAGATCTTCCTTGACAGGCATTGGTGGGGACAATAGATTCAGACCACCAATCACAAGTATTTATAAGCGTCGCAAGAAGATTGTTCAACCACTTAGCTTATGGCCGGGAGATTGATTGCCACTTTTTTGTGATTTATCCACTCGACATGGCCGAGTTTCTTCCCACGTCAGGAGAGTTGATAAGGATATCTATATCTTTGTTCTAGTAGTTATGGATTTTTATTTATACTTTAGTAATTAGGTTTGTATTAATGGGTTTGACAAAGCCATTATGCTTTTAGGTTGCTTTAACTATTTATATGGTTTTGTAATTAAAACAAATCAGTTGAATGAAAATTATTCACATTGGCTTGTTGCCCACATTTCCTCCCCAGTCTTCCCTCTTGCTCCCCTATGTGCTCCCTCTCTTCCTCTTCTCTTCTTCTCCTTGCTGTGATTCTGTTATTCAGATTCTTCTTCTTAATTGATCCTACATCACTGTGGTTCCATATTTACTAGTATTCTTATTTTTCTTTTGCATTTTTTTAGTACCAACCAGTTGAAATTTGAAGGAAACTGAATTAAGAATTACTGATAATCTAAGAGGAAGAAAACTTTTATCATACAACTATAAATTGAGTACAATACAGTGGTTTTAAATATACAAAGCTTGGAGTGATGAGCAAGTTAAAAGAGTAGAAAAGCACGTGAAGAATCAATATTGTTGCAACAGCAACATGTGGTCCCAACACTCAACAATTGATCATGGCAGTACACGTCTACACCTGAGGAGATGTAATCTGATATGATTTGTATTTTAACATCCTTCCTCAAGCTGGAGTTTATTACTTAACTCCAAGCTTGTCTTTAAGAAATAGGAATCTAGTTTGAGCAAGAGGTTTGGTCATTAAATCTGTTGTTTGATCAGATGAAGGTAGAGGTGTTAAGACGGACGGGCCGGCCATGACCCGTGAAAACCGGGACCGCGGGCCGACCCGTGACCCATGCGGGCTGTTCACTGGCCAAGGAGGTGTAACCTTCAGGCTTCGCGGGTTGCACCCCCACGGGCCACGGTTGACCCGAGGCCCGTAAAAAAAATTGAAAAAAAAAAACAAAAATAAAAAAAAGGGGGGGAGGGGAGAGCCAAACAAAAAAAATTGAAAAAATAAAAATAAAAAAATTCAATTTTTTTTATTTTTTTATTTTTTTTTAATTTTAACTAATGGTAATATAAATTTTCTAACGGTAATATCATTCTCTTCATCTATAAATTTCAATTTATTCTTACAATTAATTTTACAATACCCTCTCTGCCTCTCATTAGTTATTATATATTTATACTTCATAGTTCATACTTGTTATTACCTTACTACAATTACAATTATTCAATTGCAAATATCATCATCATCTTGATTATATTTCTTTTTTCTCGGTATTGGACAAAAGAAGATCTAGACTTAAAGAAGATATTTTGGAAGCTCTCATATGCGTGAAAGATTGGATATTCGCGGATCGAAAGATACAAGATAAAATTATTGATGATATTGCTGAAGACTTCAAAAATCTTGCAATTCCTGAAGATTGATTGGAAAACAAAAATATAATTTTTGAACAACTAAATTATAGTTAAGTAGGTGTCAACCTAGTTGGGATGTACTTATACTATAAATATTTGATAATAATAATTAGACATGCATTTTGATGTAGTTGTTATTTGTTTAAGTTAAATTTAAGTTTGCAAAGTTATAAATAATTCACGTAATATTAAATTTGAATTCTATGTAAAAATTTTTTGATATAATTATGAATTTGTCATTTTGTTCAATTCTTAGTTTACATTTAACAAAAAAAAATATTTTTTGCTATAAATATGAAAAATTCTATATTTTTATAATTTTATTTATACAATCATACGGGCCAAATCGGAACCAACCGCGACCCGTGACCCCCGCGGGCTTGACCCGGATGGATCAGCGGGGCGGGCCTGGGTTGTAGTCCAAATTGTGGGCCGACCCGTAACCGGCTCGGAACCCGCAGCGGGCGGGCTTTTTTTCGCGCGGGCCGTTACCGGGCTCACATGTTGTCGGGCCGACTCTGCCCGGACCACCCGGATTGACACCTCTAGATGAAAGATTTCAATTTCCCTTCAGCACTTTATCTCTGACAAAGTGTATGTCTAGCTCAATATGTTTAGTTCTAGTATGATAGACTGGATTGGAGGCTAGAGCGCTGGCATTGAGATTATCACACCATAAGATAGGAGATGAAGTAGGTTGTAGCTTGATTTCCTTAAGTAAAGACTCAATCTAGGTGATTTCAGCACAAGCTTAAGCCAGAGCTCTGTACTCTGATTCAGCACTCGACCTTGACACAACTTGTTGCTTCTTTGAAGACCAGGCCACTAAGGTATCTCCTAGATACACGCAATAGCGGGCTGTCGATCTTCTGTCATTATGACATGATGCCCAATCTGCATTAGCAAAACCAGTAACATCTATTCTGTCATTCCTTTGTATCCAAAGACCTTGTTCGATTGTCCCTTTCAAGTACCTAAAAATTCTTTTTATTGCTTTTCAGTGCACATCTAAGGGAGATCGTAGAAATTGGCTCAGATTGTTAACTGAAAAGGTTATATAAGGTCGTGTATGCCCAAGATATTGCAGGCCTCCTATTGCACTTCTGTACAGAGATGGATTCACCATTTTCTCTCCTTCATCTACGGAAAGACCTTTGCCTACTGTCATAGGGGTTGCACACGGCTTAAGATGCTCAAAGTTAAACCTTTTTAACAAGTCTTTTATGTACTTAGTCTGGGTAAGGTGCATTCCTAACTGATATATCCTTACTTCAACTCCCAAAAATTAATGCAATTCACCCATGTCTTTCAGTGCGAACTGAGTGTTAAGTCTTTCAATGAAGTCTTGTAACATTCTGTGATCATTCCCAGTTATTACAATATCATCTACGTATACCAAACAGAAAATGACTTGCCTTTGATTCATGTAGAAGAAAATGGAATTGTCTGCCTTAGATTTGAAAAACTTCCAGTCTAACAATGTTCCTTTTAGCCTTTCATACCACGTCCTAGGTGTTTGCTTGAGTCCATAAAGTGCCTTTTCAAGCTTGCAGACAAAGTTAGGATAGGCCTTGTCAATGAAACCATCTGGTTGATTCATGTATATTACTTCGTTTAGCTTTCCATTCAAGAAGGCATTGTTGATATCCACTTGTCTAACACTCCAGCCTCTTGAGACAGAAATTGTAAGGATTATTTAAAGAGTAGATGCTTTTATCGCTGGACAAAAAGTTTCGTGATAATCAACGCCTGAAGTTTGCAAGAAGCCCTTTGCAACCAGCCTGGCTTTATACTTCAAAACATTACCTGCAATGTCACGTTTGAGCCTGAACACCCACTTGTTTCCCATCACTTTCCGATTTACCAATGGTGGCACAAGCTCCCATGTCTTGTTTCTAATTAGAGCTCTGTACTCATCCTCCAGGGCTTTTCTCCAATTTGTGTTTGACAATGCTTCAGTAACATCATTAGGTTCAGTGTTGTCTGCTTCCATTCTATATTCTTTACATTCTGTTGAGTAGACTTTAGGTTTCAATATACCAGCTTTACTCCTGGTAACCATAGGATGTTCAACAACCTGTCTACTTGATTCTGCAGTTTCATCTTGATTTGACTCTTCTGTTGGTTCTACCTAAGTGCTTTCAGATTATCCTTGATCTTCCTTTTGAGCGTGTTCATTGCTCATTTGTGAGTATTCATTTACTTCAAGTGCATTATTTTCAGACACTACAGGTTGATCTGGCCTATGAGGTGCTGCAGAATGAGTAGCACTTACATGAGTTGCATCAGTTGAGCATACTTAATCAAGGTTTAGAAAGGTGTGAAGTGGTGAATAATGGACTATGGTTTCTGAATTTTGTGGACTATTGTTTTTGTTGAGAAAGCTTGACTTAAATGGAAAATCCTTTTCATTAAAGACTACATGTCTGGATCGGTAAATTTTCCCAGTAGTACTGAGACATTTGTAGCCTTTGTGAGAGTTGCTAACCCAAGGAACACACACTTAGTAGAGTGAAAACTGAATTTATGATCCTGATAAGGTCTTAAACAAGGAAAGCAAGCGCATCCAAAGACTTTGAGATAATTAAAATTTGTTTTTTCCCTGTTTAGAACTTGAGAGGGTGACTTCATTTTGAGAGTAGGAGTAGGTAACTTGTTGATGAGATAGGTGGCTGTGTGAATGGATTTCCACCAATAGTGCAGGGGCATGCTAGCTTGGGCAAGGAGAGTTAGGCCAATTTTAGTAATATGTCTGTGTTTTCTTTCAGCTCTTCCATTTTGAGATGAGGTATATGGACATGAGAGTCTCATTTCAATGCCTGATTGTTGAGCTAATTGAGTAAATGACCTAAATTCACCTCCTCAATCTGATTGAAGAGATTTTATTCTTCTGTCAAATTTGTTCTCAACCAGATTTTTGAATTGGATGAAGGAATTTAAGGCTTCAGACTTATTTCTCAAGGGGTATATCCAAGTATACCTACTGTAGTCATCAATAAAGATGATGTAATACTTAAAGCCAGAGGTAGACTGCATAGGTGCAGGGCCCTAAACATCAGTGTGGATTAAGTCAAGAGGTGCTGAGGCATGTGAACTGGACAAATTGAATGGCAGGGAATGAGATTTTCCTAGTTGGCAAGCATCACAGAAGTGTTTAATTTCATTGACATCAAGTTTTTCATTACAGATTTTAAGCACTTGTGACATTACAGGAATAGTAGGATGTCCAAGCCTCATGTGCCACAGTTTGAGTTTAGAATTACACTATGTGGCACTACTGGTCTCAACAAGGACTGATGAATTAAAATTATTTGAATGAAATGACTCTGGATAGGAAGACTCTTTAACTTGATCTGGAGATTGGACTGACTCTTGACAGGACGAACTTTTAACTTGATCTGGTAGCTCAATGTGATACAACCCGTGCTTAAGCTTTCCTTCCAGCAGCACTTCCTTCATCCGTTTGTCCTTGACAACACAAAAATTAGGATGAAATTCCATGAACACGCCATTATCAGAAGTTAATTGTGATACACTTGGCAGATTTTTTTTTTTATAGAAGGTGCCAATAACACATGTCTGAGAATCAAAGACATATTATTCTGTGTGCTCAAGTGATTTGTGCTAATGTGGGATATGTGAAGTTTATTACCATTACCAAAAGCTAATTTTTTCTTACCACCATACTGATGTGCCTCAATCGGTTCCCCTTTTCAGCAGTGACATGGTTGCTTGCACACGAGTCTGCAAACCATAATGGATCTGTAATAGTCCTTGATGAGGCTAGAAAAACAGCAGGTTCGGAGGAGTAGCTTTGATAGTTTTGATCAGGTTTGGCAACCATATACCTTTTATCGTAACGATTTACGCACCTTGCTGCTGAATGGTTGGTCATTCCACATATTGGCATGGTCCTTTACTTGCTATTTGTCTGTCTTCTCTTCCTCTGTATCTTCCTCCCCTATAGTTGTAATTTCTTCCACCATAGTTCGTTCTTCCTCCTCTGCTAGTACTAGCTCTGTTAGTGAAGTTTGTTGAGGCTTGAGTTAAGTTGATAGAGGCAAGGCTATTTTTAAAAGCATTGAGGTGTTCGAATCTACTTTCATAAGTCATGAGTACAGATTGCAACTCATGCCAGGTAATAGTTTTTCTACTGTTGATTTGAACGACAATAGGAATATAGTCTTCATCTAAGCTAGCCAATACTTGAGTAATAAGGTCACTGTGAGGAATGATCTTCCCAGCAATTTCCAGATTCTCTACTAGCTGCTTGATAGTATTGAGGTATTGATATAGTCATCTGAAGTTCACTGTGAGGAAGGTAACTCTTGACCTGTTCATAGCTCCAAAGCTTTTTTGAATAGCTTTCCATAGATCACAGGAGGTTGATGTCATTGACGAATATAACCAACCCATCAATAGTTGGTCGATCGACATCCACTTCCTGTATTCAACATTAGGTGTCAGCTCAATAGTAGTTTCAGCTGAACCAGCAGTTTGTGTTGCTAGAAACTCTGCTGGACAACCATTAGTTCTATTGATGAAGCCTTCAAGATTATCACCTTTGATTATTGGCATAATCATGTTCTTCCACAAAAGAAAATTATTCCAGTCCAGCTTCACTTGTGGAACTTGAGTGAGATTGATCCCAGAAGACAGTAGCTGATTTCCTCCCAACATTGAAGGCATCAACGTACTGATGGTTTGCGGAGCTGAAGGCATATTGTCGTTTGATCCGATGCTAGCCATTGATAACTCTGATACCAAGTTGAAATTTAAAGGAAACTGAATTAAGAATTACTGATAATCTAAGAGGAAGAAAACTTTTATCATACAACTATAAATTGAGTACAATACAATGGTTTTAAATATACAAAGCTTGAGTGATGAGCAAGTTAAAAGAGTGGAAAAGCACGTGAAGAATCAATATTGTTGCAACAGCAACGTGTGGTCCTAACACTCAGCAATTGATCATGGCAGTACACGTCTACACCTGAGGAGATATAATCTGATATGATTTGTATTTTAACACAACCAGAGACCAACATTTACTATATGTTGGCTTACCCAATTTGACAAATACAGTCAGTCACACCACCAATCCTAAAACGCTTCCAGAAAATTTCTCACTTCAGTCACAATGCACATTACTAGTAAAATCTTGCACAAATCTATTTGAAAATACGCCAGGGGTGAATGTAATTCAATCTCCACCAACCCATTTATGGGGAAATCATGTTAAAAGCGTAGATATATTTACATAGTACAAATTTACTGTCAGTGCAAGATAATAATTCAGACGACTGGGTTTTACATTGCAATAAAATGCTAATCATACTATCATACAAGCTGAAATACCTTTTTAACGGAGGCAGACCAGGAAAGAGTGAGACCGAGGAAAACAATGAAGAAGAAGGGCCCCAGAGATCCCAATCTCTCAAAGCCTTTCCAGGATCCTCCCTATTAGGATTCGGGAAAACCACCAGCTTCAAATTGCTGACGATCCGGGATAAGTCTCTCTTAACCGTATCCCAAACAGGTTCCGTTGGTGTGTTTGGAGGCGAACCAAAGCCGGATATTGAAATACCGCTACCAGACTCGGAAGAGCGAGTTGCGGAATTGTGGAGAGGACTGAAGGGACAGGCGCCAGCTTCGGATTGGTGGGTGAAGGGAGATTGGAGGGGATAAAGGAGGGAGGGAACAGCAGAGGATAAGTAGAAGAAATGGGGATAGAGGCGAGTGAGGTGTGCGCTGGGCGGACGGTGGAGGGTTGGGAGTTGATAAGTTTTTCAATCTCATAATGTCCAATTGGGAGGTTGAGTGTAGAGGAATCGTGTCATTATCGCTATGGTTGGGAGACATTTTATGTGCGCCACTGTGTGAAAAATTAGGGATATGAGTGAGTTAGAAGTGTATAAAGATTAAAGAGCAGTGGTGGCTGTCGGTGGACATGGAGTAAAAAGTTTCATTACACACTGAATTTTGCATGTTGTCACATTGTGGTCACTATACTTTGATATGCTTTTCATTGGTCATTCAACTAATTAGAAATTCCTTCCATCCATCACTCCATAAACAACCGTTTGAATGGCATCTGACGTGGCATGACGACGTCCTCCGTGTCAACAGACGGTGTTATCTTCTTGCCACTTGGAGAATCGTTGTTGCAAAAACCGGATTTCATGAGTTGGAAATCCACACACAAACGCGAATGAGGAAATCCTCAAATCTCTTCCTAGAATGAACCTTAGAATTCGATTTGCAAATCCCCGCAACAGTTGATTTCCAATCCCTAATCGCCCATCCCTCCATCATGCCTCATATTGTGCTTGAAGCAACCGTAGGCTATGGTTTCATTGGGTAAGTCGCCTACAAGTGCTTGTAATAATGCTGAGTTTGATTGTGATATGTTGACGGTTTTGATTGAGAAGAATGATTTTTTATTCTAAAGATTGCAATCCACTTCTAGATAGGGATGACAATGTATGATGCCAATTAGAGAAACGGAGCGATCAAATTAGAAATCCAAATTGTTTGTATGAAATTGATTTTTGAAAATTATTTTCATTCAAATTGTTAATATTGCCAAAAGGTGAATGGTAAAACTTGAAAGGAAGATCAAATTTTTGGATTCACCAAATGAATAATAAAAAGCAGTTGGGGCATTCTATGGTTTAAGTTAGTTTTGGATACTTCTGCATTGAATTGGAAGAAAAAATATTTCTCTTCATGGATAATATCTTCAAATTCGCACAAAGTTATGAAATCTAACTCAAATGATGGATCTGGATCATCGCTCGAGTGCAACTATGCTGGATTTCAATCAGTCTTCTCGCTTAAGACATAAGCGTTTGGTGAAAGCTATGACAAAAATGATTGACACTGGAAGTGTAGTTTCATTGTTTCTGTTTCTTAGATAGTTATTGCATGTCCCTTAAAGCAAGTTGCCTTGTAATGTTACTTCACCATTTGATTTAAGTTATGTATTGAAAAAAACAACTTCTATTAATCGTTTGTGCTTTATAAATATTTAGGTATCCTGAAAAATCAACTGGAAATAATGTAAAGCCTTTAAGCATGTATTGTGTACATTTTATTCTCGATTTGTGTTCAGTTAATGCCTTGAAATATTAATCATTCTTATTTGTGCATTGCTTTCCTGGTTTCTTTCGAATAGGAATGGTTCGAAGCAAAATTAGAACTAGTTGAATCGAACATCAACGTAGTGGTTAATGAACAAGTGAGCTTAGAGCCATAACCCAGTTGAAGAACATCCCATGCGGTTCATGCCTACCCCTATGGTTGCTAGAGAAATATGCGCAAGTGAGCTTAGATCCGAAATAGCAGTAACACACGGGCAGAAACAATGAATGAAGGAAATGAACATTTTTTTGTTGCTATTATTAATACTTTTGGTGGACTGAACATTAGAACATAAATGTGGATAAGTAATGTAAATTGTATGGGAATTTTTGTGATGTGTACAGATACCCTTGTGAAGAAGGGTGTTAATGTTTTTGTGGATAAGGGTGTTTTTGAATGGTGATTTCTTTTTTTCCATTGAACATGTTCGTTTTTTGTGGCTTCTGTTTTGATTTTATTATACTTGCAAAGACTTGTTTGATGTGGGATTTTATTATGCTTGCAAAGACTTGTTTGATGTGGGAGTGAACATACTTATGTGAAGTTGTGCATGAACGTGTGCTTGATCAAATCTTAATTGAAGTTGAACTAGTTTATGTTGTATTTGAATAGCGAAAAACTCTCGTTCCATAACATCCATTAAAAATAAAAAGATGTTGTGCTGGAGTCCTGCACCGACTTCAACTTGTCATCTCTCATTGTCCTCCTACATCAGGTTCGAGAAAAGCAACTCGAAGAGTCAAAGCAGATGACAAGAGGCTTTCCTTCTCGATATTTCAACTTTTAATTCTAAACAACTTTTGTTGTCTCGTCCATTGCCGAGTTCAACCTACTGATTTCAGCCTTTCTACTTGACATCATGTACATTATTTCAACACCAACTCCCAGCTAAATGAACCATCTGAAGCAAAAAACAGAACATGTGTTTTCATGTACATTAATCAATCTCTATAACAAATATCTTATAGCTAATAAGTGTATTCCATAGGAATTTTCGTTTGCTGAAATCTCTCTAAAATTGAATGAAAAGAATTTTCGAAAATCAATTTCATACAAACAATTTGGATTTCCAATTTGATTGCTCTATTTCCTCAAATTGGTATCACACTTTGACATCCCTGTCTAGATGAGGATTGCAATCTTTAAAAATAGTTATTCTCAATCAAAGCCGTCAACATATCACGAATTCAGCACTATTACAATCACTTGTAGACGAATCCCCCGAAGAATCCATAGCCTGCAGTTGCTTCAAGCACAAGATGAGGCATGATGGAGGGATGGAGGATTAGGGATTGGAAATCATCTGCTGTGGGAATTTTCGAAATTGGAAGAGAAGCAATTTGTGCAAATCTAATTCTAGGGTTTGTTCCAGGAAGAGATTTGGGGATATCCTCCTTCGACTTTGTGTTATCACTTCCAACTGATGAAATCAGTTTTTGCAACAACATTTCTTCACGTTGGCAAGAAGATAACACCGTCTATTGACACGGAGGATGCCGTCATGCCACATCAAAAGCCATTCAAACGGTTGTTTATGGAGTGATGGATGGAGGGACTCTCTCGTAAGTTTAATGACCAATTGGAAGCAAATCAACGTACGGTGACCATAACGTGACAGTATGCTAAGTTCAGTGAGCAATGAAACTTTTTGCTCGTGGACATGAGAGTGCAGGACGAGGTGATAGAGATAACAAAAAAATAAAAATAAAAATCATTAAACTTGATATTTGTGAGTTTCATCTTGAACGGGGTGAGAGTCTTCTCCTTAATCACGATAATTTTCTAAGTAATTAGATACTCCGGGCGTGAACAGATGAGAATGATAGTCTCGATCTTGACAGGCCCCCCAATCATGCTATAGGTACAAATTTTTTTGACAGACAACACTTGGTATAACAATATTGAAAGATGGAAAAACAAAAGGAAAAAAAGGTCAATCAGATTTGGCCATGTCAATGTCGATATCATTTCTGTCAAAATTTTCCTGTACTTGGAAGTTTTATTCGCGGCACCCTCCATGTAAGGGTGTAAACCCAAATGTACACATGAAGTGTATAAGTATCATTTTTCAAATTTTATATGCAATTAGTGAACTTTCAGCAATTTTAATCAAATCCTTTAATTTATCTCAATTAAGTTTCTAGCTTTAATTGAGTATTTTAAAATAAAATCACTCTGCATGCCAACTTCCAGAATTATCAAATAATCAATTAGATGACAATGTTCAATAAAATAAATAAATAAATAAAACAATTGGGTATTTTAAAATAAATCGATCTGCTTGTCAACTACCACCATTAGTCAGGCAAATAAAAACTTAATGCCTGCACAAAAAACTCGAAGCTCAAAAATAGTAATAATTAAAGAAATTTGCGAGTTCCCAGAGAAGGGCCAAACAGATCCTACAACAAAACGTTGTTTTATTTGCCTTATATAGCAATGCTGCAACAAATTTCCAACTTATCGTAAAAAATCTTTTTTAAGGTTGTAGTCATATAATATGATCAAGAATGGGCCTGATTTTTCCAGGTCCTTGGGGAATGATGGCGAAAATTCAAGCCACTTCGGCTGCAAAAAATTGTATTTAAGGTTATAGTATCAAATGAAGCTCAATAAACTCAGGGCTTGATAGCAATGGCTAGGCCCAACTTGGGTGTGGCACTGGTGGTCTTTGTGTCGTACTCTGCCGAAACTGTTACAAGGGATTTAGGCCTCCATTCCCGCTGGCCTAATAGAGCAACCTTTCTATTATCAGTGAATCTAGTCTTTACCACTGTGAAAGGATCGACTCTGTGAACGCTTCCAATACAGAAACCATTCTCCAAGGTAGAAAATCTGTGCGTCATCTCAGCAGCAACCTCAGTTCCACTCAATGGATTCACTAAGTGAACATATGAAGCTTTCAGAGTTTGTCCCTTGTCCATCCTATGCAATTGCAAATCAAATTATGAAAAAAAATGATTGCAACAGATACGGGTTAACTTAGAAGTAGATCAATATGTAAAAAAGTAGAATAAGTCAATATTTTGACAATTGGAATTACAATACATACAGTATTAAAGCTGCCGAAAAATCTGGCTTGTTGAAACTTATTCCAGCATTGTACTTGGTGAAAGATGAAGATGCTGTATCAAATCCAATTTCACCACCAAAAGCTACATCACTGCAGCCAATTGCAGCAGCAAGCTCCAAAAGAGGAGTCGGATTCAGTCCAATACTGGAGTTCATGGCCACTCCATCACGAGCATACTCTACATCAAGCTGAAAATGCATTAAAAAAAAATTACAATATTTTTAGAGTTTCGGCAGATCAACTAGTTTTGGAAAACATATAAATAAATTACCAAATCCTAATCTTTTGAAGTAAGAAAAATACTAACACAGAATTTGATCCCCGAAACCTACTGAATAGAGAAATTCATTGTTTGTAGGAACAAGCTTCACAATTATTTGCAATACAAGAAGCACAGAGCGCTAACCTTGCCAGACTTGTGATCGGGAATACTGAAGCTAACGGCAGCTTTTGTAGAAGGCAAAAGATCAGTTAGAGTTACTTTGGTTGTGACCTGCAAAAATTTCGCCTTAGATATGTTGTACATAGGTATTCAGAGGACAAAGAATCTACAGGTGTGCTAAGGGGAGAACGACACTCTTCCATTAATCACACAACAAATTCATAATAACAAATTGGACAGACAAAGACCAATTCATTTAGTCATATTGGCAAGAATATCTTCTTACATTAGAATAGGTATCAACTTTCACATCCACAGCAGTGTTTCCAATTTTATATTGGCTGTTTATATCACCAACAAATATATTATCTTTCTTTACACCAACAGCTGTAAGTCCCTGCCAAAATAATACAACAAAGGTCAACGTAAATAACACAGTTCTAAGATTTTTACACAAAATATTTTGCATTTTCATATGAAAACATTTCAGACTATTTGTAAAAGGACCTGTTACTTGAGCTCAGAAGGAGGAAAAAAATTTGATTGGACAGTATAACACTGACATTTTGATAAAATCTCCAATGGCTTGTTAAAATATCATGAAGATAAGGAATGCCAAATATTTGAACAATAAGAAGCCGTAATAGTTGGAGAATGCTGACATAATTTCGGATTTCTTTGATATTATCTTGTTGATGTGGAACATATACTAAACAAAAAGGATTATCTGGTACTTCAGAGCAGAAAAGACGAGAACCATTTTGATGGAGTGTAAGCA
Source organism: Fraxinus americana (assembly GCA_035079005.1). Taxonomy (NCBI): domain Eukaryota; kingdom Viridiplantae; phylum Streptophyta; class Magnoliopsida; order Lamiales; family Oleaceae; genus Fraxinus; species Fraxinus americana. The sequence goes on along the minus strand of CM068726.1, from coordinate 8,452,580 downwards.
AACTTCATATTCTGTTTGATGTTTGTAAGTTTGAATTTTAGAATTTATAATTTTTCAGCATCAATGCTATTTTGTCTTCTAGTAATTTATCAACACAGGAAATATCTATACTGTAAGTCTTTATTTAAATTATACCTGTTAAAGTGCATGGAAAAAATTCTCGGTGGTCTAGAATAATCTTAGCTGTCAGGGTTTGCTATTAGGACCTAATCCTTGATCTTGCCGGAGAAGTCATTTGAGGCTATAAATACCTGTATATTTATATTTACATAAATAGAGTTCTCCATGGACAGAAATTGAAATCTTCTTGTGTGAATTTGACAAAACCCAGCTAGGGTGAAAGCAAATAATTTCCTTTCCTCTTTTCTTCTTTCTTTTTCTATCATCAGCATCCAAAAAACAGCCCCCCACAAGTTCACTAAGCCCCTGTTTGAGTCACATTAAAATTTTCATTTTCATTCTTTTAATCATTTTCAACCACACATTCTTCAATAAAATAATATTTTCCGTCACATCAATAAATTTTCCTTCTTTTTCAACCACACATTCTCCATCAATCTACTATTCCAAAATACATTCTTCCAAAATAATATTGCTCAAACACGCCCTAAAATCTCTTCTTATCTTCAGAAAATCATTCTGATACCTTTACCAAACTAATTGGCACCTAATTCACATTAAATCCCACCAAGAAAACCATCTTAGGAGGGCTTCATGAGAAGTTTCTATTGTTGTCCAGCATTGCTTGCTATGCAACATAGTAGATCTCAGAAAAGATCATTCTGCGTTCAGCTCAAATATTGATTCTGTCCAGACAACATACAAGAAATTGTATTTCTTCCCTTTTACTTCGGGAATACAAAAGTAAACTGCTAAAAAATCTCAAGGATCTATTATATGTTTTTGTTTTTTTTTTCTTTTATTGGTATTTCACTCGCTGAAAAAAAAAATTGTTTTCTAGTAGAATATTGTGTTTTTACTCAAATCTCTCAAGCAAAGAGCTTCCAAACTGTTAACTACACTTTAGGCTAGCATCTCTAAGTATCAAAATAAAAATTATCAAGAATCAATGGCATATCAGAACAATTTTGAATACATTAGAAACATGAATTTCTCCACGATTTCACCTGTCAAGTAAAGTATTTAAGAGCATACTTAGACCATGATAATATTGTGAAAACAAACAAAGCACAAAGCCTCAACAGTAATTTAGTAACCTAACCATTCCAGTAGAGCTGGGAATTGTAAGGGAGAGCTTCTGATCATAATTATAATCTTTGGTCAAAAGATCTGTAACAAAAATAAGCACTCAACTATCAATATGGATTAATACCAATTTTGATCATACTAGAAGTCTTAATATGTCAAAAGTGAGAAAGTCTATAATCCAAAAAAGAAAAATTTAAAAAAAGCAGTCGCAAGATAGAATAACATTTTGGTAATATAGATGACAAGTGCAATTCATAATTGAGATAGTGAATCACATTCTTTCATCAGGTTTCCAAGAAGATGAAAAACGTATATGAAATATTCTTTCATCCTGTTTCCAAGGAGGTGGAAAATCATTTATGAAATTTGACAGGTTTAACCACACTGCTAATTCTTCACCAGGTTCTAACAAGTCTCAACCATATGCAAGAGGCATTTGGTGAATAATGATCAGAATGCTAATTTAACGAAGAAGTTAATAACTAGCTAATTCAGATAATCAGATCTGTAACTCTTAAGCAAGTACCATTTCTTACCTATGCCAGATGTAGATAACTACGGACAAGAAGCAGCTACAACTACATATACATCCAAAAAACTGTTGCATTTCTACACTCCTCAAGTGCCAATATTGATATGCTACCAACTTGAAATTTGACAACTTAAGCATGTTTCTCTCAAAAAGCTGAGGTCCTTTGTCCCAATCATCCTCCACTATAAAAGGATTTACTCGTACCATAACGTTATTTATTTAACAACCCAAGAGTGGGGATGAAATGGCAAGAGCTAAAGTATTTGATTCCAATTCCATCTTGCATAAGGAACAAGCTTGATTAAAACTCTACTGATCAATCCTCCAATTATTTAAGATCACGAACTTATACCAATGATATCTAAATCTCAAATTCATATTCATGACAACAAGCGAGACAATGTTCATCAAACAATTTAGTATGGTAATAGTTATCAATATCCAAAATTAAACGATTCCAAATGTATAGAAAGTTTGGTTCTTTGACAATTCGAAAGAACAAAGCAGTTCCGATTCATAAAATTTTAGGGAGAAAAATGAGTTACATGGAAGATCATGAAAAAAAAATACAAACTATGCATCGAGTATAACTAAGTGAAAACAGTGATCAAGAAGACTCTTCTATGACTTTTTTGACCGAAAATTCCTTACAGGATAAACACGAGAGAGTAATGGAAGAGTACGAAGGCGAGCATATGGTTGATAACAAAAATGTCGTAGACATATAGGCAACCAAAGGTATGAATTTGCATACATCACATGCTCCAAGAGGAAAAAGAACTTGAATGTCATATTTGGAGAGATGGTCTGGCATCACTAACATTTCAGATCCAAAAAGGATAGTAGTACAGGAATTTTCCCCATGTAAACCAAAGCTATAAAACCAAAATTTAGAAGTAAAGGTGATTAAGTCCCTGTTTGGGCTCCATTATCCAAAAAATACATTTTTCAATAAAATAATATTACACGTACACTCAAAAATTTTCCTTCACTATTTCAAAATACATTTTCTCCCAAAATCGCATTACAATGGATCCCAAACAGAGGCTAAGATGTTGGGGATCCACAAAAGTTCAAAGAAAGAATTAGGAACCAAATGCCAATGCCATGTTTTGGAACATTGCTGCTACTTATCCAAAACCATATTTTCAAATATATCAGCTCAATATTCTTGTGAGCTCAGACTTCATACATCCAACCTTCACACACACCAGTTTCAAGGAAAAAAATTAGGAACTCAACGTAAATTCTACTTAGCTTTCAGAAATGACAGGGTTCAGGAAATTAATGTAGCGAAATTTTAGAGCATTCAACAGGCAAACATTCTCAAGTTCTGTCTGGTAGAAACATCTCCTTTTTGAATGCTCCTAAACCTGACCTACTTAATTAAGGAAAAAAGAACAAAAATCCAGCTATACAATCTTCTTTCAAAAACAGACCTAATTAGCCACCTGAACTCCTAGAACTATATAGATAAAAAGGTATAATTTTTCAGAAAGCTTTACAATTTTTCAGGACTTTCCATAGTTTGAAAAAACGTAAACGGGTACCGAGGCGTTTTTTTGTAATGAGGCGAGGCGTAAGCCTCAAAACGTTTTGAGGCGTAAGCCTCACCACAAACAAAACAGGTGCAATCTGCCGAACAAAATAGGTGCAATCTGGTGACGATGCACTGAACAAGAAAAAAGCCAAGCAAAGTCTAATGAAACAATTCTAAATTGTAAGTCACTAGAAGAAGGCAGAAGCAACTTATCAAAAAAAAAAAGAAGGCAGAAGCAAAGGAGAAGAGAGACATAGAAGCAACACTTGAGGTCCTCTTTTAAGCGAAGGATTGAAGATAAGTTTTCTGGTTGTCGTTTAGTTTTGGGAAGATTTCTGACTGCCGTGTAGTTCTCGCCATCTAGGAAGATTTCTGTCTGCCGCTGTGTAAAAGGATTTCTGACTGCCTTTTGGTATTCTAGATATTTTAATATTTTGTTTGGCCCAAAATATCTTTTTAAATGGGCCCTTCTCTTTTTTAAAGAAGGCATTTTTTAATTCCTTTTCAAAACCCGAAAAAAATACTTCAAATGAGGCGCAAATGAGGCGCACGCCTCATTTTTTTTGCCTCAGATGTAGAGGCGTACGCCTCATTTTTTGTGCCTCACAGATTGAGCCTCGAGGCACAGAAGCTGCGCCTCACAGTGAGGCGGGTCTCAAGGCGGGCCTCAGCAGGGTTTTTTCATACCATGGGACTTTCAGACATGTGCTCGAGCTTTCTCAATCTGGATTATAGTCCTTTCTAGTTTCCTTGTAAGATGCAAATTTTCACACATATTGGTACCATCTAGACATAATGATACAGGTACCATGATATCTAAAGTTGGCAAGAATTTACATATGGTTTTCCTCTTTAAACAAATTTCTTCAGGCCAATTAGCCTGTTCTTGAAAACAACAGGAAACATTCAAATACAATAGATGAAGCTATGATAATTTTGGTCTACCTCTCTCTTGTCACATTTTCTAGTTGAACTACATCACTCTTGTAAACAAGAAACTCTTTAGGTCTACGTAAGACATGCGCCACCCACGTCACTCATCCCTTAATTTATCCCCAATTAGTGTTACCTCCACTCATTGACGCATATTCCCATCTCTTATCTTATCAGTTTAGCATCCGCACTCTGTATTAGCATCTAGGAATGGCAAAAAAACCCATCAGACCCGATACCCACAGGGCGGGGGACTTCGGCCCGGGGCAAGTATGGGTAACAAGGGCCCTGCCCAGTTTAATTTTTTTTCTTTTCTTTTTTTTTTTTAATAAAAGAATTCAATCTACAAAATTTTATTAGTTCTAATAGAAGATGGCAATTAAGATTATCTAATACATATGACAAACAATAAAAGTCTTAGTTTACCAAATATATGTAAATAATTTAACTTTTAAAAATAAATAAATAAATAAATATATTATTGTCCCACTTTGATGAACGGGGGCAATTAAATGAATTATCAAAAAACTTAAAAAAAAATAAATAAATAAAAAATTACACGGGTGGTAAAGGGGCCCCGCCTTAAACGGGTAACATGGCGGGTACGGGGCAAAGGAGGTTGCCCCGACCCACTCCATTGCCATCCCTATTAACATCTACATTTTTGCCAAATCATACGTATTTTTCCTTGTCTATCACTCAATCATAAAACATTGCCTTGTAGTAATTCTTCTGTGGAACTTGCCTTTTAACCTTAAAAGGGATTCTTACAGATTAGGAATTGACACACTGATAAAACTGAAGCAAAAACTTCACTCACTACGGAATCAAGATGGTTGTCTCAAAGACGACATAAGATATAGGAAGTTTACGCACCACTGAGTAAACATAAATAGTGATGGAGCATCATCGCAATAAAACTGTAACCATAGCCAAGAAAGTGTGTGGTTCTTAAATGTAGACAATATATAAATGAAACCAGAAAAAAATTTGCCAGATTTAAATCATGCTGAGTCGCAAAACATGTTGAAAGTGATTAATATTCCAAATCTGATTTCATCCATTTCAGCTTACTCCTAGTTTAATATGCTAGATAAACTTTAACTTAACAACTAATATTTCACCCATTCCATTCTTTCAATTATATCCTAGGACCAAATGTTAACAAACATACATCTTCTATGGAGAAAAGCATACGAACCTCAACAGGTAAATTAAGTTGATATCTAGGGATACGGAAAAAAAAAAGGTCAAACCAAAATGCTTTATGCAAATAGAGACACACTAACTGTTCAAACACAAAAATTGATTTAAAATTCACCTCTAGCACGCTTGCCAATTTCTGAAAATGGAGCTGGACGGCCACCCATTACCGCTTTCTTGAATGGCAATATGTCTGATCAAACTCTACCAAAAAATTAGCTAAAAATCTTATAAGCAAATATTCAGGCCAATGGTCTCACAAATATTCGGGAAAAAAACTTTAAAAAATAAAATTAATTGATATGATTGGAGGCAGAGCAAATATTAATTATAAGTCGAGAAATAATAATGAACGTCTCCATCACTTTGCCAAAGTTTCTTGACTAATTTATGAAAACCTATCATTACTTCTAATGGCAATAGCAATAGCAATAGCAATAACTATAAACGGCAAAAAAAAAAAAAAATTATAATAGTGTATAATATAAACTTCATTTACCTACAAGACGTATGTGACATATATTTGTAGTTTTTATAGTCAAATCAAAATTTTATTGTAGGTAATTGAAGTTTATATTATACGGGAAGGAGAAGGAGTTCTTACCGGAGGAAGGGAGGTAGAAATCGCTGATCGCCAACAAGCAGCGACCACCTGAAACGACGGCGTACGATAGAAAATACAGGTCTAGACAGGCGGAGAGTTAGGTTTTCAAAAGGAAAAGTAATGCATTTTATATAGCCGTCGTATTGGTGCGACATTGAAAGAGATGTGGCGTCATTAAAATCCATTTCGTTTATAATTTTTAAATTTGTTTATTTGGTACAACTAGTGAAGTTGAAAGTAATATATTAATCCTTTACAATTTTATAGCTTGTTTGGTAGATATTAAAATCGGATTAAAATTAAAAAAATAGTCGTTATTGTTGACTTTTATTAGACGAGTATGACCCAATAACGATTATATTTTCAATTTTAATTGAATTAAAATCCCTCCCAAACACGTTCTTAATCTAAATATGGGATAAATGCAACCTCCTAAAAATAAAGAGTAATGCTACTTGCAATCGTTCACTGTAGTAGTCGTCCTATGTGGCACACACATGACATGTAGTTATTTGATACATTAATGTGATAGTTTTTTTTACCACATTTAATGCATCAAATACACACTTGACATGTGTATACCACATATGGCGACTGCTGCAGTGAGCGACTGCAAATAGCATTTTTCTAAAATAAATATTAATTATTATACTTATATGTAAATAGTGAAATGCATTCTTGAATATAAGTATTATAATTACAACTAAATGCATAAATGAAGATGAATGACAAATACGATATATGAATTAAAGTAAAAGTTAATTAATTTAAAATTAATACCAAGTAATATATGCATAACAATGAATGTTAAATTATTTATATTAAATGAATTTAATTTAATTTCTAATTAAGTGAAAATTGATGTTAATTAACATACATGAACGTAAATAATGTATTGCATTATTAAGGGCGTGTTCGGTGGAGATTAAAATTGAAAAATAGTCATTATTATTGACTTTTATTAGACGGGTGAAACCCAATAACGATTATATTTTCAATTTTAATTGAATTTTAAGTTTAGCCAAACATGTTCTAAATGTGAGTCTAATTAGTATTGATTAAATGAATGTGAATTTTAATTAATTGAGAATTAATAATATGGACAATGTGAATGTGAATTTTTAATTAATATTAATTAAATAAATATGAATCTTAATTAATTGAGAATTAATTATAGTATTTAAACATGTGCATGGTTTGGGTTTGGCTGGTTTTGAGTCCAACTCGAAATCGAAACCTACTTGATCGGTTTGAGTAAATTCCAACCCAAATCGACAGAATCCAATAGTTGAAACCAAACCAAATCGATTTGGTTTGGTTAACCGATTTGAAATTGGTGAGAGTTAAAACAAAAAATAGTTTACCGATGTTGGGTTAAAAAATTTGTTTTTCTATATGTATATATTTTTTTCCTTGCGTATTGCATATCAATAATATATCTTCTATATATTAAAAGTGGCTATACAACGGAATTTCTTGTTTTTAATGGAAAAATTAATAGAATTTGTTATTTTAATGGACTATGTAATGGAATTTCTTATTTTAAATAGGCACATGCACCTTCTTTCAGTGTTTTTATCATAACTTTGTATTCCGATGTCCGATTGAGGCGATTCAAAATGCGTTGGAAAGCTAACTCATATGGCTACAACTTCGATTCAGATATCATTCTCCAATTCGATCACTTTCTATGCCAAAAATAGGTCTCAATATGAGACTTAAATATCGGAGCGTAACTTTTCGGTTGGAAATTGATTTGTGATCATCTTTTGACTAAATTTGATTCCATTGCCGTCTTTCTTTATCTAATTGATTCCGAACACTCTCAAATTTTCATCGTGAGGTTTGGCACTACTTTTAAATATTTACATTTTAGTTCTCGAACTTTGGATCCCTTACAATTTGACCATTTCTCCAAATTTGTCAACTTTGCTTATTTTCTTCGATCTCACCAACTTACATCACAGCATCAAAATCACACATCTAATTATTTATCAATTACATAAACATTACATCATTAATTATTTAATTAACCAAAAAAATTACATCTTTATTAATAACAAATTAATTCTTAAACAAAACTATTAAATATAAACTAGGCAAACGTGCATTGCACGTTACTTGCACCTAGTATAATATAAATGGTAAAGAATCGATTATCCCAAAATCATCATATATATAAATCCGATAGTTATCGACAAACAATTACACCACAATGAAAGCAAGGCTACAATATAAATTTGAAATTTACATCAAGCACTTCTTTTTCTTGCTTTCTTTTCTTTTGATATTTGGAGTTTTGTTAGAAAAATATAGAGCCTGTTTGGTAACAATTCTCCTTTTCTACAGTAAATCACTTCTCATTTTCAACCACACATTCTTCAATAAAATAATATTTTCCATCACATCAATACTTTTTTCTTCTTTTTCAACCACACATTTCCCATCATATCACTATTCAAAAATCAATTTTTCTCCTAAAAATCCCTACCAAACACACTCATAGATGGTTAACAAATTATTTGAGAAAAAGTTATATTTGTGTTTTTATTATTTTGTTTCTTACATTTAAAAAGATGAATTTTAAAAATAAAAAAATGTATTAGTGGGCTGGGTCGGTTAATTAATGGGTCGGTTGTTTAAACTGAAATCAACCCGACTTTTTAATAGTTAAAATCAATTGAACCAAACCATTTTTTTGGTTCAAACCAACCCAAACAGACCTGACTCGGTTTGGTTTAATCAATTTGGTTGATTTTTCGATTTTTTTGCCCACCTCTAATAGTATCTATTACAATTTGTAAATTAAATACATATTAAAAATGAAAAGTAAGATATTATTGAAATAATTAAATTATTGTATGACATAATCGTCCAAAAAATAATTCGCACTTGATGTGATATTTAATATATTATAGATTTCTTACAAAATTGTGAGCAATAAGAGCCAGTTTGATAACTATTATCGTATAAAAAAAGAGTTTTAAATAGTGATTTTTAGGAGATTGTGTGGTTAAAAAGTAGATAAATATTTTTTAATATACGTGTATAATATTTTACTGTGTGAATATGTAATTGAAAATGATCATGTAGCAAATTATAAAATAAATTAATGATTATCAAACATGCTCTAACTTTAACTTCATGTTTGACTTCCATTTTTAATTTATTTTCAACCACATATTTTATTAGTCCACATTTGTATTAACTTTTCAACGAGTTAATTGTCCCAAGTCACTTAACTTATGTTCATGTTTTCGATTACTCACTAAAGTTTATGATGTCGAGTTTTTACCAATAAATTTATTCAAACGTTGGACGTTACTCACTGGCATAACATTCGTTTCAAATCGTTAACGAAATTAGAAACGTGGCCAACAGAATGCACATGTGACGTCCAGTCAAGCCGTTAACAAATGACATGTATTTGTTTGCTCACTAAATTTTGAAAAACGTATTCGATTGCTCATTAAATTTTGAGTAGTTGAATTTTGGCCACTAAAATAACGTCAATCTATTATCCATTAAAAAATGTTTATCGCAAGCACACGAGTCGCGCAAAAGTAATAAAGTAGACAAACGAGTCCGTATTTTGGATCTTACGAGAAATGATTATTCAATTACACAATAGTTAAATTTAATTTTAACATAATTATTTAGGATTTTAAATTATTTTCATTATTTGAAAAATTCAAATTTATTGTGTGTTTCGTTGTTAAAATTAAATTAAAATTAATATTTGGATTTTGCACCGAAACACACCATAAATTTAACTAAATGAATTGTGTGTTTCTTTACAAAAATCCAAATTTTAATTAAATTTATTGTGTATTTTGTTGCAAAATCCACTTAATTAAATTTATTATGTGTTTGGTTACAAAATTCAAATTTTATTTTAATATAATTTCAACGACAAAACATACAATAAATTTGACTAAATTTCAAATGATGAAAATAGTTTAAAATTTACAATAATATGTTAAAATTAAATTTATATATTGTGTAATTAAGTAATCATTTCTCGCGTGATCGACAACTCGGATTCGTTTGTTTATTTTATTACTTTTATGCGACTTGTGCGCTTGTGGTACATATTTTTAACGAACAATAAATTGATGTCATTTTTATAATTTTAGTGGCTAAAATTTGACCCTCAAAATTCAGTGAGCAATCAAAGACATTTTTCATGGTTTAGTAAGTAATCGAATACGTGACAATTTGTTAACGGCGTGACGGGACACCTCATGTGCATTTCGTTAGCCACGTCTCTAATTTCGTTAACAGTTTGAAATAGATGTTATGCCGTGAGTAATATTCAATGTTTGGATAAGTTTAATGATCAAAACTCGACTCCTTAAATTTTAATGAGCAATCGAAGATATGGACATAAGTTTAGTGACCATTAGGACAATGATCTCTTTTTCAACTACACATGTTATCAATTTTTTTTAAAAAAAATCTACTATAAAAACTTAAAAAGTAAGTTTTAGCCAAGGCGGAGGCACACTTGAACAAGGGTGGGCCACTTTAGCCAGGGTTGGAGGCACGCTTGTACAAGGGTGGACTGCCCACCCAAAATTTTCCTTTTATTTTATTTTTTTTAAATAAAAAAAAAAATGAAAGAGAACGACCCACTGGACGCAACAAATCTCTCATTCCCAATTTCAATGAGTTAGAAACCTAGTGATGGCAATCGAGCCGAGCGGCTCGTCGGCTCGGCCGCTCGGCTCGTACTGTAGCGATCCACGAGCCGCTTTTGACGAGCCCGAGCTCGAGCCGAGCGGACCCGTCGTTAAGAGACGAGCGCTCGTGGGGCACGAGCCCACGAGCCGAGCTCGTGGGCTCGTGAAAAACATTAAAAAAAAAAAACTAAGAAAAACTAAAAAAAAAAAAAAAAATTTGACGAGCCACGAGCTCGTGGGCCGAGCCGAGCTCGCCCACGAGCAAACGAGCCGAGCAGAAGCTCGGCTCGTTTTGTAACGAGCCACGAGCTCGGCTCAGCTCGGCTTGGCCCATTGCCATCACTATAGAAACCATATCCACACCTCTTCTCTCTTTCTCAAAAATCTTGCAAGCCTGATTCCAATAGGCATCCGATTTTCTACCTTCCACCACCCGCCATAGGTCTCTGCATCTTTCGTTCTCCTCTGCTATTGGAAAGGTGAGTACAACGAGTTAGTCCATTCGGCTCTTGAATTGATTTATTTATGTCCCTTTTTCCAATTTTATCATTGTTTTTGTGCTTTTGATTCAGTGGTTGAAGAAGATAAAAATAAAGACTTTATTTGGAGAAAATTAAGAAAGACACAATACAAACTTTGACGTATGATAGACTCGGAGATCAAATGCTGAATTGTTGTAGTTTTATTACTTATTGATTAACACAGTATTGTAGAATATGATAAGGACTGGACAAAACTTTCGAACCAAACCGAACCCGACTCGAATTGAATCGAACGATTCTTCTTAAGTTAAATTCTCAAACAAGTATTTGAATCGAGAATCAATGCGTTTGGTTTATCCCTAATTTTTTTTATCTCAAATAAGTCAAATTATTTTATTTTTTTCTAAATAAAATTGCTAACTAATTGATTTAGCTCAAACCCAAAATATAATTTGGGAAGATTTCATAATTAAAAGATTGACTTTCACCAATTTCAAAATTAAGAAACTAAGTTTAAAATTTCAAATCTCAGATATAATTTTTAAATTTTATTTATAAATTAATTAATTAATTAATTAAATATTTTATTAATTAAATATATTAAGGTCGCAATTTCATATAATTTGGTCACAAATTCCATATAATTGGTCACAAATCACAATTTTCATATGTCACAAATTATTTTACGATCACAATTCAAAAATTTCATAGGTCACAATTTGTTCATCGATCACAAATCAAAAATTTATACGTCACAATTTAATCAACGGTCACAAATCTATCAAATTAATAATCACATATTATTTATGATCACAAATCACAAATTTTATAAGTCACAACTTATTTTATGGTCACAAAATATCGAATTAATTGATCACAAATTAAATTTATGTCACAATTTATCAAATTGTTGGTCACAAATTAATAAATTTTTAGGTCACACGGTATCTATTGATCACAATTTATCTATTTCATTACCCACATATTGTTTATTGGTCACACACTAACAAATTTATTGGTCATAAATAACCAAATTATTTGTGACCACTACCAACGCTTGTGACCATCACCACACCATTGCAACATCCCAAACCACCATCGCTAGAGCCATCAACACCACCTCCCAACAACAATACCATCGTCTCGGATACCATAGCCAATATCAACCACCAACACCACTACTTACCCACAACTATCGTACCACCACCACCCAAACGCTGTACCACCACCACCACCCCCAGATCTCCCACCACCTGTAGGCTGTAGTACTACCATCACGACTTGTACCACCACTGCACCAACATCACCACAGTGCCAGTAGCCAGCTAAAGGGTGTCTCCTGCCAAGGTCCCTAGAGCCCCTACCACCACCACCTTTACCACCGTCGTCGCACCTCCACCTGGACAACCGACAAAAACTCCCAACAACACCAAAATACCCAAAACCTTCATAAGTTGCATCATCACCAACAACACTATGACCACACCTCAAGCAGATTGACCACCACCGTCAGCATCCCACCACCGCAGCACCTCACCATCACTACGGTTGTAGCATGAAAACCATTGCAAATCAGATCTAACCACCGCAAAGTAGATCTATTACACCACCACTACTGACAACCACGACATACCCCAAGTTGTTACGTCGTAATGTCGGAGATGAAGCCACTGTTCAAACCGTACCTTTTGATTATAACAAACCATTTATGTTTATCTCTAACTTAATCTGTAAATTGATTACATGTTGGAAAATTGAGTTAAAACCATTGAACGAGAAGTTGTCGATCAAGGAAGCTCAAACGAATATAGATCGAACACTCATGAAGACAAGCGTTACGTATCAAGCAACAAATCGAGCACTTGCGCCAAAACTGATCGAAGACTATATGACTAGATTTCTCTTGGCTCGGTTATAAAGGTAAATCACTTTAATTCTTGGTAAATGATACTTTGCAAGCTCAAGTAATGGTTTTCTCGTGCACAACAAAACTTACGTCATGAAAATGATTGCACAAAACTATTTTTCAAAGGAAAGCGTTTCAAACCCATTTTTTGAAAACTATCAAATCTAACTTACTTTGAAAAATCGAGTAAAAACATTATTATTAATTACAAACAAAAAAATTGACCCAAACCTCCTCTGGTCATCCGGATGGCGAACCAGACTTTCGGTTCACCGCAACGGTCGACTTTTTGACCTTCTTGACAGAGTTCTTTAACGGCTAGTTTGGGTCATCTGGTTCTGAACTGGACGTTTTGATGGTCGTCCGGTTTGGTAAAGATATTGGCTTTTTTAAATTGGTATAAATACCAACTCACCTACAATTTGAAAAACGACATTTTGAGAATTCAATTGATATTCCTTTAAGCTAACATTGTATTCTCATATCATTTATTATCAAATCATTTTTGCTCTTGAAACATCTTTGATCAAAGTTAATTCTTGAAAATCTTTTTATACATCAAAGATTTACACACAAAACACTTGAGCTTCATTCATTGCTATCCATTAAAGTGTTTGCCTACTTCTCTTCTTATACTTAACCTTGTATTCATTTTCCACTAAGAAGAGAAGATTTCACTTGTAAACTCATCTTGAAATTGTGGGTCGTGTTGAGGTCCCCTAAAGCTCAACATTGTATAAGGATCGATGCTCCTGGGTTGTAAGTCACCGGAAGTATTGTAAAGGGTTGGATTGCACCATAAGTCAATATACATAGTGAAAAGGCTTTGCTCGTGCAGAGAGCTTCATAACGGGGGACGTAGATCGTGTTTGGAATCGAACCTCCATAACAACATTGTTTGCATTCTATCCATTTTACTTAACCTTTGTACAAATTACGTTTGTTCCACCTACTTGCTTATTTGTGTTTAGCCGTCTTCTACTATTTGCTTGCTTATTACATTGTAGTTGTGTTTTTGACGAAATTTTTTTTTATAACCAATTCACCCCATCTTGGTTAGTCAATCTTGTGCTTTCAATTGGTATCAGAGCGATGTACTCACCTTTTTTTTAAGATTTCACAATCTTGAGTAATGGCTAACACCTTGTTTCAAGATCTTGAGGGGCATTCCACAAACCGACCTCCTTTATTTGATGGCACACACTACAACTATTGGAAGGCTAGGATGATGATCTATGTTCAATCAATTAATTATATATTTGGGAAATGATTGAATATGGTCTCTGTATACTTACAAAGACTATTAAGATTGATGGAAGACCCGATCAAAGTATCCCTAAACCTAAAGAGGAATACGATGAAGAAGATAAAAGAAAATTATCATTAAATGTTAAGGCCAAAAATTTGTTTTATTGTGCACTAGATAGAAATGAATTTAATAGGATTAGCACACGTGACTCGGCCAATGATATCTGGCATGCCCTCGAAGTTACTCATGTTAGGACAAGTAAGGTTAAAGAAACTAAAATAAATATGTTAGTTAAAGAATTCGAAAATTTCATTATGAAACAAGATGAATCTCTTGTTAATATGATTACTCGTTTTACCGATATTGTGAATGGTATAAAGGGTTTTGATCGAAAATATACTAACAGTGAACTTGCAAGCAAAATGCTTATGTCACTCTCGGAGAAATAGAGTCCTATACGAATATTGATAGAAAACACCAAGGATGTGAACACATATCCCTTGGAAGAACTTTATGGTACTTTGATAACCTATGACTCAGTAATGTTGAAATCAAGGAGAAGACGAGAAAAAGTAAAGAGGAATCAAAAGAGGCTCCAAAACGTCAAATTGCTCTAAAATCGAAGCAACAACAACCAACGACATGAGCGATGAAGAGCTCGATGATCTAGTTCTCCTTGTCAAGAAATGGAGGGGATTTCGAAACAATAGAAAATTTCAAAGGAAGGATGACAAAGGAGAAGAAAAAAGCAAGAAAATCATTTGCTACGAGTGTGACAAACCCGGTCATAAAAGAACCGAGTGCCCGAACAAAAATAAGAATTTCAAGAAAAAGGCACTCCAAGTCACTTGGGACGATAGTGATGATGAGATCAAAATGAAAGCAATAGTCAAGACGAAATCGCTAACATGTGCTTCATGGCCCTCGAAGAAGAGGTAAGTACAAAAGAAAAATATTCTCATGATGAAAATTATTTAGCTCTTATGATGAATTACTCGAATATTTTGAAAAACTTGCTTTGAGTCACTCTATTCTCAAAAAAAAAAAAAAAACTCTTTATTAAAAGATGAATTAAAAAAACTTCAGAAAAACAAAAAGAAAAAGTTGATTACGATTTATTAGTTAAAGAAAACACTTCTTTAAAAGAAAGGGTTGAAGATTTGACGAAAGTCATTTATAAATTCACCGAAAGCAAGAAGAATTTTGATCAAATGTTTGGAAATAGAAAATGTGTGTTTGACAAAGAGGGAATCGAATTCAAACCTTCTCTAAAACAAAAATCTCTTAAAAACATGTTCGTCAAATCTTTAAACATCACTTATACTTTTTGTAATAAAAGTGGACATGTTTCTTTTAATTGTTTAACTAAAAAGAAACTATATTTTGAAAATAAAAATAAGTGGATTAGAGTATCCTCAAAACTAACTACCAAGGACCCAAATTTGTATGTGTACCAAAAATAAAAATAAAAAATTAAATTATACTTGTAGGTACCGAAGAAAAGCAAGAGCAAATGATTTTGGATAGTGAATGTTCAAAGTATATGACCGGAGATCGATCACTACTATCACGCTTCAAAAAGAAGGATGTGGGTCATGTAACTTTCGATGACAATGCAAAGAGAAAGATTATTGGAATTGACAACATTTGTAATCACTCATCCCCCTCTAGTGAAAATATTCTATTAGTTGATAACATTAAGCATAATTTGTTAAGTATTAGTCAATTATGTGATAAATGTTACAATATAAAATTCGATTATTTCTAATGCCTAATTGGATGTTACATCAAAATAGGTAATTTTCATAGGAAGCCGAAATATATCATAAATATTGAATATGAAAAGAATGAACATTGTTTACTTGAATTAAAGGATGAAATATGGCTTTGGCATAGAAGGCTAGAGCACGTTAACATGGATCTTATTTCAAAAATTTCAAAAAATTATTTTGTGAAAGGATTGCCAAATTTGAAATTAAAAAAAAAATAAAAAATTGTGATGCATATCAATGTGAAAAGCAAGTGAAAAGCTCTTTCAAACCAAAAGTGCTCTCCTCAACCACAAAGCTGTTGCAACTTCTCCACATGGATCTCTTGGACCATCAAGAATGACTAGCTTAGGTGGCAAACATTACGTCTTTGTTATCGTTGATAATTTTTCAAGATTTACATGGGTCATATTTTTAAATGTAAAAGATGAAGCACTAAAAACTTTTAAACATTTTTGTAAAAAGATTGAAAATGAAAAGGGCTACACTATTATAACCATTAGAAGTGACCATTGTGGGGAGTTTGACAATCTCGCTTTTGATAATTTTTGTAACGAAAATGGATATAAACATAACTTTTCGACTCCTAAAACTCCTCAACAAAATGGTGTAGTAGAAATGAAGAATCGTACATTGCAAGAAATGGCTCGGACCATGTTAAATGAAAATAATTTACCTAATTACTTTTGGGCCGAAGCCATTAACACCACATGCTACATTATAAATAGAGTTTTGATAAGTTGTAAGAAAATCAAAACTCTTTACGAGCTTTGGAAAAATAGAATTTCCAACATTAGCTATTTCAAAGTCTTCAGTTGCAAATGTTTCATTTTAAACATAAAGGATAATTTGGGCAAGTTTGACTCAAAATCCGATGTTAGAATTTTTCTAGGATATTCATTGTCTAGTAAAACTTTTAGAATCTTCAACAAAATAACTGTAGTTGTTGAAGAATTTATTCTTGTCACTTTTGATGAGACTAACATGCTTGATCGTGAGAAAGGTATTGATAATGATGTAGGTTTGGAAACTCCTTTCGAACAAATGAATATTCAAGACCGAAACAAAGAAATGTTTAATGAAGAACAATCGAAGGAGCCCACGACCAAGAAAGTGGAGAAGGGCCAACCAAAGCACAAAGTGATCCCACATTACCAAATGAATGAAAATTCGTCTCCTCTCATCCAAAGGAGTTACCGAGTTTGATAAGTTTTGGACTCTAACAATGCAAGAAGAACTAAATCAATTCGAAAGAAACCATGTTTGGGATTTAGTCGCTAGACCAAATAATCAAACCATAATTGGTACTAAATTGGTCTTTAGAAACAAACGAGATGAAAATGAAATTATTGTGCATAATAAGGCTAGATTAATGGTCCAATGTTACAATCTAGAAGAAGGCATTGATTATGAAGAAAAATTTGCACCGGTTGCTAAATTAGAATCCATTCGTATGCTTCTTGCATTTGCATGTTACAAAAAATTTACTCTTTATCAAATGGATGTTAAAAGAGCATTTTTAAATGGACTTATTCAAGAAGAAGTGTTTGTTGAACAATCACCCAACTTTACAAATCACAAGTCTCCAAACCATGTCTCTAAATTTAGAAAAACTCTTTACGATCTAAACAAGCTCCTAGAGTTTGGTATGAACGGTTGAGCAAATTTCTACTCTCAAACGGTTTTTCAATTGGAAAGGCGGATACTACTCTTTTCATTAAACCTATAAGGAAGATATCCTTATTGTTCAAATTTATGTAGATGACATTATTTTTGGGGCAACAAATATTCATTTTTGCGAAGAATTTTCGAAAAACATGAGCATGGAATTTGAAATGAGCATGATGGGAGAACTTAATTTATTTCTTGAACTTCAAATGAAACAAACATGTGATGGCATATTCATAAATCAAAGTAAGTACATATTAGACATGTTGAAGATGTTCGATATGAATGATCTAAAGTAAATGAATACTCCAATGAGCACATCCATAAAGCTTGACAAAGATGATCAAGGTATCTCCGTTGACGTCACTAAATATTAAGATATGATCAAATCCCTTATTTATTTAACAGCTAGTTGGCCCGATATTATGTTTAGTGTATGTTTATGCACTCGATTTCAATCTAATCCTAAGGAATCCCATCTTAAAGTCGTAAAGAGAATATTTAGGTATCTTAGTGGGACTCGAACCTTAGGACTTTGATATCCTAAAAATACTCACATTGACCAACTTAGCTATTCGGATGCCGATTGGGCCGGATGTCAAATTGATCGAAAAAGCACTAGTGGGGCTTTCCACTTTCTAGGTTTTGCTCTAGTATCATGGTTTAGCAAGAAACAAAATTTTGTGACATTATTTACGGCCGAGGCCGAATATATCTCGGCCACAAGTTATTGTGCAAAAGTGATATGGATGAAACAAACTCTTAATGATTTTCATTTATATTACAACCATATTCCTATTATATGTGATAATACTAGTGCAATAAATTTGTTTAAAAATCCTATTTTGCACTCTCGAACTAAGCATATTAAAATTAGACATCATTTTCTTAGAGATCGTGTTCAAAAGGGTGATTAGAGTTTGTCGATACTGAAAACCAGTTGGCCGACATCTTCACCAAACCTCTTGCACTTGACCGTTTTACCTTCATTCGAAAAGGTTTAGGCATAATCGATGAAAAAAAAAGTGTATGATTAAAATTACATGCCTTTTATATGCTGCATATCATATTTCAGGCGATCCGGATGAGGAACCGGACGTCCGATTCAGCAATTGGAGCGATGGTTTCTCGCGCACAACAAAACTTACGTCATGAAATGATTGCACAAAACAATTTTTCAAAGGGAAGCGTTTCAACCCATTTTTTGAAAACTATCAAATCTAACTTACTTTGAAAAATCGAGTAAAAACATTATTATTAATTACAAACAAAACAAAAAATTGACCCAAACCTCCTCTGGTCATTCAGACGTTCGGTTCGCCAGCAACAGTCGATTTTTTGACCGTTCTGATAGAGTTCTTTAACGGCTAGTTTGGGTCATCCAGTTTTGAATCGGACATCCGGATGGTCGTCCGGTTTGGCAGAGATATTGGTTTTTTCAAATTGCTATAAATATCAACTCACCTACCATTTGAAAAACAACATTTTGAGCATTCAATTGATATTCCTTTAAGCTAACATTGTATTCTCATGTCATTTATTATCAAATCATTTTTGCTCTTGAAACATCTTTGATCAAAGTTAATTCTTGAAAATCTTTTTATAAATCAAAGATTTACACACAAAATATTTGAGCTTCATTCATTGCTATCCATTAAAGTGTTTGCCTACTTCTCTTCTTATATTTAACCTTGTATTCATTTTCCACTAAGAAGGGAAGATTTTACTTGTAAACTCATCTTGAAATTGTGAGTCATGTTGAAGTCCCGTAAAGCTCAACATCATATAAGGATCGGTACTCTTTGTTCGTAAGTTACCGAAAGAGTTGTAAAGAATTGGATTACACCATAAGTCAATATACATAGTGAAAAAGCCTTGCTAGTGTCGGAGAATTTGGTAACGGAGGACGCAGATCATGTTTGGGATCGAACCTCCATAACAACATCGTTTGCATTCTATCCCTTTTACTTAACGCTTTGTGCAAATTACGTTTGTTCCACCTACTCGCTTATTTGTGTTTAGCTGTCTTCTACTATTTGCTTGCTTATTACGTTATAGTTGAGTTTTTGACGAAAATGTTTTTATAACCAATTTACCCCATCTTGATTAGTCAATCTTGGGCTTTCAGGCACTTGCAAACATGGGGATGATATCATCGCTCGTTGCTATGGTTACGACTTCGGTGTTTGCTGTGTCGCCTCGGGTGGCGACGGAGAGAAGAGAGAGTGAGAAGACAGTGATGAGATAGAAGACGGGCTCGCTGCTATGGTTGCAGCGACGACGATTGCTGTGTCGCCTCCGGTGGTGATGGATAGATGAGAGAGTGAGAAGACGGAGATAAGAGAGTGAAGAGAGAGAGAAGACGGAAAGATGAGAGAGGAGGAGGAAAATGTTTGCCAGTTTGGAATGAAATTGATTAGGGTTTGGAATGAAAATTGTATAATTAATATTTAATATTTAAAAATGAAATATCTGATTTTTTTAAAAGTGAAACCTAATATCTGAAATTTGAAATTGAATCTTGAAAACTCTAGTGTTTTTGTAATTTCCTCATATAATTTTCTTATTTCTAATTTCTAGCCCAAGTCTAATTAATCAAATTAACCTAAATTTTATCCAATTTTCTTATTATACCTTAGTGTCATTTCTGCAGTTTTAAAGAAATCGAATTGGAAGTCTCTCTTTATTATTTTGAGCTCACTAAGTTCCTTTTACTGTGATTTTAACAGTCAAATTTACGAAACACTTAATAAAGAGAGGCACAAAAGATCGCGAGGATTGGACTACATTAAATTAGTTATTATACGGAATCCAAGAACCGAATCGAACCCGAATTGTTCTATAATTAAATTTGGATCTGACGGTTCCATTTACTAAATACCTGAAAAATCGGATTCAATTCAATTATCCTTAGAACCGAAATGGACCATGTCCAACCCTGTATAATTTGTTGTTTTTTGTATATATTATTTCACCATTCTTATCTAGAAATCAAAGCCTTTGTTATCAATTGATTGCTGTGTGTATGTGTCAAGGAATTGAATTTGAGATCAGTGGTTGAATGGCATTAGTTGTATATATTGAGAAAGATATATTTAACGAAATCAATAATGATTTAATTATATGGCGTTTTTAAAATATGAAAACACGTCAGGGAACAATTATAATAATGTGGTGTTGCCGTGTTATAATTTTTTTAGAATTATTTTGCTATATGATTTTTGCTCATCCAAAATAAAATATCCTGCTCCGCCACTAATTTTAGCTGAACCAAAGAAGAGGCTAAAACTATGTATGGATCATGTTTATAAACACTTGACTCATTTTTTATTCACTCATTCTGTTTATAAGCCGTCCTAAAAAAATATATATATATTTTTATTCCTACGTATTTAGTAAATTTTGAAAATAAGTAATGATCTGTGGTAAAATACTTGTTTTTGTTAAATAAGAGTTGGAAAAATTAGATTAAGTCCTAAAGTATAGTCCTCGTGAGAACGATAATAAGAACTCAAACTCAAAGGTCAACTATATTACTTGTTACGATATCGTAGACTTACAATATAAAAAACGCAACATACATAATTGAGTTACATAAGATTGAGGCGCCAAAAAGAGAGTAATTTTTTTTTTTTTTTTTTTTTGAAGAAATTCTGACATTTATATAGCCACTATGCAAACAATTACGTAAACGTAGCACAACCGATAATTAATGTTTCTGTAAGAAACTTAATTTTTAAATTTGGATCAAGAAAATACGATACATTTAAGATCACCTTGCACCTTCAAATGAAATTCTGGCAAACTCAGCATAAAATTAATATGATGTCAAGCTTGTTATTTGAATTAAAATAACCGAGGAAGAGAAAAAAATGCCCTATAAAATCTTGAAGTCTGCTGCATGTACAGAAGCACACGCTGCCAGACACTCACAACATAGGGGGGGTGGGTGGGATTTTTGGCCATTTTTTATTCAGCGTGGAACCCACCATGTGAGTATCTGGATTCATCTGGTATATGAATAGTTCTGTACAACAAGAATAATTCTAAAATCTTTGAATCTGTCGTTAAAACATATGTGTAAAATCGATCTTTGGTCAACTCTCCAAACTCGCAGACCAAGTCTTACAACTAGCCTCCTTTCAATTTTTGCTAATGACGTTGTCAAACATTTTCGTATTTAAATATAAATAACTGCATTTCCTAGTGAAGTCGTGAATTTAAAAATAAAGGCAAAATGAATCTAATCATTGTGAATAATGAAATTTTTTGGAAAAGTTGCAAATAATTTATTTTTAATTATTCCAAGAGTTGACCTATCTGACAGTTTTAGCGTGTGTTTGACCCCCAGTTTTTAACCAATTTTTTCCAATTATTTTTCAATAACCATGGGCTCTATGTCAGACAAGGATGGCTTCCCTCACAAAAACTGAGACCATACGCGTTTTAGTTTGCCAGTTGAATTTTGGAATATTAGGCCTTGTATGGGAGGGATTAAAATCGGATTAAAATTGAAAATATAGCCGTTATTGTTGACTTTTATTAGACGGGTGGGACCCAATAACGACCATATTTTCAATTTTAATTGGATTTTAATCACTCCCGAACGGGGCCTTATTCTTCCATTTCTACAATTCAATTGATCGTTTACTTCAATTGCATTTGAGAGCAAATTAGTCATCAAGGCTTAACGACATTATCCTTTCTGTATCCATCTCTGACAAAAATCTGAATGGTTGTAACGTGTTATCAGTCAAATACTGTAGTAAAAAAAAATTCATTAAAATGAGTGTCAAATGATAAGGGATGATAACGGTTCGATTCGGAGTCGGTTCGGTAAAAACCATAACCGCACTACCAAATTTTTGGCCATACCATAACCGCATCATAACCACGTAAGTTGATTCGGTTCGATTTGGTTAATAACCACGAAAATAAATTATTTTTTATAAGTTCAAACTCCAACCGTTAAATTGAAAAAAAAAATTATGAAGAAAAATCAATAAAAACAAAATTACAATACGAAGGCAATTTAGCAAACATAATCTCAAATAAAAATGCAAACAATATCCCAACTTCCAAATGCAAAATTTGAATTTAACAAACAATATTATCAATATAGGTCAAGACTCTTACTAACATATGTCAATCTTTATTCTTCCCCACAATTCTTACTAATATAGGTCAAGAGTCAATACTTAAAATTGATTCTTATATAATAAATAAGAAATGTAATTAGAGTAATAATACAACCATACTAACTAATCAATAATGATCTTAACTGAAAGTTTAAACAAAAAAATGTATCTCTTTGTCAATGTCATCCTTACTAAACCTTGCACAAGCTCCGAAATATGATGAAGGAGCAGAATTTCCTAAATATCATACCCGCCCCATTGTTATACTAGTGGAAATGTCCAATTCATCACATAAAAAGCACAATAAGTCAATGTTTGACCCACATTATTTTTTTCATTTCGATTCTTCTACTCATTTTCAACCACACATTCTTCAATAAAATAATATTTTCTGTCACATCAATAACTTTTCCTTCATTTTCAACCACATATTCTCCATCACATCACTTCAAAAAAATGCATTCTCTCATTTTAATGTGTACCAAACAGGCTCTAAGTCAAGCCTTACAGAAAATAAACTTTAAGTATAAAAATCTTTTTTCATCAATCCTCTTGACCCAACTCTACATCTACTAAAAATCATATTCGAGTCAATTTCTTTTTATAATCAACTTTGGCCAAGCTAATTATATTTGGAATAATGGTATCTAGAACCAATGACATTAAACATTAACCCCCTGTTTGACACCTATTCTATTTCTCATTTTTTCGACTACACATTCTATTAATAAAATAATATTACACATTAACCAAAAAAACTCTCATTACTTTTTAACCACACATTCTTCCATCAATCACTATTTCAAAATTTATTATTTCCTCAAAATAGGTGTCAAACACAAGCTAATATAGATGTAAGCATGTCATAACAATTTTTTTTTTTTTACAGGTAATTGGTTTGGAGTGGGGCACCATCGCTAAATACCGTACCTGTCCCACCCCGAACCGGGTCATTAAAATCAAAATCATAACCACCCTATTGTACCATCGATTCGATTTATTTTTTTTTGGTCTCATTCTGTTCGATTAATCGCGATTTTCAATTTTAACAGTTCGAATTATCCTCCCTAAATGTCAGCTTAATCTAGTGACTGATCAAACTTTTGAAATAAAAATTCTTCCCTCAGCCTCCAAATTGTGAACGTGTAGCTGACTTCTAACACGGTAGTCTTTTTTCCCACGCTTCCTCCAAAAAAACCTTCCACGCAATTTTCTCTTTCTAATTGCAATCAACTCAAGAAATTTGCAATCACGGTCTTCACGTTTTACAGATAAAGCATGCGAATCCTCAATCAACATTTTCTAAGTGTATGTTGGTCCCTCATAGATGAAAACCATCATTTTTTCCCTCAACCCATTATGTGCTCTAAACGTGATTATTTAAATGTTGTTATTTTCTTTGATACACTTTGTTTCCAGTAAAAACATTTAAAGAACTGGAAATCGTGCACTAACCTTTAGACTTTATGACTTCTGTTTAACTTAGGTAAAAATCAGATTTTTAATAGATTTTGATAAAAATTGATGAAATGTGTGGTTAAAAAGTTGTGAATCTTGTGAAATGTGTGGTTAAATTAAATGTTGACTTTGAATTTTAGATTTTAATCAATTTTTTTAGTTGAACCAAACAAGGACTCAATCTATTCTTTTTTTCCCCCATTTCAACTGTCATTTTTGAAAACTCTAGTGAGCTAGAAGAAATTGTACCCTTAAATAAGTCATCACTGTTTAAGGGAGAAAATAATAGTTTTTATTGAGCGAGGACCAATCTGCACCAAAATAAAAAGTTAGAGGACCTAAGGCTGCAAATTTTTTATTGAGGACTCGTGCTTTTCTAAATAAAAAATATATATATATACTCCCATTTGATCCATTTCCATCACATCCACTTGCAATACAAGAACACAACTTTAAATTCCCTTCACACAAAAATCTACCTGTTACACTTCAAATTCATAGATATTTAATTCAGCTATTTAATTAGTCAAGATGGCAGAGGAAGGCGGGTGGCCATTGATCGGCCGTTTAAAGAGGGCGGTGAAGAAGATAACTTTTCTACTTAATCTAAACGTTAACAGATGGAAACTGGCGTCGATGATCGGGCGTTCATTGAGCAAGCGGAGGCTGAGCTTCAATGATAGACCCGGTCTGAGGGCATTTATGGAAGAATCCGAGCCGAATAACTGTGATCCACCGGGTTCTTCTTCAAAGGAACTTCAGAGGACAACAAGTTATCCATCAGAAGATGATATTGATAAGAGAGCAGACAAATTTATTGCAAATTTTTATAAGCAACTTCAGCTCGAAAGACAAATTTCATTGGAATTGAAGTACTATAGAGGAAACAGTTTTGATTCTGCATCTCCATGACATTTATTAGACGGCCGGGATCAGTTCTTGATTTGCTGCAATACCCTAAATACGCAAGGAGAAGATATTTCAATTTTCATGCAGCTGCTGGCTGCTGCACAATTTACATTATCTTAATGGAGACTCAGTTTTAGGAAAGGATCTCCTCTACAAGTATGAAATTTGTGGTAAAAAAAAGGTGTAGAAATTTTGATCTGTTTTAATATTTGGCTAGTTGGATAAAGATACCCTTTTTAAAAAAAAGTGTAGAAATTTGTATAGGAAAATATTTGTTTGGGGGTTTATTGGCCCTATGGGCCAAAAATAAAATCATGTAATCATAAGGCTTTGTTTTGGCATTAACTGGTTAATATAAATATAAAGTGCAGACTTTGTTTCGCTCGCTCTTTAAACATGTCTTGTATTTCTTTTTGTCGATCTTCATAAAAGAACATTTGTATTGATTACGAATATTTAATTAGAATCAAAATTTAACTTACTCTCTCATAAAGTAGAAGTCTTGAATTCAAATCTCTCGGACACGACAAAAAATCGTGAATGCCAAGATAGAAAGAGGGTCATCCAAAGTCATGGTACGTATAATAAAATGACTTGGACATAAAGGTCTAAATCGTTATAGAAATAGTGCCTCAGTTGTAGCACGTTTCTTGGATTTATTAGCCTGGTTTTACGAAGCTATGTATACATCACATGCTCCAAGTGGAAAAGAATTCCAGCAAATATCAAGTGAACCAGAATTGCATACTACGAAGGGAAATTTAATTTCTTGAAAATTGATATAATAATCAATTAATCAGCCTATGCTGATAAAATGAACAAAAAAATGAGCCAGATAAATGTATGAATTACTTATGGTATATGATACAATTTAGAAGGTTTCAAGTTTTGTGTGACATTAAAATACTTCAATGTCCGAATCCACTTCTCTTGTGTCTTCAAAAGGTGAACGGCAATGGTGTCCGGCCACAGTTCATGTGTACATCTCGTGGGAGGCTCGGGATAATTGTACATCGACCATTTAGCATTGTACCTGTTCTTTCCACGATGACCATCTCGTAGCCACTCGCCAAAAATTTTATCCTCGGGTCCTTCCAAATGATTCTTTGGAATATCTGAGTCCCTAACCCATTCGACGATATCCCAAGAAACTAAATAGCCCATACCGGACATGTAATGTACGAATGGATCCATACTAGGGCACGGGATAACATATCCATAGTACAAATCTTCTCTAGGCAACGGCCTTAAGGAATCTACTAAACTTTGTAACCTGAAATATGCATCATCATCCCCTTTCATCACATAATGATACGGTGGATATGGCCCATCCTTGGTGTTTAGCATCTCTGGCAAGCTCGAAAAGTAAGTGTAGGTTTTACCTTTGTTCATATTCTCTTGACAATTCATGATTATGATATCATCATAACGCATGATCTCTAGTGCCACCAACACCGTTTGATCTTCTTTAGTGAGATTGCAGAACACGAATTTCACATCGACTTGTCCTCCGACCGGAGATTGCGTGCCGTAGATAAGCCTCAAGAAGTGTCTTTTCTGATATTGATCAGGTAGTGTCAAAATCCCAATGAGTATTCTTATATCATCAGAAGATGAATTTGCAGTGGTCAAATTTGCAAGAAGAAAATTTTCTGCAGATGAATTGTGGGAAGTATGAGTTAAAGCACATTTTCCAAATTTCATTAGACTGTCAAATCGAATTTCATTGACAAATGCTAAAATACAGAGGAATACAATGAAGAAGAAACAAGAAATGATGAATCCCCGTCCATTCGATCCGTTTGGCTTCATACTGTTTTATGCGTAATACGAAAAGAATCCTACTATCTCGACCGAGATACTGAAAGCTATAGGAAGTCGAAACAAATGTGGTTAGAATTACGAAAAATTGAACAAAAGGGTTATGGAAATGGAGATTGGAGAAGAATGGGATCATGATAAAATGTAGAATTTCTTGAATTCAAAGTGTTTAGTTGGCAATATCGTGCTAAGGAGTCTACCATTTTGACTTTTCATCCTTAACGAAAGGGGTTGGACAGGGAAAAAAGCATGAAAATGAGTGGGATTGAGCCTAAAGTTAGATTCACTCTATTGGTTTTATTTCGCACAAATCTTGGTCATATAGTCAACCTTGTTTAGTTAGGTACTTTTGCATGAACATGGAGTTTTGAATTATGTAAAGTACACCCTACTTGAATTTGAAGTCATTGACTGCAAGAAAATGCTTTTATGGATCCAAGAAGCACGTCGGCAATCAAGCAATAGACATGGAATGGAAGATGAATTTCAAAGCAGAGGGCTTCTTTTTCTCAACATTTTGTGGTATATATTTGAGATTTTGGTTCAAAATAATAATGCCTCAAATGTACTGTCAGTGCAAAATAAGAATTCAGACAACAGGGTCTAACATTGCCATCAAACGTTAATCATAGTGATGGCAATCGAGCCGAGCGGCTCGTCGGCTCGACCGCTTGGCTCGTACTGTAGCGATCCACGAGCCGCTCGAGCTCGTCAAAAGACGAGCCCGAGCTCGAGCCGAGCGGACCCGTTCATAGACGAGCCGAGCTCGGCTTGGCTCGTTAAGAGACGAGCGCTCGTGGAGCACGAGTCCACGAGCCGAGCTCGTGGGCTCGTGAAAAACATTAAAAAAAAAAATAAAAATTTGACGAGCCACGAGCCGAGTCGAGCCGGCTCGGCTCGTGGCTCGTGAATCACGAGCTCGTGGGCCGAGCCGAGCTCGCCCACGAGCAAACGAGCCGAGCAGAAGCTCGGCTCGTTTTGTAACGAGCCACGAGCTCGGCTCGTAGGGCAACGAGCCGAGCTCGTGGGGCAACCTCGACTCGGCCCATTGCCATCACTAGTTAATCATACTACCTGGCATAACTTATTAACGGAGGCAGACCAGGAAAGAGCGAGGCCGAGGAAAACAACGAAGAAGGGCCCCCACAGGCCACTGATCCCAATCTTCAAAGCCTTTCCAGGATCCTCCCTATTACGAGTCTGGAAAATCACCAGCTTCACTCGCGATTCCAATTCAAAAACCAAGATAAATCGGGGCTCCTACATGTTATAGTTCTTTTTGACACAACACCACACCAATAGTCCAACAAGTTAACATAAAATTTGAAGTTCTTCTCTCAAAAACTATTGACCCAATTCATCCTAAACGATAGGTAAGTAAATGAATTTTAAATTGTTAAAAATTGAACTACGAAGAGAGTTACGTTACAGAGAGAGAACAAATCTTTTACAAATAAATTATCATCAATTATTATGAGTACTCTGCCGACGCATATTTATATATTTATTTGCGTAGCTTTTGTACAGTATGGTTGTTAAATGTCAATATCAATGCCAAGGTTTGCTAGCATATCTAACCTTAGATTGATCAACTAGTATAGACTAGCAGTATGCTTTGTATATCTAACCCGATAAATTGAATAAAATTACACGTGACAATCAATCAATATTATTATGAAGTATAGAAAAGATTTCCTAGTGATGGCAAAAAAATTCATCCTGACTGGTTGGCAGGGCAGGGATTGCCGCCCAGTCTCGGGTCTCCCCGAACCCGCACCGTGAAGAAAAAAAAAATTAATTAACTACAAATATTTAATTTTGGACATTATTTGTTTTTAGTGATTGTTTTGAATATTGATGTAGTTAGTTTGAGTATTATTTTGCTTTGAATTTTAAAATATTGAATTTGTATTTTAATTGAAAATTTTTAGAAAAAAAAAAACAAAAACAACGGGGCAAGCCGCACACCTGTCCCGCTGCCATCTCTAAAATTTCCCTTCATATATAATTGTACACCAATCAATCGATATTAATTTTTTTTTTTTTTTTACGATACGCAAACTAACCCTCACATTGGAATGCTCAGAACCTCTACTCCTAAGTGCGTCAATGACTTATTTAATTTCACATATAATTTAATGTCACATTAACGTCATCTAAATTGACCCCATTGGGGTTATAACCCCAGTTTAGATGGCTCTAAATTAGGGATGTCCAAAAGTCTCGAACCGAATCGAATCGAATTGAACCCGAACCGAATCGAGCGGTTCTTCGTAAATTAAATACCCGAATGAGTACCTGAATCGAGAACCGATGGGTTTGGGTCGGGTTTCGGGTCTAAACCAAGAACCAAAGAATCGAATAAGAACCGAAACTAAATAATTTTTTTATTTTTTATATTGAATTAATTAAATTATTTTATTTTTTCTAAATAAATTAGCAAATTAATTAAATAAATCAGATTATTTCATAATTTTAATTTTAAAGCCCAAATCATTTTAAAGCTCATTGGCCCATTTTAATTTGAAGTAAATGAATATACTTTATGTTGTGTTACTGCAATATTAATATCTACTTTTTCGTATTTATATGCATTGAATTAATCTTATTAGACGGCTAGTTATTTATATATTTTTGAATTGGGCTACGTTAATTTGTAAAAGTTACGAATGAAATGTCATTAGTTGTATTTATGTAGTGTTCATGTAAATGTTAAAAAAATTAATTATAATACGGAACCGAACGGACCCAAACCGAACGGAACCGAACCCGAACGGGTCCATATTTATATTTGGACCCAACGGTTCCGTTTATTAAATACCCCGAAAGTTTTGAGTCGGTTCGGATCTCTTCAGAATCGAACCGAACCGACCCACGAACAGCCCTACTCTAAATGATATAATAAATGAAATGTGAAATTAAATATTAAATGATTTATTAAATTTCATCAGCCACCTACATTGGGATTGTAACCCTAGTGGGGCTACATACTTTAATGCTATGTAGCTCCACTGGTGTTAACCCAATCTAAATGACTCTAAATAATTAGCTAAATGAAAGGTGAAATTAAATAACGTATTTAATTTCACCAGCCACTACCACCTAACACCACTGTAGCACCCACTGGTGTTAGGTAGCTGGTGAAATTAAATAAGTCATTTATGTAGCTCCACTGGTGTTAGGTGGCTGGTGAAATTAAATAAGTCATTTAATGTAGTTCCACTGGTGTTACAACCTCAATTTAGATAGCTCTAAATGATAGGTTAAATGAAATGTCACATATCATTTAACGTCACATTAACGCCACTTAAATTGAGTTGTAACCTCAATAGGGCTAAATAAAATTACTCACGATGTAAACTTAAACATTATGTACACTAGAGTGTAAACTTGATACACATGTAGAATAATTCTTATCACAATCATACTGTAAAACTTGTATGAAATCTTGTCAAACAATTCCTAAATATTTTAATTTTGAATTAAACTACTCTACCAGGCCTGTAAAATGCCTGGTAGAGTTGTTGCCTCACATGAGGTGGATCCTCGAGACCCACCTCATTAAACCCCCCCCCCCCCCCCAAATGTTTTATCACCCACCCCCCATGATTCATTGGCTTTACCAGATTCTATACCAATCTGGTAGAGTAGCACGATCCTTTAATTTTTTCCCAAATATTTTCAACCAACACATGCGTAAATTATTGTTAAGACAGATTCACAATGTGCACTTGGATAGTATGAAATCACTCTCTAGACTCAAAAAGCTTTCTCAAACTCTTAGCACAAATTCTCATATCCAACAATGCAAAGCTCACGCGGGTCAATTAACACCGCAACACCACCACCTTCTGCCGCCGCCTCCCTCCCACCCCACCGCAAAATGTTGCTGAATAAAGATAAAGAAGAATTCATTTTCCGGTCTAAACTTCCAGATATCTACATACCAAATCATTTTCCAATTCATACGTATTGTTTTCAGAACATATCAAAACACAGCACAAGGCCATGCCTCATCAACGCCGACAACGGCGAAGTATTCAGCCACGCCGATGTCAAACTCACAGCCGGTAAAGTCGCCGCCGGACTCAACAAACTCGGCATCCAACAAGGCCAAGTCGTAATGTTATTACTCCATAACTCGCCGGAATTCGTGTTCGCTTTTCTCGGAGCATCATACATCGGAGCTGTAACCACCACCGCCAATCCACTTTACACTCCGGCGGAGATTGAAAAACAGGCCACCATATCCAAACCATACCTCATAATCACCCATGCCATTTATGCTCAGAAAGTCAAGAACTTTGCTCAACAAAATGGTGTAAAAATATTTTGCATTGATCCTCCGCCGGAGAGTTGTTTCCACTTCTCCGAACTGACTCAGGCCGATGAAAATTCCGTCCCATTAGTCAACATCCACCAGGATGATATGGTCGCACTTCCATTTTCCTCAGGTACCACCGGCTTCCCAAAAGGGGTGATGTTAACACATAAAAACCTAGTAACCTGCGTTTCCCAACAGGTTGATGGAGAAAACCCTACTCTGTATATTCATCCTGAGGACCTCACCATTTGTGTACTGCCATTGTTTCATGTTTACTCGCTTATTACAGTGATGCTTTGCACTCTTCGAGTGGGGTCTGCAATTCTTATAATGCAGAAATTTGAGATCAATGCGTTAATGGAAAATGTGCAGAAATATAAGGTGACCATTGCACCATTTGTGCCGCCAATACTTTTGGCCATAGCCAAAAATCCGGTGGCTGACAGGTTTGATCTTTCTTCTGTAAGAAGGGTGGTGTGTGGTGCGGCTCCCATGGACAAGAAGCTCGAAGATGCAGTCAGAAGGAAGCTACCCAATGCCACAATTGGGCAGGTACCGTTTCTTTTTCTTTCATTTTCCCTTATATTCTCTGCCATATTTTGTCTAAGAAATTGCATATATGTTGAACCTATATATCTTCAATTTTGATAAAAAATGATAGACTATATGATTAAAAAATTATGGGTTGTGGTACTTTGACATAAATTTTAATCAATTTTTTAGTCGAACCAAACACGGACTTAACCATTTAGTTTTGCAGTTTAATTCGTATTTAGGGGTCGTTTAACGGTGATAAAAGTTAACAAAATTTTGTGAATTCGATAAAATTTACGGTGAAAAAGTGAAAAAAATAGAGAGAAAATAAAAGTAAAAAGGGTAAAATAAAAGGATAGAAGAAGATGTTGGGGGTGGAAACACGAATTTTGTTTTTCTATATTTTATTTATTATTTAATTTCACCAAATGAGACTTGAACCCGAATTAATAGTCTAGTATGACTGCGCTATTACCATTCGATCTATGCTTAGATTTATATTTATTTATAATCTTTTTTCCGAATATGCAATACAAGTTGATTTTTTCTCCCTTTTACTCTAATCAATTATCAACTAAAAGAATTATGTATAGAATAAGTCACAAAATATAATTCTTAGTATCCCATTCGTTTACTTTTAATGCTTCAAACTCTCCAATATCTGTATCTATCTATCTATCTCTATATGTATACGTATATATACAAATATATTTAATGATCCTAATTTTTCGTGATGTTAACTTGCAAGTTACTTTTTTGGCGTAAATTGATAGTCATGATAAACGTGTGGTGACATACAACAGCTGAACTCCATAGGATTTTGCAACAATAAATATGATGTTGTCAATTAATAATAAATTAAAACAATTTGAAGATTTATGTTGAAAATAATGATTATAAAACATAATGCCTAATCAATGTTGCACTGTGCATACATTTGGACTTAACTTTTGCGCTGAAAATGAGCTCCAAGTTACTCATGTAAAATATTAATAAATATGGTTGACTCAACCATAATATATCTAGAATTGGACACGATTTGATTCGATTGGATTTTGAATGTAATCGAATTGAATATCATGAAAATATGAAACCGAATCGAAATTGAACCAATTAGTTTTGATTCGGTCCAATCTAATTCTTTACATTGAAAAAATGATAAAAATAAAGTATGAAACTAATTGTCGATTGAAAATATATGAAAAATAGGGTATGAAATCACTTGTTATTCTTATAATTTAACAATACAAAAAATCAATTAAACAAAACAACAAACAAAAATTCACTCTGAAGTTCACGATCAATTTATAAATGCGAAAAAATGATAAACTATTGAACATAGTATAAAAGAAAAAATTTAGATCGAAAATTAATTCTTAAAAAAAGTCATACAACAGTATATATAAAAAATGTATGTAGTATTTTATAACCGATTATCTTTAGTGATCTTATAGGTATTGATTTTGATGGTCGGCCACTTTGAAAATAATGAGTTCTTATTAAATATTGAACTAAAAATACTTTTGCCTAGTTATAAATTTGTAAAATATTTATAAAATTATTTAGATTTAAGTTTTGATTACCCATTAGATTTTGTTGCAAAAGAAAAAATAAGAAACGTATAAAAAAATGAAATTTTGACATGAGATAATTTTAGGGTCTAGTATTCAAAGATCTGGTACTTCTTGTTGCAATATACATGGAAAAAGATAAATTTGAGGTAATCGAATTAACTATTAAAACAATAGCGAGAATCGAATTGCGCATGGTCTCAAAACCAAGTCATTTATTTGAGGAATCGAAGTCGAATCAGCCGGTTCTATCTAGTTCTCGTTCGATTTCAAGAAAAATGCTTACCCCTATATATGCAGTTATATACGAATTAATTAATATATATTATTTTTGGCTAAATCTTTTGAAATCAGAAAACAGTCACATTTGTAAATGTAAAATTTATTTTCACAGTTATTAATAATTTTCACCTATCTTTTTATCATAATAATTGCACAGGGCTATGGCATGACAGAGGGTGGGGTGGTATCAATGTGTTTGGGATTTGCCAAAGAAGCATTTCAATTCAAATCAGGTTCATGTGGAACTGTCATTAGGAACGCCCAGATGAAAATTGTTGATCCCCAAACAGGCCTTTCTCTTCCATATAATCGAGCTGGGGAAATTTGGATTAGAGGAGACCAGATTATGAAAGGTTAATTTCAGTTACTCATTTTCGAGATATTCTTTTGAGAATGGCCCAATTAAATTGATTTTAACAAAAACAGGTTATTTGAACGATCCGGGGGCCACGAAGAGTACAATAGATAGAGAGGGATGGATGCATACAGGTGATATTGGGTATGTGGACGAAAATGAAGAATTATTCATTGTGGACCGATTGAAGGAACTGATTAAATATAAAGGGTTCCACATAGCTCCTGCAGAACTTGAAGCATTATTAATTGCTCATCCCAGTATTTCTGATGCTGCAGTTGTACCGTAAGTTTTATCAATATATTGCAGTAATTTGCTTTTGTCAATTTCGATAAAGAAATTTGAGGCTGAAAAAATATTCCAGGGTCCCATTTGACAGAATTTATTTTTGAGATTAAGGTCCTGTTTGGGAGAGATTAAATTTTTTTACAGTAAATTAATTCTCATTTTCAACCACACATTCTTCAATAAAATAATATTTTTCAACACATTAATAATTTTTTCCTCTTTTTCAACCACATATTTCCCATCATATCATTATTCAAAATCAATTCTTATCTCAAAAATCTATCCCAAACAAGCTCTAAGAATTGATTTTGAACTCGTTTGATTAATATTATAAAAATGCTTCTTTTAATTAGGAATTTTTTTAGAGAAAATTGGTTTAATATTATTTTCTGTAAAAATACTTTTCAAATAGAAAACTCTTTTAGAAATTAGTTTCTAAACAAAAATTAAGATTGTTTCACTGGGGAACTCTTCCACGAAAAGAAAAAGTCAAAATCACGCCAAATGGGTCCTTAAATAATTTTCTGGAAAGAACTTTGCTGTGTACAGAACACTGTACACACAGAAAATGGACAAAATACACACATAGGTGGGATCCAAATTTTTTTTATCAATAATTTATTCATGTGGAGCCCACCTCCCATGTGAGATTTCTATAGGAATTCTGGAACACCATTTCTGTACCAATGACTTTAATCTTCTGGAGGTACTTTGATTGACTAGAAGAGTTTCCAGAGGAAGTTGGACTAAAGTAACTTTTTCAGGTAACCCTTCTACAAGAAACATAATCCCTGCCAAACAGACCTTAAAACTTATCCTTAATTTGGTGACACTTGACTACTTG
Organism: Fraxinus americana; assembly: GCA_035079005.1. Classification (NCBI taxonomy): domain Eukaryota; kingdom Viridiplantae; phylum Streptophyta; class Magnoliopsida; order Lamiales; family Oleaceae; genus Fraxinus; species Fraxinus americana. The sequence goes on along the minus strand of CM068726.1, from coordinate 8,417,279 downwards.
AGGGCAAATTAACAAGACTAAAAGCAACAAGGCCTTCATCATTACAAGGGTCATGCTACTATATTAAGCCCTTTTGTTACTTAATATAAGGCATGGTTTGATCTCTATTATTTTCAAAATATATTTTTCTCTATCTAATTTTCAATCATATATTCTTTAATAAAATAATATTATACGTAAATTCAAAAAATTTCCTTGTTTTTTGGCTGCATTTTTCCCATCAAAATACAATTCCAAAATGTATTTAAATAAAAAAAAAAAGGGGGGGATTCAAACATGCTATAAGTGTATATATATAATATTAGTAACATTTATGCGTTGAAATGCAGTATGAATGACGACGCTGCAGGAGAAGTTCCGGTTGCATTCGTGGTACGAGAAACTGGCTCCGAAATCTCCGAGGAACATATCAAGCAATATATCTCAAAGCAGGTACTTACCATTGGTCCTTTTTACAATATTGTCTAATATTACATACTAAACATTTTGGTAATTACAATTTAAATTATATTGGTGTCACGAGGAAATTATCATGAGGTAATGGTGTGGTGTTGATCACGCAGGTGGTGTCTTATAAGCGTATTCATCGTGTGTGTTTCACAGATGAAATTCCAAAAGCTCCCTCTGGTAAAATTATACGAAAAATTCTACGGGCAAGGATTTAAGCATAGTCTAAGTTATTTGTTTATGTATAAATAACAGCTTTATAGCCTTCTTTTTTTTTTTTAACTTATCTTTTACTACATTTCACCTATTTAAAAATAATGCAAAATGCCCTGTCTTAAAATTGCGAGACATTTTGCACATTGTGGAATCATGTATTTCTATATGGTTGAACATGGTTCGTTTCGATTTGGTTCCTTTTAAAATCGAATCGAGCCAGAATTTTTGAGTATTTATTAAGTGAAACCATCGACTTTAAATTTAAATATGAAACTTTCGTACTGTATTATAATTAAAGTTTTTAACATTTACAATAACACTACGTAAATCCAATTAATACCATGTTTAATTTTAGCTTTTACAACAACGCTACATTAAATCTACAAAAATAACGTACTCTAATTTTAAAATGTACAAATAACAAGTTAGATAATAAAATTCATTCAACAATATATACAAATTACAAAAAGGTAAATAATAACATTAAAACATTGGTGATTCTATCTCATTGATACCTCTGCTTCAACCCTTCAAATCTATATAAAAAAATTGAAACATAAGTTAGAAATCATATAAATAATTTTTTTAAAGTATTGCTAGTATTCACCAATCATTTAAATTAATTATTCATTGCTTGACTTGTCAAACTAAGAAACTATACAAGAAATAATTGAAAATGCACAATTAACAAATATAAATAAACAAAAATCTGTAAAACTAATAAGATTTAATATGAAAAAATATACTATATATTTTATTACTTGACTCAGTGTTAGGGATAGCAACGGGACCGGATGAGACGAGGCGGCGGCCCTCCCGCTAAGAAATTCCCCACCCCGTTACCCGTTTAAGGCAGGACGGGGTCCTTGCTATGTTTACTACTCGTTTAATTTTTTTTTTATATAATTTATTTTTATTGCACATATTCATTAGATTTAGACAAATAAATTTAGTTTCTATTTTCTATTAGAACTAATGAGATTTTGCGATTTTTTTTAATTTAAAGTATTGAATTATATATATATATAAAAAAATTAACGGGGCCGGGCGCCCGTTACCCATCCCAGCCTTGAGGCAAAATTTCCGTCTCGACCCCGCCCCGAATAACAGATTAAGCGGGTTATCCCCGCCTCGTTCGAGAATATTGATGTATGTAGATTATTAAACTCAATTATTATAAAGTAAAAATATACAGGAAGTTTGACTCTCCAAATAAGTATTTGAAGTCTATATATCTATTTTTCTATGAGTAGTGTTCTTTATCTCTTGTTTGGTTCTCATTATTTTCAAAATGTATTTTTATCTCTATTCTTTTTAATCATACATTTTCAATAAAATAATATTACACGCAAATCCAACACTTTTCCTTACTTTTCAACTATATATTATTTATCAATTTACTATTTAAAAATGCGTTTTTAAAAAAAAAAATGGGACTTAAACAAATCTTTAATATAGAGTGAATTGTCCAAATAGTCACTGAACTTTACGCTATACTTCTAAGAGGTCACTGAACTTTCAAAATCACCCAAGTTATCACTGAACTTTGCAAAAGATTTTCACGAGGTCACTGAACTTTAAAAATCACCTCATTCATCACTGAACTTTGTAAAATGTTCCCCAGGGGTCACTAATTCAGTGATCTCCTAGGAAAAATTTTGCAAAGTTTAGTGATCTCGTAGAAACCTTTTGCAAAGTTTAATAATGAATGAGGTGCTTTTCAAAGTTTAGTAAACTCGTGGAAACCTTTTACAAAGTTCAGTGATAATTTTGGTGATTTTTAAAGTTCAGTGACCCCTTGGAAGCATGACTTAAAGTTTAGTGACTATTTGGGCAATTCACTCCCTTAATATTAAGTATTGATCAACCCGAGTCCAGTGGCTAAAAATGATATTGACAAGTTAAATTTTTTTTTACATTTATAGAGAAAAATGCAAGGTCTTTTTTAGCTTTAACAATATAATTTGCCATGTAGCATATGGATCTAGTTGTCATTGTACAACCCCTAAATTGACACAAAATATTAGTGGGGACTGATATTAATTTGTAGAGCACTAGCTAGTAGCTATAACTGAGAACTATGAAGTTTCTGACCGTTGGAAACACGGGAATCCTGGAAGCCCCCGTCACTTCCTGAAAATATATAAACAAGAACTGTGTCAGGTCGGTAAAAGACATGACACAGCCATGTGAGATGGGGGGGTGGGTGTTTTAACATTTTTGGGGGTTTTTTTTAATGAGTTAGGTCCTCGAGACCCACCTCATGTGAGATAGTCTGTACAAAATCTGTGAACCAAAATCTAGTAGAGTAGAATAATTCTATAAACAAATATGCTACATGTACAGTCATTAGTGGGCTGTAAATTTTACAGCCCACTCACATTAGTGTGTGGCTCATTAATTAATTACTTTGGATTTTAAAATTTAAAATTTGTATTTTAAATAAAAAAAAAACAAATGGGGCAAGAAACGGGGCAAGTCCTCGCCCCGTACCCGCCTCACCCCGGCCCGAGCCCCACCTCGCCCCATCTAAGGCGGGGTGGGGCGTGGGGCAGGGAGGGGGAGTGGCGTGGTGGGGCGGGGTGGGGTGAGGGTGCCCCGCCCCGAACCCGCCTCATTGCCATCACTAATCCTGAAAGCCCCAATCACTTCTTGAAAATATATAAACAAACATGCTATATGTACATTCATTAGTGGGATGTAAATTTTACAGCTCACTCACATTAGTGTGGGACCCACTAATTAATATAACCTTTATTGACAACCTTGATATTGTCGAAATTTGGACAGTTGATTTTAAAAAATATTTTTAAAATGAATAAACTTGATGCTGCCAAATGTGAAGTTGTCAACCAAGATTATCAACTAACATTGTATGGGATAGCACGACACTATAATATTAGGCATAGTTTGCATCGAGAGCTAAAACGTATGAGAGTGGACCAAGTTCAATATTCTCGGGTTATTATTGTTTAGGTAATTGATACAATCACTACAACAAGCTTTTTACAGCATATGCTTACAGCGTGCAATTAACGCGTGCCGTAAAAATAGACTTTTTACGGCGTGCAAAAAATGTGTGCAAAAAACCTCGTAAACTTTCATTTTTGCGCAACATCTCCCTAAATCATCCAAATGTTGCGGAAAACCTCACTGCCATCCACACATTAATTTCTTAATTAAAAGGGATTTTTTAAAACCAAAATTACTTAAAACATCAAGGACATTTTTTTATCTCATCATCTCAACATATTTACTTATAGCTTGTTTGGGAGGAATTTTTGGGGGAAGAATTGATTTTTGAATAGTGATATGATGGGAAATGTGTGGTTGAAAAAGAAGAAAAAATTATTGATATGATGGAAAATATTATTTTATTGAAGAATGTGTGGTTGAAAATAAGAATTGATTTACTGTAGAATTTGAGAATCTCTCCCAAACACCCCCTTAACACTATGTGTATGTAAAAGACAGTGAAAGAAGAACCAACAAAATAAATATACGTAGAAACCACAATAATCCAAATTCATCACACAACTCTCTCATTTGGTATATAGAATTTTGCATCGATAAATTGATTATTCACTTTTTTAGATTGGCGTTTAGACAAATAAGTTTATGCTTAACGTTTGTTTGTAAAATAACTTGGTTGCTAATAATGTTGAATTTTTTTCTCCATACATTTGCTATTGGTTAATGTCTGCACTCTGCCGTGTTGGTTTTGATTGAGAATTGATGTTTTGATGGTTTCTTTACTTTTGGTGTTTTGTTTAGGTTTAGGGTTAGTTTGCGCAAAGTTCATTTATTCTAGGTTTGTATTCAACAACGTTTATCAATACCCAGGTTGATTTGCACATGAACGTTCGAACGTGTCTTCGTCTTCTTCTTCTTTCTCAATATAGATACACGTCCCAATTTCAAGCCAACAACAAAACCAAATTGAAAATGGGGAAATGAAATCATACCTAATCCTAATTTGATACCATTTCAAACCCAATTCATTGTCATTAAGCTTTAGAAGAGTCAAGCACATTCATCTAAAATGAGGAAATAAAATTAAAACAAGCAATTTCTCTCTTTGAAATCATACACAATCCCAGTATTCAAAGCAAATCCAATTTCTTTGTATAAATTAGCTTCAAATTTCTTCCATTTTCATATCTTAAAATGAAATTCACTCAAGATATTATTGTATCCGATAATAGTGTGGAGATAATGAGACAAAAATGCAATTCATGTTTTCACTACTTTTGGCCTCCAAAATCCCTTTCAACAGCGAAATTAACAAATGTGCAACTAAACCATTTATAATTTTTCCCTGACTGGAAGCTAAGGGTGTGTTCTCTTTACCCTTTTTAAATCGTTTTCTGTTTTCAATTTTTCAAAACAATGAAAACGCGTTCTTTTTCCTATTTTTGAAAACGCGTTTTTAAAACAAGTTAAAAATTTATAAAGAAAAATGAGTTTTGGGTGTTTTTAATTACCGCCAACCACCACCGAGAGAGAGAAGGGAGGGGAAAGTATACGAGTTTTTTTTTGAAATTTTTTTTTCAAAATGTTAAAAAGAACACATTTTCAACAATCTCAAAATGGACACTCAAAACACAAAACCTAAAATGAATTGAAAACTCAAAACACAAAACTGAAACACAATAAAAACAGCTCCTAATACTTCAAGTTAATTTTTGAATATAAATAAGAATTGTAATTATTTTATCCCCATTTGATGTGACCGGTGTGAGGTGAAGTGATAATATCAATTAGATGTTTGGAAACAAGGTCTACTTTATTAGTGTTATCTTTTAATTTCACGTCGCAAGAGGATAATATTTAGGGCTAATCAATTTGTACTTAATGGTTTGTACATAATGGATTATCCCTTCTCACATAATGTGCGGGGCCACGTGTATTTAAAAATTCTGACAATGTGGTCCCCATCCCCATTGTGAGTTGTAGGTAAAAAATCCGGTAAAAAAATTCGATACATGTAGCATGATCCTATTATTTATAGTATTACCCATCCCATTATGTATTTCATTTTTATATAAAATATGCATATTTATTGTGTCAAAATAAATGTAATCACACATGTTCAAATACAATTAAATTATTTCATGTTTTTTATTAAGATCCATTTTGTCACTTTTTTTTTTACCTATGATTAAGAAAAAACAAATTTATTCTAAATTATTCATAAACAACAAATAATTTTTAAACTTAACCAAACATGTTAGAAAATGCAATGAAGAGCCTTTGCAATGAAACCATGGTATAGTGTGTGGGGATGATGACGAGTTTAAGAATAATGCTATCTAACATAATTTGTGTTGTAACACCAATTTAGATGACATTATGGGACAAACTCAATTAAAGAAAGAATCACATGACTCATTTTGTTAGACCTCTTATTTAATGTTACTTAGCTTGTGTTTGGCACCCATTTTGGGTGTATTATAAATTTTGGAAAAGTGATTGATGAAAGAATGTGTGATTGAAAAGTAAGAAATTTTTTTAAATTTATGTGTAATATTATTTTATTTGGAGAATGAGTAGTTATAATTAAGAAAGATAAAATTTTTTAAAAAAATAATGGGTGCCAAACACGAACTTAATATCATCTAAACTAGTGTTGTAACACCAAAGATACTAAATGACATTATTCAAAATTTAAATATATCCATTTATGAATATTTACTCCCATAGACTTCGACTGAATAGAAGCATGTTTACATGATTCCACACCCCCAATTTCTTTGAGAAAACAATATTGATACATACTTAAAATTGGTCGTCAATAATATAACAAAATTTTACATGCCCCTGTTTGTTTTACATTATTATTAGAACTTTTACCGTTGCAAAATGGATCAGCCGTAATTTTTGACTACTTTGTCTCATAGTTGGACCCACTTTTTGAAAAAAAAAGGGGTCAAAAATTTCATTTTCATGTACAAAATAATGTGAAATCACATAACAAAATGTGTTGATTCTTTAAATAAATAAATTCACTTGCACTCTAACAATTCAAAACATTCAAGCCTACGTAATATTTCAGAATAATAACTTGAAAGTTTTGTGTTGAATAATAATATATAGTACCATTTTAGTTGCCAATAGACCACCGATTCATTATCGAATGAATTAAAATGCATCTTAACTACATTACAGAATCAGGAGCCCACTATAACCTAAACGATTATTAAACATCGGTAGTACTATATGTCATTACTATGATGTCCCTTATGTTTCAGGCAGCTTAAATATTCAAATAACATTTTCTATGATCATTTCTTGTCTGGCTGATAGGGTTTCGGTTCATGTGTCCGTAGGGCAGTAAAGGTACAAAGAAGGACAAATTTCATCAACATATTACACATATATTCGCCGCGCGCAATTGTAGCCGACAGGCAAGATTATGATCTTTCAATTAATTATACTATGTAACTTTAAGTTAATGACATGTTAGGTTAATGCGGTTTGCCCATTCTCTTGTTTGTAATATTTTAATGCCTCTTCTATAGCATATTGTGGATTTATTAGCCTGTTTTCTACACTTATAAAATCCTATCCCATGTGCTTCCTCACTCATCTCACAACTAGTTTTATTTTAACTGAGTATGAGTTAGAGGTGTCCATGTCCACGGTATGGCTTGAGTCTATGGAATTTATGCTCATGTTTGGAATAGATTATTAATTCATAAAAAGTTAATTTTATTATTCAATTAAATTTAAAGTTAAATTTTAATTATTTTAAAATAATTACTCATTATTGTTCACATGTTTTATGGTGCTCACCACTATCTTTCCTGAAAAGTTACTAATAATTAAACATGAAGAAATGTTATTTTTTCGATTTTTTTTTTTTTTTTTGATCATACATTCCCAATTTCCCACGTCGGTAGTAGTTCTTAATTAGTACAAGTTTATGAAGTGGTTGCTTTAAGTTTAAGCTCCTGTTTGGTGATGATTAAAATCAGTTTTTAAGTGGATTTCGATAGAAGTTGATGAAATGTACGATTGAAAATTTGTGGGTCTCATGAGATGTATTATTAATTGTTAATTTTGACTTAGATTAAAATCTTGATTTTAATTTGTACCAAACAGGGGCTAAGTAATTATAAGTTGATAGAAAGTCAATAGTAATTGTGGATCATACAAAATTTAATTAAAAGTGATTACATTATAATAACTTTCCAAACAAGTTGCTAGCCTACAAGCTTGTGCGAGCAAGTACGTCATGGATTGAGCATGACGGTCGACATACTTTACACCTCCAAATATAACTGCTATATTCATGTATATGGTTACAAATATTGTATCTAAATATGATTTCTACAGGAAAAGTATTTAATAAAAGCTTGAATACGAATATACGATCTAGACATGAAGAACATTATTCAAATTTGTAAGAGCATCTTCAATACGTTCTATGAATTGTTATCTAGATGGTAATTAATATCTAATGAATAAACATCAAGTTCGATATTGTTCTCCAATGAATTCTACTTACAATCCAATAACCCTATCTATGCGTATTTTATTTTTTGAAATAAAACTAAAATCATAATTAGGAGCTTGTTTGGGAAGAATTAAAATTCAATTAAAATTGAAAATATAGTCGTTATTGGGTCTCATTTGTCTAATAAAACTCAACTCCAACGATTATATTTTCAATTTTAATCTGATTTTAATCCCTCCCAAACAAACTCTAGATATGTTTAACAAATATAGAGAGTGATGGGGAGTGTTAATATTCGTACTCTAGGAATGCTAGAAAATTTTTCACATTAGAGATGATCGAAAGAGTGGGGTGGTTACAACGAAATGCTTAAAAGATATCTTTTTGTCTTACAACATTGCTGCAAGAGGCAAGTCCCATGGAAGTTTCAGACGATTCAATCCTGGAATTTTGTTGGGTGATAAAGTTGAATTATTATTAACTCAAGACTGGGGTAGCATTGAACTTGGACTCCTAGTTAATTAAACAAGCAAAGGATGATGTATTCGGTATTGACAAGTGACATGGACAAAGGTCAACTTGTGAGATCAGTTCATTGTCCTTGCGAATAGGAACATTCTAGGATTTTACAAGCATTATTGCATGCCACAAAATCATTTTTGTCGATTAATATGCAACAATGTACATAAAATTAAGGTTGGACAAAATGTCCGAATCGAATTGAATCGAATCGAAACCGAACCGAATCGAATCGAATCGAACCGAGCGAGTTTTCTTAACTTAAAAACCCGAAGAACCGAGAATCGCAGAACCGAAAAATTTTGGTTCGATTCTCGATTCTAGACCTAGAACCGAAGAACCGAATAAGAACCGAATTTTTTTTGATAAATCAATTTATTATATATATATATATATATATATATATATATATATATATATATATATATATATATATATATATATATATTTTTTAACCTAACACGTGTTTAATTTTGGGCTAGTTTGTAGTTTTGTTTTTATTTCCTATTGTACTTAGTTTAGATTGTGTTTGATTTCAGTCTTGGGTTAGGCTTTAGTTGATATTTTAGCCATTTATGGTTGAGTTTAGGGTTTAGTTGCTAAGATCGAATTTCGTATTTGTATCTACTTCTTGTTATTAAGCCCCTGTTTGGCCAGCATTCTTGTGAAGAAAAAATGAAGAATTGGACCATTTTTTTCAAATTAGTGGGCCCCTCCCTCTCACAAGTTGGTCAAATATTTCAGCTGGCCCCATGTCTAACGGTAAGAAAATTTCTAGAAATGGGAAAAAAAATGCCCTCCAAACAGGGGCTAATATTAGTATCTACTTTCAGGTGTATTTATGTAGTATTATTTTAAATATTAAAAAATTTAATTATAATACGGAACCGAACCGAACCGAACGGTTCCAAAATTATATTTGGAACCGACAGTTCCATTTACTAAAGAACCGAAAATTTTCGGAACCGAAAAAAATCGAACCGAACCGAACCGACCCGCGCCCACTCCTACATAAAACATATACTCCTAGTACATCTTCTTACTCCAAGAGACTAATGATATCGAAGATATATCGATCAAGTTGTTTAAATTTGGACTTTGGAGCATCCCAAATTTGATGGTTGAATTGACGGACTTGGTTGATAAATTAAAGTTCATCGGTAAATGTAAATGTTTCGACTAAAAGTATTGCTTCTCAATATTTACCAAAGAAGTTAAACAATAAATGTAAACACGTATACAAATACAAATATTATTATTAACAATAAAATAATGTCATGTAGCATCAATTCAACTTATTACCAGTCTAAAAAAGTGGTAGTAAATTCCACTAATTAAGCACTACCGCCTACTATTATTCTTAATGTATAGTATGTTTTTTTGGAAAATGCAATGAATTTTTTTTAATGGACCGACAAGAAGCTCCAATGCTGCCATTGATAGAGGCGACAACCTTTGATTCCCCCATTGATTTCGCAGTTCTCTCTCCCCCTCACTCACTCTCATGACATAAAAATGATAACACTTTTTTTTTTCACTTCATTTCTATTCAAGGTTGCAGGACCAGTAAACCTTGTAGTTTGTTTGTACCTTATGTAATCCAAGACAGATACATCTATTTTCCCATTTTATATCTCTAACCTCCCTACCATAGTTCCATTCAAATTTCTTCTACATGATTTACACACTCTCTCTCTTTGTCTCTGTATAATTTATAGGGGTGGGTGAGGGTGGATTTTCTATATAAGCTAGACTTCCCAGCCTATCTACAGTACTACAAATCCTCATAACTTATAAGTTACCAACTTAATTGACTAGTTAATTTCTTGCTTTTTCTTTTTCTCTTCTACTCATTAGCCATGAATTATGAACCTAGTACTTGTCTAAGTTTGGGTTTATCAAAGAATGATCATTTAAACCTAGACCTAGTACTGGACCATTCTTCTCCAGTTTCTTCATCATCATCAACGTTTAGTCCGCTCGAACCACCACGAGTCTTTTTTTGTAACTATTGCAGAAGGAAGTTTTACAGTTCACAAGCTCTTGGAGGACACCAAAATGCTCACAAACTTCAGAGAACTTCAGCCAAGAAAAGCAGAGAATTTATTACGTCTCATGCTGGGTTGAGTCGAAGGGCTGGATCGGGCTTTAACAAGCCCAACAATGGGCCAATACCCGGGCTTGATCATTTTGGACAAACAGGTAGGTTTAACAGTAACATAGAGAATGTAAGATTTGCCGAAAATTATGGCAATTTGAACAGGGAATGCAACGAAAGTGTTCATGAAGAGCTTAGTCACCTTGATTTGTCTTTGAGGCTTTGATTCAAGCAATGCATATTTCATGTACTTTATGAAGTTTAAGTTGTTAAAGAACGTACATATTTCTTTATATCTAAATTTAATCTTCGACGTAGGCGTGTGTTGAAGATATTTTAGATAAAGAAACTCGTACCCTCTAACTAGATTTTAGATGAGGATAACTTCATTTGGTCATTAATTAATTCTATGTTAATCATCAGCTAATTAATGCTAAAATAGCACTTGACAATATTTTAATTATGTATTTTTTTAATTTTTTATTTTTGAAATTTCCAATTCTAAGAGGTCAAACCTACCGAAAAATCTTAAAGGAGTATGTTTGAAAATACTGGACAAGAATTAAAGAACAGGAGAATATTTTATTTCTTTAAAAAAGTACAATTTTTTGTTAAAATTTGAACAGTTCTTTTGGCATGTTCCTTATATTTGTCGAATGAAATCTTAACTCCAGTCAATAAGTCAGCATTGGACCAGCCCAGTTTCTAATCCCAATTATTAAACTACCTTAATTGCCGTGCATTTGTTTGGAAAAATAACAAAAGCTAAACAGTATTCGATCGACTTCAACTATAAACCATGACCAAAGTAACCGGCCCTATGAGAAACTCGACCACCCTACTACTCCAGCCGCTAATCGAAGAATGGTTGAGCTGACCGCTTCGCTTTGCTGTTGGGCAGCCGTGTCTTGACCTCGACCCCCCTTTGGCTGGGGAGCGGTCCCTTCAAAAAAAGGTAAAGCTGGACCAGTCAAGCGTGGACGGCTCGCTCTCCAATGATGGGGGGATTACGTGGACACCTGTTTGTCACCTTCACAAGTCGGTCACCCCTTGGAAGCTATTGCAAAAGTGGGTAGGGCCTGCCATTGCCAAAACGGACGTAATATTTTTATGGAGAAAATCTCCTGCAATCCCCTCGTCAAAAAAAGAGATCTGTCATCATATTTTGTCACAGGACATTTCACTAACTTATCTTTTCAAAAGTGTCCCTTGCTCTTTGTAGATCTTTCGTCACATATACATAGAAGTTTTACTAATAAACAATAATATAGATTTCTCTCTAAAATTATTCTTCTAGAGTGCTAGTTCTCAAGTCGGAGGAAGAGCGGGGGACTTAGCACTTATTTGGTCCGGATTAAAATCAGGATTTTAATCTAAATCAAGGTCAAACAATCAATATTAACTACATCTTTCTTGAGGTTCCACAACTTTTCAATCACACATTTCAAAAACTTCTATCACAATCTACTAAAAATCTAATTTTAATCTTCATCAAACACCCTTTTAGTTGTTAGATATTTATACATTAAAAATAATATGTGAAAAAAATAATTAATTCAGATGAAGTGTTCAATTGATAAAAAGTGTGGAATTTGTGTGGGAGGTCGAATGTTTGAGTCACACCTCACACATTATCTTAAAATGTCTTTGATTGGGTTCAGAATTATTTAATGAATCAACTAGGCAGTAAAATATGATCGTTTTTAACTGTCCAGTATTAACAACACATTACTACTCGCCATAAAAATTACAAATAATACTGGATCATGGTAGAGGCAGTATATCATTTTTTTGTCTATATAAACACACATTTGGACATTAGAAAATTATTATAAATACCAAATTGTATGTTTCTATTCAATAAATTATTATACTCAATTTTACATATTTTCTGGAGTAGACTTGAGAGTTTTGAAAACTATTTATGATTGCTGTACAATTGATTTATTTGATCGTTATATCCTGAATGTGATTGTTCACAAAGGTCGCAACGGTAATCGACGGTCAATTTCGCTTTAAGATATCGTGTTGTCACGAGATTCGATCAGTCGATAAATTTTATTTTTATACTTTACTGTATTGCAATTAGTAATATTTCCGACATTAGTCTACCCTCATGCTGCATGTACTAGGATAGCTCTGGAATCATCACCAAGGAAAAAAAAATATTGGCAGCTTGGAACTAACAATAGGAAGGAACACACTTGACCCTGTCAAAAGGGGCTTGACCATATTGAACATATTCGAATGTTGAAAAAAGGGACTTAGCCCCCGTTTGGCATCCATTTTGTTCTTTTTCTTCATTTCAACCACACATTCTATCAATAAAATAATATTACACATAAACCTAAAAATTCTTCATACTTTTTAATCACACATTTTTCCATCAATTACTATTCAAAAACTAATTTTTTTCCTAAAATGGGTGTCAAACACCCCCTTAATAACACAACATCACATATAAACAATTATCTCCCAATTTATTAAGCCCCTGTTTGAGCCACATTAAAATTTTCATTCTCCTTTTCTACTCATTTTCAATCACACATTTTTCAATAAAATAATATTTTTCATCACATCAATAACTTTTCCTTCTTTTTCAACCACACATTCTCCATGAATCTACTATTTCAAAATACATTATTCCAAAACAATGTGATTCAAACACACACAACTAACCTTTTTCTTAAACTTTTAAGATGCTATTAGTTATTATAATTAAAACTCATTTTTTTTTCTTGAAATCAAGAAAATTATTACTTGTATGTTAACATCAACTTGTAAATAAATTCAAAGTATAAAATAATTCAAATACCCTAGTAATTAGTACTTATGTCCAAAAATAAACAACTTATTCACATGTTTCTGGCATAAGATTTGGGAGGAATTATTGAACCATAAATGGGAAACATTCAAGTCTAGTACTTTGGTGGTCTGATTAGATAATATTTGAGGGTAAAATGACTTTAGCTACCGTCGTGCTCGTATTTATTAAGACATTTAAAGGAACATTAAAATGTGTCTGCCATAATCATAGTAAAGAAAAACGAGTAGATGTTGCTTAATGGATTTGAATTTGTAGTCCAATCGAGGCAACTTGGTACCCAGTTATCAATAAGAGTAAAGTCACTTTACCCAAAAATGGTTGACATATTGGGTGACCGACCCTCACATTGCACATGGGTCCCGCTTGACCCCCGAGGTGTGTGTTTGTGTTCGATCATTCCCTATGTTCGTGTAGCATGGTTCTATCAATAAAGGCGCATAGGACGAGGATAAATGGGGAAAAAAAAAAAACCACTAAAACGTCCCATATCAGATCTAACTTTATATTCTTTCCAAAAATTTTGTTACTTTTATAATGCATATAAAATGAAACCTTGATTTATACCAAGTCGCCTTTAAAAAAAAAAAAAGATTAATTAAAAGTGAGAAATTTTTTTGATACCATCGAATAAAAAAATAAATAATCTAATCAAGAGAAGAAGAAAAAAAACACACACACACAAGGCCAGGATGTATCATGTATGCAGTTTTCAACTTCATTAGTTTCGGCTGTTAAGTATTTAAAAAATAAGAATTAAGGATGTAATAATATTTTAGTTTTATATAAATATAAATGATACTGAAAATTTCCTGAGACAAATGACTGTCGGCAATGTTTTTTGAAATGTGCTTTATCTTGCTTAAATTTTATGCAATTTATGGAGTTGTTGGTTTATGCTTACATATCTGTTTTCATCTGAGGATTAAATATCATTATTATCATTGACTTTTCTCAAATATTTCTCAATTGTCATTCGACTTAAAAAAAATTCTCTTGAGTGACTTTTTAAAATGTTTCAAATTGCTACTGGACTTAAAGATGATAAAAAAATCCGTTCAACTCGATACGGGGGTCAACGCCCAGAATGAAGCGGAGATTACCCGCCTAACCAGATAAATGGAGCGGGCCGAGGGGTCAATGCCCAAAAACAGGTACGGAGAATATATTCCCCGCAATTTCAAATTTAAGTTTTTTATCAAATAAAAATAAAAAAATTATTATTATTTTTAAAAAGAACATAAGTTGTTCTTAACGAATTGAAAAAAAAATAATATTTACTAATTAAAGACATAAAACAAAATAAATAAAAAATAAATAGGGCGAAAAATGAGGAAGAGAACCTGCCCCTCCGCACCTCGGACTCGTCCTATCCCGCTTTAATATGGTATGTGAAAGGGACAAAATGACAAAAATACCCGACGGAATAGGGTGAGAATGACCTTCCCGCCCCGTTGACAAAAAAATTTCTAATTGTATTGAACCTAGTTAACGGACAAGATGACATGACAGACATAATGACGATCGTGATGACATTTTGATAAGTTAATCAAGTTTTTAACCGATGAGTGAAAGGTGTTATAGATGTAAAAATATTAGTAAGTTCAGTAATACCTTGAAGATCTTTTAAAGTTTAATGTCAATTGAGAAATATTTGTTAAAATTTGTGACGGCTGAAATATTTAACCATTATCGAAAGATGGATACTCCATTTCTAGAACACCAATGTGTTTGCAATAGTTGAACTAACCAATCTTGTTGAACTAGAGTAAATTATCGTAATTTAGTTTTTGTTTTTGTAATTTCCCAACAATGTCAAAAGAAAAAGGAAGAAGTGTATATTAAAATTTTCTTTAAAATTCACAACCACAATTATAAGTTTTGAGGATAAACTGGGAAAATTACAATTAAGGTAAATTATCCAAACTAGTAAAAGAAATCAAACGGAGGGCCGCCCCTGAGAATTTTAAAATTCTAGACGACTAATTATTTTGAGACACTTATCAGGAAATGTACGAACGTCTGCTATGAGATCGAATCCGAGGCTGAATAAGCAACGTAGATGGGTCGTGGTTGTAACCCTAATTGTGCAGATGATAATAGGACAACAAACATAAATGGAATTGGAATTGGATTGAAATTCAAACCATTTTTACAGAAAAAATACGGTTTGCATCTTTCCAAATTCAAAAGCTTTGAAAAATTGAAGATTCAAGATTGATTGAGAAATCCCAGGAGTTCGAGTTCAAATTCAAAAGAAGAATGAAATATTTAACGTCGTGTGTATAAGAACAATGAAAGACAAAATATAAGAACCAAGAATAATAATTTCTCCATTATTAATTATTGTCATTTTTTTTGATTTGACATTTGTAACATAATGGTGGTTTGATTCACTACATCAAAGAATCTATAAATGAGTGACTTTGTTGAGTCTTTTATTTATTAATAATTATTTTGTCTTTTAATATGTTGTTTGTTGTGGTATGGGGTCTAATTTCGCATCTTTTCTTTTGGAGCTTGTCCCGATATTTGATTGTCGACAATGTTTGAACTTGTCATAATGATGTCCACTCACTATAAGTATCACACATGCTCCAGTAATTGATTTATAAAATATTTATTGAAGACTGAGTACAGGACAATTATTTTAAAATATACAGAAAACGACCCATACAATACAGATAATGCGTGACAATATATTTTACAAGGAGATTTCCCTAAGCATATAGTACGAATATATTATTATCTTCCATATATCACATAATAACAGGATTTAATACCCTGTATTTGCAAAAACAAGGCAGTAAAATTTATCTAGGTTCCTTTGGCATTGCATTCTGGAGGAAAACCTTGTGGAAATCGCTTCGTATCAGTGCAATAATTGTATATCATGTAATTGTTTTGCACCCATTTGAGCCTTCTTTGAAGCGTGGGATCCAATTTCTGTGATAACCATGAAGCGTGATTGGACTGTGTAGCAGAAGTACAAGAGGAAGCTCTAGAAGAAGACTTGATGCAAGCATGTGCATTGAAATTTCTGTATGAAGCAGTAAAGGGGGCTCGAGTCCAGTCAGTCTTGATTAGCCCACCTCTTGTCGCCCATTCATCTGCATTCCAAATGCTGGAATATAGTCTCATTGCTTGGGTTTTGGGAAATGGTACACCAATTTTCTCCAAATTCTTGAATTCTCTAAGGGGTGTTCCATCCACAGAGAAACTGAAACAGAGTAACATTGTTCAATAATCTATTAGCAAGTACTCATTCCAGGTACTGGATTGATCAAGAGTTCGATAATAAGCATGTAATTGTTAAGATTTGAGCTTCATATTAAAATATCAATCTTATTAGGAGAAGTAGTCCAAACCCTTATAAATTGGTTTATATTTTCATCTTTATTCGATGTTGGATTATATCCCTTAACATGTCTCGCAAGATGGTGACTCGTTTGAGCAGATCAATCTTGAAATTCGTATGCTCAATTTTTTTTATTCTTAATCGTATCGAATTTCTCGTCGAAGTTTAATGGGATCTAATACCTTATTAAGATTTAAAATTTCATCTTAAAATGTCAACTTTATTAAGAGTAGTCTAAATCCTTATAAATTGATCTATATTTTCATCTTTATTCGATATGTGATTCTATCACTTAACGGTAATCACATTGTTCACAAATATTTGACTCGTGTCTCAATTTATATAGCATTTCTAGTCAAGTTTTGAAAAAATTTAGGATACTTACACAATTGTTTGTGGATTCCAAAGAATTGAGAATGTGTGAAAGTCAGCGGTAGGGTCAAACCACAAGTGAAATTGCTGCTCTCTCTCCCCCTTGCCTTGAATGTACACATTAGTGTGAATAGTGTAAGGCTCGCCACTTAAATTCCCCAAGAACTCGAAATCAATCTCATCATGAGTTGATCCTTGTGATGACATCTACAAATAGCACAGAATTAATCATATAATGAAAAATAATAATCAACTATGTCCCATCGTTAAGTATTTAGACTAGACGAGAGGTTCGACAGGGCATACATAATAAGCAGTTACAGTTCCAGCAGAGTTTCCAGGAACCAGTTTGAGTTGCATATCAATCTTCCCAAATAAATACTCTCTCTTTGATTGAAAACCTGAGCCAGAATACTTGTCAAGAGAAAGACTAAGAAGCTCCCCATTGTTGACAATTTTTCCACGGCCATCTCCCCAGGTGATATCAAAATCTTCATGGTAATTACTTCCATAAGCAACCCTTGAATTGCTTATAAGCAGTAAACAGAAAAGAACAACATCTGCAACCCTAAAATATGACAGTGAACCCATATTTTTTTTTAACCTTCAGTGTTACATTTACCTTACAAGTCTCAACTTATTTATATACACAGACACATGTACATAGAGTTTGCCATCTGGAAGTAGGAGGAGAATTAGAACAGCTGTGAAAAAGATAAGCATTAACACAAGTGTGTCCATCTGTCTTGACCTTTATATATTTTGAGTTGAGAATTGCTTCCCGTACAGAAGCAGAACCAACAAAAATTCACCAGATCACTCACGTGTGGGTTTCGCAAGATTTTTTTTTTTTTTTAAATACACGGTGGGACCTACTCATTGTGAGAATTCTGGTGGTTTTATGTGGAAACATTTCTGTACAAAATGGAAAAATTGTTTTGAGTTTGTTTGAACCCTATTTTTTTTGTCAAAAATTCATTTTAAAATAGTGATTTGATGAAAAATGTGTGGTTAAAGAATAATGAAAAAATTTGAGTTTGAGTATAATATTATTTTATTGAAGAATGTGTGATTAAAAACAAGACACAACAAAATATATTTTGAAAATAATATTAACGTGTGTCTATTTAGTACAGCACCATTGATTTGACTATTGGTAATGAAGCTGTGAGTGAGCTGTTAACATGAAGAGACATTGAGATTTGAAATTGTTATTTTTTTGTATGTATCTGCCGACCTCTCTACCATTCCAATCAGCTTTGCATAGTCAGGAATCATGAGGCTATGCAATTGGCGAACGTGTCATTTCTCGTGACTTGCTTCGATAACTTTGTTTATTCCTAATCTAATATACTGATTTATTTGATAAAATGTTAATTTCACGCTCCAGTCAATTTTTTTCACTGATTGACTCGAGAAGATTTTACTAAAGTTTGGGCTGAGACCCCAAGTTAAATTTAGACATGACCCAATTTGGGTTTAGTTGAGCCCATTAGTATGTAACCCAAATCCCAGATGATTGATTCTTGAATGTCAAAATAGAGGGAAAATTATCTAGAAATATGCATTTAAAGATCGATTTTCATAAATAAGGAGGATTAGTTTTAAATTCAAAAATCAAGTAGTAAATGGTTTTTTGGTGGTTATGGTGATTTTTTTGGTGGCCAATGGTTTTTTATTATCAGATCTTTTTAGCGGTTATGGTTGTTTTTTGGTGGTCGATTCTCTCTCTCTCTCTCTCTCTCTCTTTTGACATCGCTATGTGCGGTGGAGAAGAACCGTCGTGCGCAATGGTGAACAGATGTGTGTAGCGGAGCAGCAGGGCGCCATTTCTGCTGCGAGCAGTGGTGCCTTGGTTGTCACTTCTCGTGGTTGGGGGTGAACTCTTTGAAACTTGGTTATGGCTTTGTAATCTGATAATACTGCAAGAATACTTGTCGCCGCCATGGTTTGGGAGGGTGGATACTGGTTTTTCTTTTTTCCTCTTTGAAAATGGCTAGGGATGATTGTTGGTGTTCTGCAAATTGTGCCGTGATTTCCTGATCTGTTGTTGGTGGTGTAGGCAGCGATGATTCTGTTGCTGGTGATGCTTATGGTTGTAGTGAGGTGGTGAGAGTCTGATTCTTGACGGTGTTGGGAGTGGTGGTAGCACCTGTAATCGTGTGTATCCAAGTCTATCTTCATTGTGATGTCTATGATTAGATCTGTGTTTAACTGTGACTATATATGACTTTGTTACATACAATTACAAATTAGATTGACCTGATTACATTCAGTCACACTGAAGACAAAGTTGGTCACAATTAATAACAAATAATACATGTAACAGAAGGTAGTATTTATGATCGTGAATTGAAGTTGAAGGTGGTAATGGTGGTGCATTGGAGGTGATGGTGGTGATTAATGGTGGTGGATTGTGGTACTGGTCTGCGGTGCGTGCAAATTTGTTTGTGGCGACCTTCTGTGACCATCTATGTATTTATTGTGATGGGTTTCGATCAATTATGTATTAATTGTGATCGATTATGACTTGAACACATACTGCCACAATTAAGATTGACAGTCACAAATAGTCACAATTTAGCCATAGTTAATCACACTGAATACAAATTTGATCATAATTAGTCACAAATAATACAGGTCAGTGACTTGGTTACATATAGTGACCTGAAAACTTTTTAGGGTAGGTGGAAGTAGGGTAGGGTAGGGTAGGGTAGGTTAGCATAGGATAGGGTAGGGTAGGTTGGTAAATGTGGGGTGGAGTGTAGTCTCCAGTTTTCAATTTTGGAGATTTTTTTGTTAGTGTTCGTGAGATTGGGTGTAATATCTCGTTTTCAATTTCTGGAAAATTTTCTGAGAATGGAGGTGGAGTGAATATGTAGATTATTATTATTACTATTATTATCCATCTAATTTATGAAATATTTTAGGGAGTTTGTTAGTTGTGAAATGTAGTTCCTATATGTAAGAGTTATGTATTGTTCCTTACACTAAAATCTCTATAAAATAATAATGTTCAGATCGAGAAAAATTATTATTTTAAAGAGGTTATTAATTTATTCATTTATTGATAAATGAATATTCATTAATTCATGGAGTATATCAAATTTTTATAACATGTCTTATATTTTACCATAATACATGTATTGTAACGACCCAAATTTTAGAAATCCAAGATCGCTACCCAAATATTTCTGTTTTATAATAAAATTTTGGTAAATCCTTTATTTACTTAAGAGTGAGCAATAGTTAACATTAGTTAAGTCATCACTAGATTTACACATGGGTATTATGATAAATTTCCTTTACGATTATAATAACTAATCAATTGCATGAAGACTTCGAACTAAGATAGCCAAAATACTCCACCGTTTTGTTAAATCAAGAGAGAGAATTAGTATTAAAATTCACAAGGTTGGCAGACAAACTGATGTAATGTTTCCTCTAAATTTACTACTTAACTTGGTCAACCAAAAGGTGCTAAATCAAATGACAAGTGGTATACTAATTTATTATGATCCATACCAAATCATTTATTATTATTATTATTATTATTATTATTATTATTATTATTATTATTATTTTCTCTTACTGCAGTAGGACCTGGTCTCAAAGGTCACCCAATTTCATAGCATTATTCTGGCAGATTACATTTCTTGGGAAATGTAAATCAATTGCTCTACGTTTCAACCTCTCAATTTGACGTAATTATTAATACAGAAAACATAAATAGTGAGATAAACACCAAATACCACAAACGAGTCAAAATTTCCAAGTCATCATATGAAATTACATGTCCAAATAATTTTGTTCCAAATTTTGAATAAAATGAACGATTTCAAAAAAAATAAAATAATAATAAACTAAGGTTACTGCTAAAATTTAGAATTCAAGGCACGTTATACCGGATTCGATTTATTAATTCCAAATATCTGACACAACGACTTCACCTCATCGCCCGCCATCCAACGACCCGATCTAATCCGTGAGATGTAGGAAAAAGGGCAAGTACTTGGAAATACTCAGTAGGATATAAAAATATGGTGCAATCCCAAATAAAATATTTAAATCATGCATCAAGAAAAATCATACCGTCATATCTTTAGAAACCGGTAAGAGCTCATATCATATCATATCTTTTGTACCGGAATGACCATAACATCATATCATAAAACGTCATATCATATCATATCTTTAACTATCATAAGTATAAAATTTCATCAACATGAAATAAAAATAATTCAAACGGGATAAATAACTACACCTCATTTCCTACCTTGTTAAACTTGCTTTAATTTTGGAAGACAGGACAGAATCACGTTCCCTTACTTTCTTTCTTCTCTGCCTCGGTTGTTTGCCTCTTTTTTTTTTTTTTTTTTGTGTAGAAAACTTATAATAGAATCATATAAGAGTGTTGAAATTCGTGGGGAGGTTGACATAACTTAACACACGTCTCTATCCCTAATTCCATGTGAAAAGAGATATCTCAACAAACCACTTAGTGGGACACTTGGCATGCTGAGAAAACCTACACCAAAATATATGGATGACCATTTGACTCATTCTACAACAATTCTACCTTCCCATCACGTGGCTTCTTTTAACACACACTCTCTCTTCTTTATTATTATTCTCTCTTTTATATGTCTTCTATATATTAAAAGTGGCTATGTAACGGAATTTCTTATTTTTAACAGAAAAACTAACGGAATTTGTTATTTTAACGGATTATGTAACAGAATTTCTTGTTTTAAACAGGTACCTTCTTTCAATATTTTTATCATAACTTTGTATTTCGATATCCGATTGAGGCGATTCAAAATGCGTTGGAAAGCTAAATCATCTGAATACAAATTTGATTCAGAGATCATTCTCCAATTCGATCACTTTCTATGCCAAAAATAGGTCTCAATATGAGACTAAAATATCGGAGCATAACTTTTCGGTTGGAAATTGATTTGTGATCATCTGTTGACTAAATTTGATTCCATTGACGTCTTCGTTTATCCAATTGACTCCGAACACTCTCAAATCTTCATCGTGAGGTTAAGCACAACTTTTAAGTATTTACATTTTAGTCCTCGAACTTTGGATCCTTTACAATTTAGCCATTTCTCCAAATTTGTCAACTTTTGCTTATTTTCTTCGATCTCACCAACTTACATCACAATATCAAAATCACACATCTAATTATTTATCAATTACATAAACATTACATCATTAATTATTTAATTAACCAAAAAAATTACATTTTTATTAATAACAAATTAATTTTTAAACAAATCTATTAAATAGAAACTAGGCAAACGTGCATTGCACGTTGCTTGCACCTAGTGCGTGTGTGTGTATATATATATATATATATATATATATATATATATATATATATATATATATATATATATATATATATACTTTCTTTCCTATCAATTCCCAAAACCAAGGCCAATAAATAATATTAAAACAAATCTACACTTTCTCATTTTTAGTTACACGTGTACACACCATAGAATGCATTAAATAATTTAACCAAAATGCAATATAAAACAAAGTCTTTCGACCTCAATAACTTGGGCTTTGGTCATTCAAAATAACTTTTTTTTTCGAGCCTAATATTCATAATTAATCGCGAGCTATCCAACGAGCCCAATATTGATACATTTACCATTACTCTATCAATATTTAAATATTTGACCTAATTAAAATATAATTTAATAAATGTATCATCTTAATCCCTAACTTTCAAAACATTAAAATATAGCATACGAACATTAAATTCTATTATATGAAAAATATTCGGGGCATTACATGTATGATTTTTTATTTTTATTTTTAAAAAAGCATTGAATGTGTAATGACTTGAACCTCATACCCGATCGTTCTCTTACGTTCTGTCCTCTTTGGGAGGGAATCTGTCATCTTATCTCTCATGACCCAAAATTTGAATTCAATACCTATGCATACGAGATATTTAAGTTTGATTCATAGTACCAATTGGCTCTAGCTGTTACAGAATGTGGTGAGATTCAAAATTTAATTTGTAAGCACATAAAAAAGCCACGCGCATACATACATTAAAAATGAAACATTAATGCACATGCATTTTCTTCAAAGTTTTAA
Source organism: Fraxinus americana (assembly GCA_035079005.1). Classification (NCBI taxonomy): domain Eukaryota; kingdom Viridiplantae; phylum Streptophyta; class Magnoliopsida; order Lamiales; family Oleaceae; genus Fraxinus; species Fraxinus americana. The sequence goes on along the minus strand of CM068726.1, from coordinate 8,393,866 downwards.
TATCTTGTAAGACTAATCGTTTAAGTTATTTCATGTATATATGGAACATAATTTCTACAGTTATTAGTATGAACTTTTATAAATTTAAGCAATAATTATTTTATATATTCGGTTTGCCTTAAAGGAATAATTATTTAAGCAATGATAATAATAATAATTATTATTATTTTTTTGAGATTATTAATTTATTGAACATTCATTTATCGAGGTTTACTATACCATAGAAATTCAGCCCAAAGTTCTAATTTCACTCGCTGCTCATATAATAAATAAATATCTCAGATACTTCGTTCTATATTATTATTTAGGGGTTATTTGACAAATTTTTTTGATAAAAATTTTAGTAGATTTTGATAAATTTGACGAAATTGTGAGTGAAAAGTTGGTAGGTCATATGAAATGTGTTATTGAAATTAATTGTTGACTTTTATCTTAAATTTTTTAGCAACTTCTTAAATCATCCCCAAAAATACTAAATTATTTTAAATATATCGAACTTATCATGTAATATTGTCAAGTATTGAAAAATGTATAAGAGTACACATATTTCATGCAGTATTTCCCTCAACAATCTTCAAATATAGGCTAGAATGATTTGCAATAAGTTCCAATATACTATATGGAAAAAAACATTTAATGACTATCGTATATTTTCCAAAATTTTAAAAATGCCCACATTTATCTTCTGCTAAGTCATCTTTTTGTCAATTTCATTTTCTTCCTCAAAATTTAAAAATACCCACATTTATCTTCTTCTAAGACCATCTTTTTGTCAATTTCATTTTCTTTCGCATCCATTCCCTACGTCGTGCCCCACCGCTCTGCTGCCCTGCTACATTGGCTTGCCATGAGTGTGCAATCCTCTCGGCTCCTACACCAACCCCGTAATGATCGATCCTGCCCCATCCCACCCCTCAACTAAAATGGCCAATTCTTTCTCTCCACAGTGTTTGCTTGAATTGATTTGGTAGAGAATAAATGGTCTATTTTGATTGAACATAGCCCCATTTTGATTGGGTGCATCACTATGTATCAATTTTGACTAGTTGGAGAAGACAACTATTTATAATAATGATATTGTTTATGTTGTGATGCCATAAAAGGTCCAGTCCAAAACAGTTGGGCACTATGAAATTTTGGGCTTGGCCCAATATGCTGATTAACCATCTCCCAATAACTCAAATGAAGAAGCCCATAATCTGAGCCCAATATAAGGTGACACATGTGCTGCTCCGGACCAATGATCACTTAGTAATATCAACAATGATGATAATGTGTATAAATGGTACTTGAGTGGTTGCCCTAATTTGCACTTTTCATTCCCCGTCTTGTATAGAAGAGTCTCTGTGTCTTTTTGGTTCCTTCCGTCTTCATTGTGTTACCCAAAAATGTTTGGTTTGATTTTGTGTGAATATTGAGTCTAATTAATTCTTTGAGTGAAGGAAAGGGTCGATATCTGTGTGGTGGTTTTTTTTTTTCCATTAAAGTAGATATGATTCATTCTTTGAGGGTTAGGGTTTGAGGTTTTACATTTGTACAGAAGGTTACAATGTTCAGAGCCCAAGATTGATAAAATCTTCGATGATGATGTTCGATTTGTTTGAAATGTTTGATTTGGTTGTAAATCTGAAAAGAGATCAATATTCTTTACTTTGTGGATTCTTTGATTTCTATTTCTAATGATACCACTAGTGGTATCAGAGCTATCCGTGGCTATTGGTGGTCCTTCGTCTATGGTCTGATTGTGAAAAATTAATTTTTACAACTAGATCGGTTGAGATCTCATTCTCGGTTTGGATCCCTAGATCCGTTTGATTACAAATCTAACATCCTAGTTGAAATCCCGTGGTGGAAATCGAATTAAAATCGGTTCTATGGTAATTTATAGTTTGCATCTTGGTTAAAACCTCACTTTTTGTGTTTTTTCTTGGAATGACTTGAAAATTATTTGGGCCTGACTTGAGGTTTTTGGCTTCTGGTGGTCAAAAATAAAGGACCACCACTCTGGTTTGCGACATTTTCTTCCCTAAATCCAAATTTTTTCAAGCCCTGTATATAGTATACTTTGTTGATCTTTGTGTATCTATTATATAAATTGATCTTCTCGACTTATGCTGCTATACATATGTTGTAAGTTGTTGCACTACATGTGTTTACTTGACCTGTAAAATATATTCATATTATCTCCCATTTCTTCATGTTCTTGTGTTCAAATTGAGCCTTGACCTAAGGATCGATCTTCAAGGAATCCTGGTGAATTTAAACATTTAGAACTTGAAGTATATTACACTGTCATCATTTTGTTATTGTGTCCTTTGTTCCCCGTTTCTTGAAATTAATTGATACTTAATATCTTGTGTGACTATGTGTGTTGTCAAACATTATTTGGTATCTGTTGTTTTCTGTTGAACACCAAAATTCAAACAATTTTCTTGTGTTGGTTAAAAACTCCAAATGACAACAACTACGTTTGAGCTTGAAATTTTTAATGGAAAATGAGATTTCTCCATTTAGCAACAAAAAAATGAGAGGAGTCCTTATTCAACAACAAGTTTCAAAAGCAATAACTGCTGAATTTCCTGCAACTATGACTACTAATCAAAGAATTGAATCTAATGAATTTACTTATACCTCGATTATTCTTCATTTGTCTTATCAAGCGTTAAGGAAAGTTGGGGAACTTTAAAATGCTAAGGTTCTATGGGATAAACTTGATAAGGCTATAATACTCATCAACTCCATACTTTAGGCATATAAAGAGGTCAAAACTGCCATTAAATACGGCAGGGATAGCTTGATCCCTGAGGTTGTTATAAATGCTTTGAGAATCAAAGAATTGAAACTTAAATCTGAAAGACATGGAAAGGAATCTGAGAGTCTGTTTATGAGAGGGAGGCTACCCAACAGACAGATTAATAATTAGGATAATCAGAGTCATCGAGAGAATAATAATAACAAGAAAAGAAGGAAAGGAAAGTATATGTCAAAGTCTAGGACTGAAAATGGAAAATGCTATGGGTATGGGAAAGCTAGACATTCTATCAAAAATTGTTATAAAAATAAGAATGAACAGAGAGATGAGAAGGTGTATAAGGAAAATGTGGTTAGCCCATAGAAGATAAAACTGTCGATGTCTATGTGGTTACTAAGCCCATTACTGATCTGATTTCTGTAAATTTCTCAGAAAATAATAATCTGAATCAAGAGTGAATTTTGGATTTTGGTTGCATTTTTCACATGACTTCTGGAAACCTTGGTTACAGAACTATAAGGATATGAATAGAGTGGGGTTGTAATGGGCAATAATGCTGCGTAGGAATTGGCAGTGTGACTTTGAAGTTTGAAAATTGATATATCTTTACTCTAAAAAGAGAGATATGTTTCTAATTTAAACAAAAGTTTGATTTCAATGGATGATCTCGATGACATAGGCTTACAAGCAAGGCTTGGAAATGGTCTGTTAAAAGTGATCAGAGGATCTCTTTTTATTTTCAAAGGTACCAAGAAAAATTGTATATATATCACTAGAGCTCAGGTAATTTCAAGGCACACTGTTAAATCCTCAAGTGCTGAAATTGATGCTACCTTAAAATGGCACAACAAGTTAGCTCATGTAAGTAAAAATGGCCTGCATAATCTAAAAAGGAAGGGTGTGTTTGGAAAAAATGTTATCTCTAAAATCCCTTTATGTGAATATTGCACCTTAGGGAAACAACATAGACTTAATTTCAATGCTGGAAAGCATGAAACTGCTTCTGTGTTAGAATATATACATTCTTAATTATGGGGTCTCTCATCCACCATCATTCAAGGAAGAAATAAGTATTTTATATCCTTGATTGATGTTTTCTCAAGAAGAGTTTGGGTATTTCTATTTAAACGAAAATCTGATAGTTTTGGAAAATTTAAATATTGAAAGTTTTTGATTGAAAATCAAACTAGTAAAAAGATAAAGTCTTGAGAACTGACAATAGCCTGGAATTATGCAATGCTGATTTTAACCAACTTTGTAAAACTGATGATATTTTTAAGCATAAAAATGTGTTATATACCCCTCAACAATATGGAATTGCTGAGAGGATGAATATGATTATTTTAGACAAGGTCAAGTGTATGATGGTAAGTTCTGGTTCCTAAAGTTCTATAGGGAGAAGCTGTAATGAAAGCTGTATATGTGATTAATAGAACCCCTACCAATTTCTTAGATAGCAAAACTCCTAAAGAGGTTTGATCTGAAAAGTTACCAGATTATAGCCACCTTAGGACCTTTGGTTGTGCTGCCTACTCTCGTCAAAGTATTGGTAAGGTATAACCAAGATTCCAGAAATGTGTTTTCAGGGGATATCCTGAAGTGTGAAAGAGTACATGTTATTGGCTAAAGGCATTAGAGGTTTTAAGATGACCACAAGTAGAAATGTGACTTTTAATGAAACTGATATGCCATGTATGAGTGAGAAATATCGAGATGATGTTCCTGTAAGTGATAGAGAGAATGTGATTAGGTTGCAGGTGAAGCCTTGGTTACCATCTGAGCACATGAGTTATGCTTAGGTTGAAAGTGAAACTAAGAATGTTTCTGATTTACATGAAGAATGTAAATGTACCATTCAAGAAGACGGTGGTGAATATGATAATTCTTTAGATGATTATCAATTAACTAGGGATAGAACTAGGAGAAAAATTAGAGAGCCTACTAGGATGAGAGATTATTTGTCCTTAATTGTTTTATCTTATCAAAAGTCAGCATTTAAAAAACCTAAATCTTATAAAGATAGCTGTCAGTTATCTAGAGACTGGAAACTTGCTATGGAAGAAGAAATGAATTCCTTGTTGAAGAATAATACTTGGACTTTGGTCCCTAAACCTCACAATAAGTTCTTAGTTGACTGTAAGTGAATTTACAGTATAAAAGAAGAAAATTCTGTGAAGTAGCCTGTTAGGTTTAATGCCAGATTAGTGACAAAAAGGTTTACTCAGAAACCTGGTATTAATTATAATGAAATTTTCTTACTTATTATTAAATATACTATCATAAGAGTTATGATTGCTTTAGTGGCTCAATATGATCTTGAACTTGAATAAATGGATGTAAAAATTGCTTTCTTGCACAGTGATCTGGAAGAAACCATCTATATGAGTCAACCACAGGGGATTACTGATACTAAGAAACCTGAGCAAGTTTCTTTGTTAAAAAATTCTTATATAGACTTAAACAATCACCTAGACAATGATACAAAAGGTTTAACAATTTTGTGTTTTTTGTTAGTTTTATGAGAAACTCCTTTGATTATAGTCTTTACCTAAAAAGAAGAAAGTTGGATTTGTGATTGTTTACTTGATTTTTTATGTTGATGAAATGCTTTTAATTAGATAAAACATAAGTGACATTAATGATATTAAAAGATATTTAAGTTCTGAATTTAAAATGAAAGACTTAGGTCATGTAAAAGGATCTTAGGAATGGATATTAAAAGTAATAGTTCCCAACATATTTTATTTCTGTCTCGATCTGATTATGTGGAGAAAGTGTTATCTAAGTCTGCAATGAATGAATTTAAATATGCCACTTTGCCTCTTGCTAGTCACTTTAAACTTAGTAAAGATCAGTGTCTTGTTGATGAATCTGATGTGAAATACATGCAAAAGGTGCCTTATGCTAATGCTGTAGGATCTATAATGTACACTATGATTGGTACCAGACTTGATGTTGCTCATGCTATTTGTACTTTGAGCAGGTATATGGCCAATCCTAGCCTTGAACACTGGACTGCCTTAAAATGGTTATTAAGATATTTGAAAGGGTTTTTTAACTTGTTCTTATGATTTAACCCTATAAAGATAGCGTTGTTTTAAAAGGTTTTGTAGATTTTGATTATGCTGGTGATAGGAACCATAGAAAATCTACCACTTCTTATATGTTTACATTATGTGGTACTTGTATGAGTCGAAAATCAGAGTTGCAATATATTGTTGCCTTGTCCACCATAGAAGCTGAATATGTGGCTGCCACTGAAGCCATAAAAAAATCTTTATGGCTTAAAGGTTTGTTGTGTGAATTGAATGAACTCCTTAATCCTGTAATTGTTTATTCAAACAGCCAAAGTGCAATTCATTTATGCAAAAATCATGTGTTATTAGGGATATATTTCAAAAAGAATTTATATTACTGGAGAAAATTCCAACTCAATTTAATCCCGGTGACACGAGAACTAAGGTACTTCCCCTTAACAAGTTTAAATCTTGCTTACAAATGTTGTAAATTGATATTGGGTAATCTTTGTGATGATGTAGGTAACTTTAACCACTTGGTGCAGTGATCTTTAGGGCTTAAGAGGATAAGTAAGTTGTGTAGTGTTTTTGCACTAGTTTGTAGATCATTGGCATCAAGGTAAAAATTGTTTGGGCTGTGATGACAAAAAGGGTCAAGTCCAAAACAGTTGGGCAATGTTGAAATTTTGGCTTGGCCCACTATGTTAATTAACCATTGCCTGATAACCAAATGAAGAAGCCCATAACTTGAGCCCAATATAAGGTGACGCGTGTGCTAATCTGGACCATTGATCACTTACTGATATCAACGGTGATGATAATGTGTATAAATGGTACTTGAGTGGTTGCCCTAATTTTCACTTTTCATTCCCGTCTTGTGTAGAACGCTCTAGAGTCTCTGTCTTTTTGGTTCCTTTCGTCTTCATCGTGTTACCCAAAAATGTTTGGTTTGATTCTGTGTGAATATTGAGTCTAAGGGATTCTTTGAGAGAAGGAAATGGTTGATATCCATGTGGTGGTATTTTTGGTCCATTGAAATAGCCGCGATTCATTTTTTGAGAGTTAGGGTTTGAGGTTTTGCATTCGTACAAAATGGTATAATATTCTGAGCCCAATATTGACAAAATCTTCGATGCTGGTGTTCGATTTGTTTGTAATGTTTGATTTGGTTGTAAATCTAAAAAGAGAGAAATATTCTTTACTTTGTGGATTCTTCGATTTCTATTTCTAATAGATATTAAAGATGTCACATCTTTTAATTTACCTGTTTTTAGTACTACAAATTGTATAAATTATATGCCATATAACTTTGTCGGTTCGATGAGTTAAGTTAATGACATTGGCTCTTTTTTAAAATATATAAAAATAAAAACCAAGGCCTTTTTAACAAGAACATAAAACCTAAGGTTATTTTCCACATTGCTCAGAAGCCCATTTTGAAAAACTCTGTTTTTATACTGAAGTAGGAATTATTGTACGTACATTACCAAAATATGATACTGATCCTGTGGCAGCATTTATTTCTTGAATCCCAAAATATGCCAAGGAAAAATGAAAATTTACTCAATATATATCTACTTATTTTCCTGTCTCTAATTGGTGCTTGTAGTATTGAAAGTGCATTCTTGAGGAAGGCCCTGAGGGAACCGTTTTGTATCTTCACAATAATTATAAACCATGTAATTTTTATGCACCCATTTCAGCCTTTCTTGACTTTCTGAGTCAAGCTCTTGTGAGGACCATGGTTTTGTGGAGGAATTCTTGCAAGAAGATTTTTCAGATTTCCATACACAAGCATTGGCCTTGAAATTTCTTAAGGAGGCTGTAAATGGAGCTTGACTCCAATCAGTCTTTATAAGGCCACCTCTTGTTGCCCAATCATCTGCATTCCACAGACTTGAATAAACCCTCATTGGCTGGTTCTTTGGGAACGAAATTCCATACGATTCCAGGTTGTCGAATACTCTGATCGGCGTGCCATCAATGTAGAAACTGAAAACAAGAAACCAAGATTGATGAAAATGAGTTTAAAAATTAAAATAATAATTAGTCGTGGACTGGACTGGATGACACTAGACAGTCTAGTTGTGTCGATAACGCTATGGCTATTAGTATACTTACATTATTGTGTGAGGATTCCAGAGAATGGAATAAGTGTGAAAATCAGCAGTGGGATCAAACCAGAGGTAGAACTGTTGCTCTCTGTCACCTTTGCCTTGTGTATATACATTAGTGTGAACTATGTAAGGTTCACCACTAAGATTCCCCAAGAATTCAAAGTCTATCTCATCATGGTTTGGACCTTGAGAAGACAACTGCATGCATCATACAATTCATGTCATGTCACAAAGTGCATAGTACAAGAGGCAGAATAAAATAAGTAAACTTCTAAACGAAATGATTCCAGAACAAGAATAGCATATTTTTGTGACTTACATAGTAAGTGGTTACAGTGCCAGCAGAGTTACCAGGAACAAGCTTGAGTTGCATGTCAATCTTTCCGAATAAATACTCGTTCTTGGATTGTATGCCAGACCCAGAAGCTTTGTCGAGGGAGAGAGCGAGAATTTTGCCATTATCGAGTACTTTTGCACGTCCATCGCCCCATGTTATATCAAAATCTTTAAAAAAGTTACCAGCTGAGCTAGTAGAAAAAGAGCCAAAGGTGCATAGCATCAACAACAGAAGAACAACTGATGAAATAGAATAGTTATAAGAAGCCATTGGTTGGTCAATTCTTGATTCGTGAGATTGAACAAAAGAACAACCTTTTCGTAATCGTTGAAGAAAAATGTTGTTAGTTTGGACTGGTATATATAAATGGAGAAATTTATAAATAGAAGCTTGAAGTTGGTAAGGTTGTGTACAGCTGGAAATTCTACATTTCCACTATTATGCTAATTGGTGTTGGTGGCCAAATCTTGAGTGCTTTTGTTACCACTAACTAATCGCCTTTTCAGTCCCTTTCACGATTTAATTTTTCTAAATATTTAATTTTTGAAGAACGCAAAAAAAATTCATAATAAATAAATAAAGTTATTTTCACTATAAAAAAAAATCATGATTTCAGCGCGGAAATTGAATATCCACTTTTTAATCAATATACGAACGCTACTCAAATTTATTTAAACTCATTAATATTTTTCTGGAATTCATTTATAATTTGGTATTGAAATTGAATATCCAAATGTCGACAATGATAAGAAATTTATTTACTACTAGTGTTTTGACTTTGGAACAGAAAGTGAAATTTGTCACACGGTTTTAGTAGGTAGCATATTTTTAATGATGAAGAAAAGCACTATTTTTAATGATGAAGAAAGGCACCAGTACATATTGGTGACAACAATGGGACACTCTAGGAACTTCGATTGGCTCTTATAACAACGTAGTACTTATATTCGCATCAATCTAGTAATTTCCCTGTTTGTCTTCACATATTTTAATGTTTGAATTCAAGTCGAACTGTCATCCATTTATCAAAATTATACATATGTAAAACTTTCGAATAATATAGCGAAAATAAATCGACTATACAAACTTTCAATAAGAGGAACATCGTTGAAAAGAAAATTAATTTCAAAAGAGTTACATATACAAAACAAATGCCTAGCTAGCTAGCAATCAAAAATTGAAGAAATTGTTACCAATTAATGGTGACTATGAATCTATATCAAATCCATGTCTACTGAAATTTGCATTCTCTTCCAGGACCCTTAGGAAATCTCCATTTATCCTTACAGTAATCATATACCATATGCTTCTTCTGCAGTCTTTTCATTTCTGCACGGCTTTTTGAATCCAACCCCGTTTTTAGCCATCTTCTTGACTTAAAGTCATTAGAGTTACAAGCAGAAGATTTAGTTCTGTATGACCAAACGCAAGCTTCTGCTGAAAAATTTCTGTATCTAGCAGTAAAGGGTGCCAAAGTCCAGTTTGTTTTAACCTGACCATGCTGCGTCGCCCATTCTTCTGCATCCCACAAACTTGAGTATATTCTCATAGGTTGATCTTGTGGGAATGGAACTCGTCGTCTTTCTAAGTTTTTGAATTCTCTAATTGGAATGCCGTCCACGTAGAAGCTTATGATTAATAATAAAAAAAAAAGTTAAAATTTAATTAGAAAAATAAGTTCTTTCGTAATATAAGTCATCGATTTATGGATAAAAAAGTAGTACTTACATTATGCATCTAGGGTTCCAAAGAATGGTATACGTGTGGAAATCTTCAGTTGGATCAAACCATAGGAAGAATTGTTGTTCTCTTTCACCCTTTCCTTGGCTAAACACATTTGTGTGAAGAGTGTATGGATTCCCACTTGAATTGCCGAGAAACTCGAAGTCTATCTCATCATGGTGATCACCTTCCGATGATAACTGATATAACTCGAACATTAGATACACGCCTAAGGCATTTATCCTTTGATCTTCAAATTTAAGGATTAGCCACGCGTGTTTAAGACATTAAAGTTTGTGTTTCTTACGTAGTAAGTTGTGACAGTTCCTGCCGAGTCACCAGGAACAAGCTTTATTTGCATTTCAATCTTTCCAAATAGGAATTCTTTCTTGGACTCGAAGCCTGATCCTGATAATTTGTCGAGTGAGAGCTCAAGTAACTCGCCGTCCTCGAGTATCCGAGCACGACTCTCGCCCCAGGAGACGATAAAATGACGGTGGAACGTACCATTTCCGATGACAATAGTTTGAGCACTACCATAAAAAATGAAAATGCATACATGATAAAACAAAAACATGAAATCTGTCTGGTACGTTAAATTAGACGACCATGAACATAATTTAGAAAGATAAACGTGTAAGATTATTCGTTATATAACTGAAGTGATTCCATAGAAAATACCTAGTGGCAATTTCGACGTTACGGCGAGCCGCAGTGATGGTTTGAGAAATAATAATGTCGACCTGCAACACGGCAAAAACATCCTACTTGTAAGGAAATATACAAAACGAGCACGTATGCTTACAAATACGTACATTTACACATTAATAGACATGAAGAGGAAGAGATTAATCTAGAATTTAGAGGAAACCTTGAAAACAAAGATGGCAGAAAAGATTATGAAAGCCAAATAAGGGATGAATGACTTGGATCGAGACTGGTTGGGATTTCTTGGTGGCATAACGATTGAATTCTTTTAATATAGAAGATGAAAATGTGCAGCATTGTTTTTTAATTACAACATTTGTCATACCTTAAACCTTTGAGGATGCTAATTGTGTTGGTCTGCTCTATTCTCTCTGTTGGATAAACCAACTACAGCCATTCCTTTTGCCACTAGCTCCATGGTTATCCATGCATCTTGGGCAGTCACACATATATTCACGGAGCTAACCAAATTTTTTGGCACCTAATTACTAAAAATGGAATCACTTATAGAGAGAATTCGAGTTGAAAGTAGTAGACTCAGAATACGTTTGATTGTGCTACTTGTAAGTTACTTTTTTTTTTTTCGAACATGATTTTCAACCTATCTAATTTGCACTTACTATCTAAGGTTGCACGAAACCAATGTCTTCAGCCAAGGAAAAGGCAACAGAGAGCAGCAATTTTACCTTTGGTTCGACCCAACTGCAGATTTTCACACGTATTCCATCCTCTGGAACCCACAAAGGATCATGTGAGTGCAATATCCAGTATTCCGAAATCTGAATCAAGCCAGAGAAAGTTTTATCATAATTTTCGCTTACTGAATGTTTCCTCAATTTCAGATTTTCTGTTGATGGCACTCCCAAAAGAGAATTCGAGAACTCTCCATTGGAGTTCCAAACCCGAATAGGCAAGCAATGAGGATATACTCTAGCCTGTGGAATGCAGACGACTGGGCAACTAGAGGCGGGCTTGTGAAAACAGACTGGAGTCGGGCTCCATTTCCTGCCTCCTACAAGAATTTCAATGCAAATGCCTGTATTTGGTCCTCGGGGTCGTCTTCTTGCAGTTCCAACTCTCCACCTCCAACATCCACCCCTGCATGGCTAAATAAAAAATTGGATACCACAGGCCAAGAAAGACTGAAATGGGTGCAGAAGAATTATATGATCTACAATTACTGTAAGGATGCAAAACGCTTCCCACAAGGCTTCCCTCTAGAGTGTACATAAAAAATTTCATTCTTTTTTGTTAATACAAATAATTTGTGGCATCATATAGGCATACACATACTGTTGCTCCTACTTTTCTATTCTTTGATTTTTCCTTTGTAGTACTTAAACCCTACTTCCTGGCTATGAACCAGTATATGGTCGCTCGTTTTCATTATCCTGTATATTAACAAGTATGCTTTATACAACCCTAAACATCATTCACGTCACAGGCAAAAACCATGACAATACATTTCTGTGGAATAGTACTATCTATAATCACTCATCACTAATGTCCCACAAACCTATGGCAATAGATATTTTGATCTGCGACTGAGCAGAGAATGTGCAAGGATATGTGCACCTGCTCCTAAAGTTAATAGCTACGTTAGATAGTGCAATAATGTTGAGTAAACTGTCACCAAAATGTAATTCCAACATTTCTTCAGGTAAACATATGCTTGTTTGGGAGGGATTAAAATCAGATTAAAATTGAAAATATAACTGTTGGAGTTGACTTTTATTAGACGGGTGGGACCCAATAACGGCTATATTTTCAATTTTAATTGGATTTTAATCCTTCCCAAACAAGCTAGTAGATTCCGTGTACTTACTTCATCACAGGCTAAAAGAGGTAGTCTAAGAACGACCCAGGGAGGATAGAAGCTATAAATAAAGAACTTGTAAATCGAAATGCAACAGAAATGAACACCTTTAGTACAGAATGTTTAGGAGCAATCATTTACAGCAATAATGATATTGAAATCATTGTCTGGTGAAAACACTTCATTAGACAGATAAAATCATAAAAAAGGAACATACTGTACATATGACCGTACAGGAAATCCATTGTAATTTCAAATAAAAGAAACAACAGAGGTCTTCAAGACTCTGAAAATGTACAGTCCTGAAACCTAATGAATCTACTTGGTCTGAAGAAGAGTTTCAGCATTTGTCAGATACAGTTGATGGTTAAGATTCAATTGCAAACTCCATCGCCCAAGCAAATTCTATTCGTCTTCCAACTCCACAATCTGTGCCCTCCTCTCAGCTGCCTTCTTCCTGACAAAGATGCCCCATCTCATTGCAGCCTTAATTTTCAGCCAACCCACAACAGCCTTTCCAGAACGGGTTCGATCCTCATTATAACTCATGCTTGGAGAAGGCGATGGCATGTAAGAAGAGAAACCATACCCATCTTCTGGCACATTAACAGAGGCATGACCTCCCATGCTGAAAAGCCGAAGCAAGTGCTGCATATCTTCATTTTCAAGCAATTCATGACTTCTGATGCGAATTTCCTCCTCTGATAAGAAGTCATCAACACCCTTCACCCGATTATGGGACCAGTCCTCAAAAGGATTAAGATTCGCTTGCTGATTAGAAGAGTTTCCTGCTTGGAATGATGATGACAGAGGTGGACCAAGGGCAAGCCCAATCCTATTATCGTATGATAGGTTAACCTGCTGGTCAGGCTGAGTAAAAGAGGTGGTATCAAACTGGGTGCGGGAACTGGAATTCATAAGCTGAGACTGGGTAGAATATCGATTAATCATATTGTCGTAACCTGAACCTGGGATTGAGAAGAAAAAATTATTAATTTTCACAAGGCATTACGAACAAATGTCAATGTGGCCATGTATATGGCTGTTTCAAGAAATAATAGAGGTTACAAGTAAGAAAATTAAAAGAAAGTGGAGCACAAATAAAACTAGAACAACAAAATAGAGAGGATTCAAAAATAACAGAATATAATTGTACGTGCACTTTCCTGATCTGTCTCTGTTTCAAGAAATAATAGAGGTTACCAGTGAAGATAACCAAAAGACTGACAAAGAAAAATAGAACAAAATAAAGTAAAACCAAAAAGAGAGAGAGAGAGAGAGAGTAAAATGGTACACACACTTCCTGATCTGTGCGCCAACCGCCCCCCACCACCAACCCAAACAGTCATCTTTCCACCACCAAGAGCACAGACCAGTTCCTAGCACCAAAATCTGACACATTTCCCAGTTGTCATCTATGGTTTAGAACCTCGACCGTGCTACTAAGATAGATGATCACTTCTTAAAATATCCTATATACGGAGGAAGGAACAGGGGAGCCAACCTAGTCCCCTTCCAGAAAAAGAAAAGAACACCAAACATACTCCTATTACCCCCCCCCCCCCCCCCCCACCCAACAAAAAAAAAAAAAAAAACTAGAACGTGGAGAATGTAATTCGTTCTAAGGTCCTAAAGAGCTGAAGTAGATGCGACAAATTAAAGAAAATGCCAGCACTTATGAGCTGCTCACACTTTCAATAAATGCCCTTGGAAACATGTAAAGCAGAGGAAACGGTACTTATCAGAAAGTTCAACATTTATTACTACTACATTTTTTGGCTGGATCTCAATTGTCAACTGACAAGTGAAAAAGGAATGTACTCAGTAAGGTCAAACCTACCTCCAGTTAGCACGTTCGGGTCCATTGACGATTGGTCAGATGGAACTGATTCTGGCAATCTCTGAAGTGGAAGCTGATTATCCAAGGCATTAGGATAATTGACAGGGCCCACAGGCAGATCGTTGTGAGAAGCATTGGACTTTTTAATTTGCTTAAAGTTCAAAAGTGATTTTCCATCATATTCCACGACCTGGTTCCAATTATCATATGCTTTCTTCACCAAAGTATCCACGTATACCTACAGGTATAAAAATATCCACAAAGCAATTCCTTCACTCGTAAGTTAATGGTTCGTCTGAAGAATGTCTTATAGCAGTTGCTCAAATAATTTTCGAAAATAGAATAACATTCAAAAAGTTTCATGCAAAGTACACATATTAATCCCACATTCCTGGTTCGAAGTCTCTCTTTGGGACTCAAAAACTCATGGGAAAATGCACGACACTCATGATTAGAAGCATGAATAATTTTGCCACATGTCCAAAGAAATCATTCAATGTTTGTAATGAAGGAAATAATAAATACAATAGGGATATTTTCAGACCAACAGACATCTTACATAAATGCATCGTTTTTGCAAGAGAAAAAATTTAAAATATGAATATGATGTGCTCAGATTCAAATCTAAATCTGCTATGAAATGACATATTAGAACAACTACGTTCATCCAACAAACTATCTATGTTCATTTAACATATAGGGGAAGAATGAGATTTTCGTATAAGAATAGCTGGGGCAACAAGCCATAAATCCTAATTTTAAGGGAAATATGACCAACCTTTTGGCTGTCAGAAAGTGAATCTTCTGGATAATATTGTTCGTTCGCTATAAGGCCACTCAACTCATAGATATTGTTAAAAACAACACCCACATTTCTTGATTCATCAGAATAATATATATAAAGCTTCCCACTCAAGACGCAAGTCTTTGCATGCTCTATGAGGGCCTCCCACATCTTATTTGACATACCACTGCCAAGGATCTGCCAAAATTGGGGATGCAAATCACAATATGAAGAATCATGGAGCTGCTAATTCAACAGCTAAAGCCATACACTTACAGTTCGTAACTTTTGAGAGTCCTTGACCACAAGCTGCAGGAAGTCCTCGACCGTAAATATTCCTGCACTATTAAGCCTCTTGTGGAATGAACCATCCTTCCCAATCTTCTCCAATCTCCATACTTCATCATTTAAAGCAGGGGGATAATGTTTCTTGTACACTGCAAGGGAGAGAAGACAATTCAAAATAGTTCAAGGCGATGAGAAATTAAACAATATTGATAGTAAAGGTTCTCACATTCCCCTCTGTGATCTTTAACAGTAAAAGCCTCTGTCTTTGCTTCCCGTATGCGTATCCCCTCACAATATCCTGATGCAACCTTTAGCCCAAGTCTGAACTTCCTGCTTCTTATCCAACTTGAATTATCTGTAAATGTGAGATCTCCTAGTGTTCCAACACCTTCCTTGAGCGTCACTTGCAAATCCCCAGTTAAAAGAGGTCTTTTTCCCTCACGCTCTTTCACGATGTGGCTTTCAAATTCTTCTTGAGTCCAACCTTCATCACCTTCATTGTTAAAATCACCTTCTAGTACTATAATATCAAGCTTAACACAAGATTCAGGGCCAGATGTTACAACATGGCCTGTGTCTGCATCGATCAGTACGATGTGAATAGCAGCACCCTGCTCCCCCTCTACTTTCCCCCCAGTGAAGAGGGGGAGAGAAAGCCTGGATTTAAAATGAAGCTGCAAGTTTCTCCCATCTGGCCCTTCAATTCGTTTAGGTGATGACCTGAAACATTCAATATTTATAAAATAATTATAAAAAGATGGAAGCTTAAACGATTTATGTTTGTTTGACACAGCTTACTTGAAAATCATTTTTCCTCAAACTCATTTTCAACCACACAATCTCCCAATAATTTGCACGTGCACCCATGACATTCCCTACTTCTAAACCAAACATTCTCCAAAAAATCATTTTTCACTTCAAATAATCTCTCCTAAACAAACATTTGGTGGATTAAACACTTCAAGTCATCATAAGAAATGAGAAACAAAACAATATTCAAGCCCTAATTGTAGTTGGTGGAATATGTTCAGAAAAAAAAAATGACTTACATCATAGGATAATAAAGTGTTAATAACTCTTATTATATGTGAAAAATATAAAGACAGACTCCAAGCCCCAATTGTATGCGACCGGATATAGCCAAACGTCAATTATTCAAATTACATATGTAGGGGCATATTCTCATGTTTCTCCTTTTCTCTGATTTTCCAAAACTTAAAAGTCATAACAGATTACAAATACAAGGACAGATATTTCAATTAAACAACTCAGTCTTTATACCTACACCACTAAAGGACCTCTAAACTTAATAAAAACAGCATCAATAAAAAGAGAAAACTGCTTCAACTCAACTAACTATTCTTTCTCAAATAACAAAAAATTTAGATATAAAGATATAGATTAACAGTGTCAGACTCGATCCAGAGATCAACCTGGCTATGGCACCGGATCAATGGCCAGATGAGTAGGTCAATGCTTAAAAATCCAAGTACAGTTATCACAGTGTAATTTTTTTTAAAGACAGACTTGAAATTTTAAATTGTTTATCATTGATAAATTATACATTAATTTCCTAAATTAATCTTGTAATCATAATGCTTTACATATTTTAATAATTCTTTTATCAAGGAAATAAATTTATTACCATATACATATTATCAAATTCAAAAAGTAGTAATTTGATAACTAAAAGGCTAATAAAAGATTTCTTAGAATTTTATACTTCATTTATTTTATATATTATATGTATTATAAGGTAATATTTTTATACCTATACATCAAAAAGGATTAGTAATTATTTAAAAGATAGCAACAAAATAAATGATTTCCTGGTGGTTTAAAAATATTGATAGTAAAGTAACATATAAGTAATAAGAAGTTGTTTGCCCCAGCAGCTTCTCTGTCATTCTCCAAGCTAAAGTTCATGGGAACGAACTTTAACCTCACATTGAGAAGTAATTTATAAAACCGGTCAACCGGCTCAAGCCGGTTTTCAATGAAACAGCCTGTTTATCCGGATTTTGATCCATTCAATTGCAATCTGGTCACTTATGGAGGACCATATGGGTAAACAGTTTGGGTCGCCAAGTTTTCGCATGGACTGGCTGTCCAGTCTTATCCGGATTCAATAATTATGGTATGTGTCAACAATATCATAAATTACTATACAAACACAAACTTCTTAAGAATGAAAAGAAACTAAACCTTCCATCAAGTCGTGCAGGACCCAACTTTGCCAAAGCACGTTCCACCTCTTCACTGACCTGTTGAATACAGATTAATTATGAGATAGTGACTTCTTGATTATTCATGGAAGCTAATATATAGATGAAACTGAGGCGAGCACTTATGAAACAAATATTGTCTGCAATGAAGACATTAATTAAAGTGGTTGAATGTAATCTAAATGCAGATAATATCAAGATGAGCTTTTATGCAACAAATTTTACTTTTCAACAAAACTGTTTATCTCACAGTGTACAAGCTTGGAGTCCTTAATATTAAGGGTGTGTTCGGTCGTGCTTAAAATCCAATTAAAATTGAAAATACAGCTATTATTGGGTCTCACTCATCTACTAAAAGTCAACAATAACGGCTAGTTTTTCAATTTTAATCCGATTTTAATCTCTACCGAACACGCCCTAAGCGAATAACATGGGAACAATTGGCTATTAATTGATATCTAATTTTATAAAGGCTTCAATAAAGTGATCTCACATAATCTTGAATATAAAGTTTGCATTACCTCGTTCCTTCAAGAAAGGGACAAGTTCGAGGATAAAGGTTCAGATGGTAGCCTAAAAAAATGTATCCACAAAGGATTCCAGACTCTTGGGTTCCATCGCATAAACACTTGGTGACATTCAGCCGTCAAAACTACTTTCCACAATCTTATTCCATATACATTAGAAATAAATAATTTTAATATTATGGAAAAATGTTCAAAATAAGAAACTTCATACTTATTTCTGCTCAATTTTAAGAGAATAAAACTACTAATTTTAACAAGACTTCCATGCATTTTCAAAATTATTACACTCGAGATGACCTTGGAAAAATCCCCATTTATGCTAGAGCAACTATTGATTTCAGGGAGTACGGGATAGAACAGGGAAAGAATAAACACAACTAGAGGTCTGAGACCAAAGGAAATATGAGGATATAATTTAAAGTGAAATCTTCCCAGAAAATGTCCCATACTCCACTTTAAAAAAGAAAAACAAAAAGTCTCATAAAATAACAGAAATACACAAGTCACAGCAGAATCGTTCAAAGGAAACGTGCGAAAGTCATTCACATACCACTCTCCTAAGAATCGGTTCTAATGAAGAGCAGAGCTTCTGGAGACTATCGAGCTTCAGAGCTTCCACAATAACACTGCAAACAACACACTACTTTTTCATGAACACAAATTTTTACTTTCCTTAGCCCTGCTACAAGAAACAAAAAGCAAGACCAAATTTGACGAGAAAATTAAATGGAGAAATAACGAGGAAAGATTTGGAATAAATTTTCATTACATGGTCTTCCAATCCAAAGGAGCTACAATCCTAAGATGTTTACAGTTTTTCACTTGGTCAAGCGACTCAAGCTAAGAAAGTTACAATTAAATTCCATGTTTGCAGAATCGGTATTTAAGGGAATAGGCGACATTTGTATACAGTTCCAACATCAGTTTAGAAATAATGATAAATCCAAACAATAAAATCCAAATATGTGACTGACTTTTTGTCTTCGGTCATTTCTGAGTAAATTGGGGTCTAACAAACTTTCAGAGGTCGACATGTACACATTAGACATAATACAACTATTGGAAAAGCTAGAATTCGCTCTGAAAAAAAAAATCTCATTCAGATGCAGACAATACATTTATCAAAAAGGAAATCCATAGAAAAAACAAGTCTCCCACATCAGTTCGATCAATTTAGTTGAAGTTTTCAAGTGTAAGTTTCCATTTAAGAAATCATTTCCTGATTAGCCATGCAATTTTCGCACTGTCATTTCTGCAAGGCTTTATGTACACTTTGAATTTCACTAAGAATCTCCATTTGTACCATCGCTCACTTCAAAAAATCTCACAGAAAAATAGGGTAACATCCAGCCTTATTGATTTCAATTAGAAAACTAACAAAAAGGCCATTTATTTACCTTTACATTCAAAGTGACATTGTAACATCAGTTTTCATAAATTTTGAACTCTCAAAATTAAGCAACAGATGCAAGAATTTAACAAAATCATAGACCCAATGGTTACTGAAATCGATACGAAAATCAATCATTTTCATTAAGACAAACACAAAGTTAAAAAACAAAACAAAACCCCAGTGCAAGAGCAGCTAATAGCAAATTGTTACCTAGCTAAAGCAGGTCTTTTCTTATCAGGCTGCTGCTCTTCATCATCACCACTCTCCAAGGTCCTTTTTCCTCTCTCACTAATTGAATTTGTCCTCTCCATATACCTTGTCCGCATTTTCACTTTAAAATAGCAAAAGATCGAAAAAGAAACAAAAGAACATCAACAAAACTCAAAACTAAACAATAAGTCAACAAAACAGCTCCAGTAGATCTCAATTGACCCAAAATCCACAAACCCTTCTGTAATTTCGCATCAAACACCCAGATCCCTAAAATACATCAATTAACAACAAAATCCATGTCCCATATTAAAAAAAATAAACACATACACGAACACGAACTTACCTGCTGGGTAGTTAAAGGTAAATGAAAAATGGAAAAAGCGGGATGATATTAATTCCTACGAGTTGTACGTGGCTGTGGTGGAGGACTGTGTGCGACTTTTGATGACTGCTGAGTGGTAATTATAGAATGGCGTCTGCAGATCTTCTCGGGTTTCGTCTTTCGGCTTTGTCCTTTAAGTAATTAAAACAGTAGTAATTCTTATCTAGATTTGGACTTCGAATCTGACGTTGATTTGGTGGGCTTGGTCAGAGGAGGGGGCCTTACTGCCGTTGGATGGATCTCAATAATTCGAGCTACTTTTTCGTGAATAAAAAAAATAAAGAACCAGACTAATTTATTTCTTGAAATTAATTAAATAATTGATATTTGTTTAAAATTTTATAATATTATAATACTAAAAATAGATATTTGATGTCACTTAACTATATATTTTCATAAAGATAAATTTTAATGTATATTAAAAATAATAAAATTTATTCAAAGCACTACCCTTTTTGTAGTTTAGAATTTATGATGTGGTAATATTTATGTAGGATAATTGTCATTCAAAATAGTAAAATAATCTATCTATCTCCACTATGCTTCACGAATTTGAGATAATAAAAAATAATTCTAAATGTAGTTTTTACTTTTTTATATTTGATGGGAACTTCGTCTTTATTCTCGATACTTGATAGACTCGTCGTATTTACTCTTAGCACTGTATAAGATCGATTTCTCTTTATTATTATTATTATTATTATTATTATTATTATTGGAAAATTATATAATTCCAGGCTTTTCAAAATCATGGTGCAAAAATCAATTGACAATGTTTTTTATTCAAAAGCCAGGTATTGATTTAACTATTAAAATATATAACACATCTCATCCCAATCCAATTTCAAATCCTAAAACTCAAATTCATTTGACTCCACATTTTCTCCTCATTCTCTACACTTAACCTACACTTCCATCTCTCAACCCTCTCCATCACACGAGTAACCGCTGTCGCCGGAGACCATTGCGACGACCACCTCCGAGCGCTACTGTGCAGATATCGCGAAGACTACCTTCGTTCACAGCGACAACCACCTCCAAGCGCCACTGTGCAGATACGAGGGTAAGTTCGGCGTCGACTGGTGCTGGCGTGGGGAGGGGGTTTGGTGTTTTTTTCTCTCTTTCTGATCTGAAGAGGTTGTGGTGAATCGTTGATATGGGTGGTTGTATCTTGAAGTGGTGGTGGGGGCAGCGATTTGGGGATTGTTTGGTAGGCGGTGATTTTTGTGTAGTTGTGTTTGTGGATATGTTGACAGTAGTGCTGGTGGATGGTGGTAGTGCGGGCGATGGTCGCATGGTGAGTGAATGTTGCGGTGGTGGTGGGTGTGTGCTGTGGGTGCGGTGCGGTGCGTTGGTATTGACGGCGTGGGTGTGTGGTTTTTTACGAGTCGTGGAGTGTGTGGTGGGTTGGTAGGTTCGGATCTCATTTGATGGTGGTGCTGATAGTAGTGATGTTGTGTTCGTGGTATTTTATTGTTATTGTTGGTGGTGGTGGTGGTTGTAGCAGTGGCAACGAGATAAGAGTGTCTGTGATTTTGGTTTTGTGACTAAAAATATAATCTGTGACCTTAAAATTCGATAATCTGTGACTAAAAATATAATCCGTAACCAACCATTTTTTTATCTGTGACCTAAAAATTATATAATCTGTAACCGTAAAAAAATCTGTGACCAATTAATTTGGAAATCTGTAACTGTGTGACCTATAAATTTTGATTTGTGACTAATTAATTTGGAAATCTGTGACTGTGTGACCTATAAATTTTAATATGTGACCATTAATTTGGAAATATGTGATCAACGAATTAATTGTGACATATAAAATTAAACTGTGACCGTAAATTGTAAATCTGTGATCGAAATAGTCGCTGGAATAGTCATCAGGACGGTCGCTGGAGAAGAGTGGTGATCGAAATGGTCGCCAAATAGTCCCCGGAGCGGTATGGGTGGTACATGTGTGATGGGTTAATTATATTATATTAGAATTAAATATTTAATAATTTATTATTTCATAAATAAAAATAAAAATAAAAAAACCTGATTTTTGAATATTCAAACTATAAACCTGATTTTTGAATTGGTGTAAAGTATATACCTTATTTATGAACTTTTTCCTTATTTTTTTCTTATTCACTTATAATACTTCAATAAATGTGTCAAGTAAACACGTATTTTCTGTTTCGAGTGTCAATTATCATCTTTTTTGGATATAAATTAAAATGAATATTTTAAAATTAAATTAATATTAATATTTTAATTTACATCATAATCTACAAATAATTTTAACCACGCATTTTATGCGATCTACAACTTTTCAATTATTTATTTCATCAATTTTAATCAAAATTTATTAAAATTTTAATTTTAATTCTTACCGGTTGAGCTTACTATGAACTGATCTTTCATATGAATAAAAAAATGTGTTTCTAGTGCAAACCATCGTACGGATATACAGTATATGGTCTATTGATCAGTTTAAGAGTGTGTTTGGTAGGGATTTTTTGGGGAAGAATTGATTTTTGAATAGTGATATGATGGGAAATGTGTGGTTGAAAAAGAAGAAAAAAGTATTGATGTGATGGAAAATATTATTTTATTGAAGAATGTGTGGTTGAAAATGAGAATTGATTTACTGTAGAAAATGAAAATTGATACCAAACGGGCCCTAAATGAAATTTTTGTTCTCTTTCTCACTTCATAATGCATCCTTCTGTCCTTTCCTTCATGTCTGAAGCTCCGTGTTTTTTTAGGAGAAAGATACCCCATTTATTTTTTAATTATCCATTGATATGTGTCTTTATCTGCATGTTTAGGGAAGGGGAAACATCTCACAAATTTTTCAAATGAAATTCAACCATACGAAGAAATTATACATTTTTTCTAGAGTATAATAATCTTGAAAATATATGACACTGAGGTTAATTAAAAAAATTTAACATAACAAAATGGTAAAAAAATTGAAATTATTGCAAAATCGCCTGTATACCTCTTACAAATTTTATTTTACAGTTGCAATAAAAAATAATTGCAATATGTCACCTTTAAAAAAAAAGACAAGACCTGTCACTTCTTTATAATAAAGTTTTAAGCTAATTTTTAATTCAACAAAAATTCAGTTTAAAAATTATAAATTAAAAAGTGATACAATCTGTCACTTTTCAATGAGAATTAGACAAATCATACAGAAGGATAAAAAATAATGTTATTCATAGTGAAAACTATCGATAATCGTCATATTTGACATACACACGACAGTTTGTTATTTGATATATTAATGTGGTAGTTTGTTATTGTCTCATACATTAAATAGTAAACTGTCATGTGTATGTGACGTATGGTGACTATCGATAGTCTTCATTATAAATATCATTACTCAATGATAAAATGATTGCTTGCATTCCGTCTATCTTGGTGACTGAGTTTTGACAAAATAAGATAGTTTCTAATTATAGATAGACATGATGAATTGAGAACTCTAATTATTTTTAAGCGTGCAACATATATAAAAATAAAATACTGAGTGACATTTAAATTAAAAAGTGACCCTATATATCACTTTTCGTTCACATGTCTACTAACAAAAATTTGACAAAACCAACAAATTTAAAAAACAAAACATTAATCTAAAAGGATGAGCTGCGTCCTTGATTGCTCCCACTTGTCCTGTCATGGACCTTGGTGAAAGAGGTAAATTACAGGTTATGCCTACAAGGGTATATAGTGTAAGACTGCTTGAACACTTGCACTTATCCAAAGACCAAATCCATATTCAAGATTCGAACTTTTGACGCGACAGCCTCAAGCAAAGTTGAAATTTCTTCACCTTCCCCTTTTACCACTTGGAGATGTGCCATGTGGGCAACAAAACATTAATCTAAACAGAGCAAGGCATGTGCAAAAGAGAACCAATTCAATTTCATGTCAACAAACATCTGTTTTTTGTTTAATTTAGGGAACATTGGATTAAGCGTTGCATAACGTTGTAAAACTTGCAATATAGTAGAATACTAAATCGGTAAAATTTAATTTCTAAAACATCTGTTTTGTTGATTTCAACAATGACTCGTCGATTAAACCAATAGCCTTTTAACTCTATAAATTAATCGAATCAATAATCAAATCAAGTTTGATAAATGATAACTATGATCCCGTAACATCAAAAAGTGATCGGTGCCAAAGCCCAAGTGCACTCAAAAGGACACACGACGACTGATAATAGGGGAATTCCATTAATGGTATATTTTATTTTTGTTCAGTCGAGTAATTAAACTTTAATTAGATTTTAATCTGGTAACTTCTTCCAATTCCATAACTTTGACCAATGAAAATCGATAGAGTGGAATTAAATGGTGACAAACATTTATTTCACTTATTCCACATAAGTATGTGGCAACCAGGCCACACGGGTAATGTTTGTCATTTATTGGTTGTCAACTCATCGATTTTTTTCCGTTGAATTGCGCATAGTTTCTTTAAGGGTGCGTTTGATTACAATGGTGGAAAATGCGTGGAAAGAAAATGTTTTACAGAGAAAAGATTTGCCTAGAAAATATTTTGCAGGGAAAATCAATTCAAGTGTGTTTGATTGGTATAATTTTCCACCCGAAAAATTTTTAAATTTTCTATTCGTTTGACTTTATTTTACATGGAAATTGTCCATTAAAGTGATTTTTTTTCCACAATTGGTTATAAAATTTGTTTCCATTGCCAAAAAGTAAAAAAAAAAAAAGGGAAAAAAAAATTGGTTCCTAAAAAATTATTTTTTTATCAAAATTTAGTGTTCGTTTGACTTTGTTTTACATGAAAATTGTCTATTAAAGTGAAAAAAATTTTTACCATTGGTTATGACATTTGTTTCCATTGCAAAGAAAAAAAAAATTTCAGTCAGCCGGGAAAATATTTTCCCACAAAAAAAGCGGGAAAACATTTTCATCAAAAACCGGGAAAATGCACACGTGTGAGGAAAAGTAGGAAAATATTTTTCGTAGAAAATTTCGCCTATCAAACAGCCAAAAAAGTGGAAAGTGGAAAATATTTTCCTACTTCCCTGAAAAACACAGCCTATCAAACACGGCCTAATTGAAATTAAATTAGAGTAAAATTATTCGATCAATATCAAATTAAAGTTCAGTTACTTGATTGAATAAAATTGAAGTACGATTACCTGATTGAAACTAAAATGAAAGTCTAATTCCTATGAATGAAATTGACCATTCATACGTGTTGTTAAATAGCTAAAGGATGGGTTTGCATTTTAAACCCATTTATACGTGTTCTATTTGGAATCGTGTTAGGTCTAATTCCTATTACTTTGTCTAGATTATTCATAACTGCATCTTTACAATACATGCAAGGTGATCAATTATTGAAAATACTGTATATAGGAGCTGGATGGGTTGAAGAACCTTAAATGGTATAACTTTATGTTAATGTTAGTTACTTAGGATCCTTCATTCGAGAAACTAATTCATCACCAACCAATGGAAGTCCAAGGCTCAAGACTCTAAGGAGTCTTTAAGTATGGTCTGATTTGGAAGGAACAAATCGGTCTTGACGGTTGGAATTGGCAATCGAGAATACTCGAAGCTAATATATGTAATAAGCTAGGATGGTGACTCTAAGGGATGGTAAGTTGCTAAGTAAAGGGGAAAACATACAAAAATCATGTGGTAGCACCTGTATGTCTGCTTTGGTTTTTTTGTTTGTAACCTCCTAATGATAATCTGTCAAGTGTTCATCTGTATGATTTCATGTAGCATTGTTCATAAAGATTTATAAGCTAGAGTCCAAGTGCGCACAATGGGACCCACGATAGTAGTCAGCATTTTACTCTCTTTTTTTTTTTTTGACAAAATTGCAGGCTATAGTCATGAACTATTTAATATTTATTTACAGCCATCCTTAAACAAGTTCTTCTATTACAATCGTTAAAATGGATAAATTGCCCCCACCTTCTTTGACCTTTTCCTCTACTAGCAACTGTGTCCTCAACTTTTTTTTGTTGGGAAAATTTACGTGTACATTCAAATAAGTTTGTGCATAAAACTAGACAGAATTTCGAATTACCAAAATCGAATATGTAAAGTAGAAACAAGAAATACACGAATATGAATTTGATCGAAGCAATATTTTGATTCTTTCTCCTTAAAACAATAATGTCTAATGAGGCACTACATGTTTTCTGACATTTGTAACCCAAGATATAACAATCACGTTCTGCAATAGGAACACTCCAAATTACGTAGATCAGCAAACTTACTGATATTTTGAACTCTTTATAAATGATACTTGACTCAAAATAAATACAGAATTTATTGATGCATGATGCAAGTATAATTGTGCACGAGTTATATGTTGTAACACTACAAATGAGGAAGCATATTTATAATTATTGGAAAGTTGTGTCTCAAAAGACATCGCTCTTAGAAATGTCACAACTATTAAAATTTGTCTCTATATAAGATCTATTGGAAAATAATAATTTTAGGAGTCGTGGTTTTTCATATACATCTCTTCAATCAAACATATTCTAGAATATTACGTAAGATTCTACTAATTTTTTTTTAATAATATCACGTATTTAAGCAATTTACATTTGAATTAATTTCTCATTTACTAACTAACAATTTTTATTTAAATAATCAGATAAAAATCGGTTTAAATCAATTTTCTATACAAAATTCCAATACTTTTTTTTCCACAGCTTTACTTTATAAATGTCCTCGATTTTTGTTCAAAAAGCCCATTAAAATAATATTATTGACAACTTTACTCTCTCGTTTAAATAAACAAAAACTAAGGGTTCGTTTGATTATAAGAGTGAAATTTGGGTGTAAAGAAAATGAATTATAGGTAATTAAATTGCCTAGAATTGTTTCTTGAGAATTGTCAATTAATTATGTTTGATTAGTATAATTTTTCACTTGAAAAATATTGAAATTTTGGATCTTTTGGTATTCGTTTGGATTTATTTTATATAAAAATTGTCTATTAAAGGGATAAAATTTGTTTCTATTGCTTAAAAAAATTGAAAATTTGAAAAACCACCAAAATGGTGGGAAAACCAGTTCAAGGAAAACAAGGAAAAATGAGTGACGTGGGGGATAGAGTGGAAAACTAATTCCAAGGAAAATTATTCCTATCAAACAATGTAAAAGATGAAAAATGGAAAATGATTTCTAAGTTTCATGAAAAATTGGGGATATCAAACAGGGCCTAAATGTATAAAATAATAATAAACAACCAAAAGATAAACGAGAATGAAACAATATCTTTTCTCTACCTAAAGTTAGGGGATGGGGCAAGTCGAGCGAAGAATTCACCCCTTCACCCTGCATTTGATGAGTTAGTTCGCACACGAGCCGACATGCTGGCAAGGGTGCTAGCTTGCGAACCAACTCATGAGAGCTAACAAGCAGTGCGCACGAGAAATTTGGAGCCTGTTTGGTAAAACTTTTCATTTTCTACAGTAAATCAATTCTCATTTTCAACCACATATTCTTCAATAAAATAATATTTTCCATCACATCAATACTTTTTTCTTCTTTTTCAACCACACATTTCCCATCATATCACTATTCAAAAATCAATTCTTCCCCCAAAAATCCCTACCAAACACACTCTTGATACTCGTCCCACTTAACATCCTTACCTAAACGCTATAGTAGTAAAAAAAAATTGTCCTATTTCGCTTTTATATTTTGTTTGCAGAAGGGGTCGTGTTTGGTCCCCCATTTAACTTACCGTTTGAAGGTCTTTTTTGCGAAATTTTATTGCTTGCTAGTGTAATTACAATAACAAATTAAGTAAAACTTATTATTAGTAATGTTATAATTGGTTTAATTATGTAACTGAATTCAAAAATAAATAAACGTAATTCTATAAATAAAAAAGAGGGGATTTTCAAAGGATGAGAAAATCATTCTTTCCGCGAAGAATTTGTATTTGTATTTTGTATTTAATCATATATATTGTGTCAAGTGCTGTACTAATAGAGTTTAGCGGTGGTGAATATTGTGTCAACAATGGTATGGTGGTGACTATGTTAAATATAAACGTTACAATTGTAATGAATCAACCATCAGATTGAAATATTGAAATTATATCGCATAATAATTAAGTATTTGATTACAAGTAAAAGAATAAAAAAAGACAAGAAAATATGACAGATAAATTATGAGATTTTATTGCATAAATAATAATAGAGAAATATACATCCTAAAATTTCGGTAATCTCTTTTTTCACACTTACGAAATTGTGTAAAAGAGCCTAATATTTATAGTGAATATATAGGGGATGTCCAAACATTTCCTAGTAGAGTTGTTAATGAAGTAAGATATCAAAAAAACGAGTCCAAAACAAATTTCAACTTTCAATGGGCTTTCAAAATAGAACTTCAACTTGACATAAAATTTTAATAGCATTTCAAACTGAAGTCTTCTTGACGTGCACTTTAATTAGAATTATCCAATTACTTCAATAAGAAATTCAGGTCACATCCAAATTCTAACAACAATAATTTAGTGTTATGAAATTTTAAGCTTTATTTTCATAGTAAGGAAGCTTACTTATATTAAATATTTATCGATGTCTCAAGAATCATATTTACTGGTCATTGTAAAACTTTTTAGCTGTATCCTGCCAATAGAGCACCAGAAAAAAAAAATTGCCAGTGTTGCTATAAATAAAAAGGTAATTATAAGCTTTTTAACATAGTCATAAGGATAGAAATGAAAAACTCAAGCCCAAACACTAAACCATGACACTACAAGTACACGTTCGGCATACAATGCGAGATAATACTCGGGATTTTAGCTTATTTATCTTATTTATACTATCTATTATACAATCCATCACGCCAAACATGACATCGATTTGTACATAATAGAGCAGGAATCAGGACCCTTGCTCACCAAGTGAGGGGCATAAGCTGGTTCTTGAAGGTAGATTGGATAAATACTCTTATTTTCCATTTCATTGGTTTCTTTGTTCTTCAATCTATTAGTCTGCGTTGCCTTCTGGCTCTTTTGTAGATTCATTCCACCAGTTTCTGTGCTTCCATACTTCCCTTTACAGCCAGATGATATTTCTCCATATCTAGCCACTGTTTGCACTCCTGTCATCCATAAATCAACACACAAATAAGCACTTATTATGCAAATAAAGCAGGAAGATATAAGTTTGTCATTAACTTCTGAGTGAAGTAAAGTTCCAAACATGAGGATCGTTTAGCCAAGAACTTGTATATAAATTTATTACATTATCATAGTAGAATTTTATTAAGCCAGTAATGAATTCAAATATCTAATCTAGGATAATTTAAATATCGTCCATCCTTTTATCCATCAACTTCTTGTTGATATTTGTGCATGTCTGTCTTCGTCATGCTCATATTCAGGCCACCGGGATGTGAGGAATTTTTTCATTAATTCCAGGATCTCATATTTCAAGAGCCTAAAATGCAGAATATGTGGAGAAATTAGAATGTCAAAATTGATATAAAGGTCTCCACAAAGAAAATAATAAATCATTGAAAAACATATCGAGTTAGGAGTAGGTCGGGCTTTGAAAATTTTGAATCGTTAAATTATCATATGTCCTGCACATAATTTTTTTCACAAACATGGTCGAATCAAAGTGTTTCTTGTGATGAGGAACATTATTTTCGGGCTTTAAAATCTTTTTTGAGGGCCCCCTTATAACTTGAGGCCCAAGGCAATCCAGAACCGGCCTTGGTTAGGAGTCCAACACATTTTACGGATTTCCATTCAGAATTTTCTACAAAGAGTTATGCGTGTTTCCCCAAAATTTCCGCCCCAAAAGTTCAGCACACAGAAAAAATTTGTCGACAAACATGGAAATCGTGTTGACACGAGGCTTTTCTTTCAACACAAATGGCTCCTAAGTATTGTAATTTAGTTTATGTGGATTTGCATAAGTTAGTTTTAACGGCCATCCAACAAATGAACTCATTTAAATATTGCTATGAAATGAAGTTAAGTGATCCAATTACTGTTAATTAAATTTTAATGACCTAATTATAATTAGGGTGAAAGTTTGGTCATTGTGTACAACTAAGTATTAATTAGTATTCTAAAAAACTCGTCTATACGGCGCATAGGCACTGATAAGCTAGAAGCTCGGGCAAAACGTCCCGCTTCGCGTCTGACGTTTTTTTTTCTTTCGATTTTTAAACGGTTGAATTTTTTCCTTCCTCTCTTTCGTATTTCCTAGGCACGCTTTATTAATTTTTTTTTCTTTTTTTAAAAGTCCTTTATTTGACTTTAGTTTATTACTTTTTTTTATGTTTTGAAAAAACTTTTTATTTGACTTTAACTTCAAGTTTTTAAAAGACTAATAAAAAATAACTTTATCCGATAAAGAGTTAAATAAGATTTAAGTTACGATATTATCTACATAATGTAATTATGATTTTGAGACACGTTATTTTTGTTGAAAACTTCGAAAATATTTATGAAATTCCTATAAATCTATTAGGATTTGTCTAAATGAAAATTGAAACTATGAAAAATAATTTATTTTTTTGTATTTCGAAAACTTGAAAATTATATAATTGACTAATTGTATGAATTATTAAGTAAATCCTTGTTTGGTATTGATTAAAATTAAAATTTAATCTAAGTCAAAGTCAAACAATCAATATTAACCACATATTTCATTGGTCCCACAACTTTTCAACCACACATTCCATCAACTTTTATCAAAATCTACTAAAAACCTAATTTTAATCTCCATCAAACAACTCCTAGTATTTTATAATTTAAGATGTTTGATATGTATTATTTTAATCATTAAATGATTTTTAAAATGATTAAAAAATTAAAAATAATATTAAAAATAAGAAAACGTTTTTTGAAGTCTAGGCCTTGCTTAAACTCGAAAAGCTTGAAGTTTCGCTTTCACGTCTAGTTACGCTTTTTAAAACACTAGTATTAATCTTCCAACTAAATGATCAGAAAAAAACTGACCAATTTATTGCATTGGTTTCACACATGGATCAAAGGAATTAATTAGAGAGAACGTCGACATTGTTCATCTATTTGAAGAATCAATGATGCTACTTTATCTTGATTAAGCTAATTAATTTACATAAATCAAAGTTCATGACATTCAGTTCATAAAACAAAATGCTCAGGTTGAAAGTTAATACAATAAATGTGACCCTAAGACACATGATAGGAAAGACCTAAGTTCTTTTTTAGGACAGAATTAAGTCTTCAGAATAAAAAACTGAAAAAGTAGTTAAGTTATATACAATTTAATTATATATATATATATATATATATATATATATATATATATATATATATATATATTTTTTTTTTTTTTTATTTTTTTTTTTTTATTTTTTTTTTCATGTTAGAAAATTATGAATTTGATGTTTAAATAACTAGGTTCTAGCATTAAGATTCATGTCCAGAATACAAATTTTTGCTAGATAATAAGGATATAACATTATTCACATAATTTAGGCACCAGTTCTCATGCTTCTTCACCATCCATATTTATGAAATAACTAAAATGAACTCCTTCACACCCTTACTATAATCTTTTATCACTGCATACTATACCCTAGGGTATAATCCTGATACAATTCTTCAGATTGATTAACCTTAGTCGCTGAATCCCAAGAGTTGGATGATGCTGAATTTGCGTCGACAAAATCATTTGACCACCATCCAAGGTTGTCCTTTGTTTCATTCATCTCTTTGAAACAATCAAATTCGGCTATATTTTGACTCAGTGTAGGCAGACAATCAGCAGCTTCATTGTTGAGTAAATAATTAAGTTCAGTTTGAGTAAATCCTGAGACAGGTTCAATACCCTTGTAATTAGATTGCCCCACAAAATTTGAGCTTTCGGAATTTTGATGCTCTTCCGCCTTCAAATTGCTTATGGTACTGCATTCCACAGCAGCCTGTTGAGGACTGATGGATATTCCTTGAATTGGATTATTTTGATTATTACTGTCATTCAAAAACTGGAGGCTTTGGATCGTTTTGTCTTGGAAGGGATTCAATTTGGGCCAAAATGCAGGATTATTGTAGAAAGAGAAAGGGTTCTGAAACTGCATGTGGAGTTGAAGTCTTTCCAGGGCAGAACTGCTGAGATTCTGCAAATAATTGTTTTCCTCTCCACCATTTGCATCTTTTGGATCCTGACCTGAAATTGCAGATAGTCGGTTCATGCGAGAATTTTTGCCCCTTCCGAGCAACTTTTTCTTCAATTTAGTGTTCCAGTAGTTTTTGATATCATTGTCTGTTCTTCCGGGCAGCTGGGCTGCTATTACAGACCACCTAAGATGAAATAAATTTGAAAAAAATAAGCCCATGTATGAAGAATTCAATTATCAAGAAGAAATATAAAGAAAAGAAATTTTGATTCCTGACCTTGAACATGTGAAAAGAAAGGTAAAGATACAAAGATAAGCAAAAACCCTAATGAGAAAATAAATAATTAATCCTTAATTAGGTTGAACAAGTGATTCCTCAAACAAAAGAATCATAGACAATTGCTAAAGGACAACTAGTTTTTGCTGAAACTCATGGAAAGTATTTATGCATATGAAGGAGAGAGAGACCTGCTGCCAATACTGATATAGAGGCTGCAGATGATATTGTCTTCTTCCTCACTGAATCCTCCATGCCTTAGATTAGGTCGCAGGTAATTTAGCCATCTGAGTCTGCAACTCTTTCCGCATCGCTTAAGCCCTATTATCATCATTTCCAACAAATTTATAATCAGAACATGAAACACAACAAACACACATACAGAGAGATCTAAGGGCCCCATAATTGAGTACGTACCAATTTTCTGAGGAAGAGCAATCCAATTTCCACCAGTTCCATACTCCTCAATATATGCCTTGAGTTTTGCATCTTCTTCAGGAGACCATGGTCCCTTCTTAACATTGGCTTTGTCACAGCATGGGGCTCTTCCCATCTCTATCTCTCTCTCTATATATGTTTGATAGTTTTCTTTCTCAATTTTTTCTCCAACCCAATCAAATGAAACAGATAGAATTAGCTTTCTTTGGTTTCTGTTGAGGTAAAATGTCAGAAGGGAAGACCTAGCTTTATAGGTAGAAAAGTGATGATGAAATACTAGGATGAACCAAAAGTCTTACCATCTTAATTCTAGGGTGTGTGCCTCTCTCTCTCTCTCTCTCTCTCACACACACACACATTTGGATTAGTTCAGTCATAATACAACATGACAAAGTACTGCAAAAGTTTTCTCAAATTCATATACTAATATCAATAATCATTTTTGGGTTAGCAATAATTTAATATGTTACGGAGTTTGTAGGGTAATGCTAAAGCAAAAATTAAGAAAGGAAAAGCCTCCATCCTCTTGTAAACTTCCTCGAGATGTTCAATATCTTTGGGGGCATTTAGGTCTACTAGTTTACAACAAGTTCAAATTATTTTTAAACATTATCCTGTTAATAATTCAGGATTAAATTTCCTAGGTTCATATGAAGGACAATTCATGTTGTAAAAGTTTAGAGATGATCAAAAAGACCAAGTTTGCTCGAATAAATATTTACATCGTGTAGTAGAGAGGTTATCTTACCCATATATTGCTTTGAAAAGTAATCTTTCGATGGAAAACAATCTATAATTTTATCAAAATGAACGAAAATGATTGGAGGTTCGTTCAGTTATATAGAAAGACAAAGAGAACTCTCTAACTTAGAGACAATTTGCATCGACACACACATCTTGACATCAATTTGGGCAAAGTTCATGGCAGATTTATCTATAAATGGTGAGTGGTAAACCTATAGATTTTCCATCTAATTTTGGTTTTATAAATTAGATGTTGTGAACTGCCAAATTTAAGAGGTTTTTAGAGATACACAGAATATTTCAAGAAAGTACTCCAAATACTTTTTGCAGTATGCAATGTGAAATCGTTATATGTATCACAGCATGAGAAGTCCCAAGAGAATTCAAAATTTTCTACCAGAAAACACGCTTTTGATGTCAGTTTTAACCAAGAAGCTTCGTTGCCATAGCTTAAACACGGTATGGTCACATTAAATAACAAAAGGTGAAAATTTTGAAAATTTCATATTACTTAGCTTCATTGTTTCGGTAGTGCCAAGATATTGCTGTCTCATTTGAATATTTTAAAAGAAAAAAGCAGCATTAATTTTCGCTTACGAGATAATTATCTTTCTTTACTATTTTACAACCTCGACGATAATTTTTTTGGAAGACATTATTAGTCTTTTCCGACCAAATCATCTCTAAATTTAAACGAGTGAGAAATTTGTTGATGTACAAAACAAATTTATTTCCTAATCAGCGTAATTTTTTTTTAAAAAAATAGACTTTTGTTTGAAATCACACGACATTTTATCTAAAAATTTAAATTATTAGACGTCAAAAAAATATTTTTTTAGTTATATTTATATATTCAATAGTTTCTAGTGTCGACTCTATCCCATCACACAAGTAAGTTGAAAATTAAGTTTTTTATTCCTGTAAATTTCTCACCAACTTGTGTTATTTATTTATGTTATTTAATTTTGACACCTTGAAAGTTAACAAGTAGGCTAGAATTCTATATGAATATATGGAAAACTGAAAAAACAATTAAAAAATGGCCTAAAAAATTAATACTTTTAGCGAGGAGCTCCACTGATTGACCTTGGTTCCCTTGGATAATACTTTTCTATGTAGAATAAGAAGAAATTGCTGGTCCGAACCTCACTTTGATAGAAATAACAAGGGGAAAGCTATCAAAATTCAAAAGATGTTTTATTTTTTTTTAATAAATAATCAATCTGAGTCAGATCTTTAGGAAGAAGAAAACAAGCTTCTGTTTGTCTCTCTCTCCAGGTTAGAATCTCTCTCTCTCTCTCTCTCTCCATTGACACTGCATGTCATGCGTCATCAAAGAAGACCTAAATTTATGACTTTCAGGAGAGCTGGTGAAATAATTGTTGATAAACGGATAAACATGGTCACCATTGGTTTAAAACAAAATTAGAATGAAGGTTATGCACGAAAGTCCTCTAAAAGTTTAAATAGTTCGCTTTCATGCAAGATGGATGGTTTTTTTTTAATCATAAATAGACCATTTTCTTATTAAAGAGTCAATAGGAGTCGACTAGCAAGCAAATTTGTTGAACTATATATTAATCTAATAAATATTACATAAACAAGTGATTTTTAAAAGAATTTGGGTGAACGGTTCGGTTTGGTTTTAAGCACTATCGAAACCTAAACCATCATTTCCAAATGGTTCGATTTGGTTTTGAAATGATGGAAACGTATGCAATGGGAATCCAAACCAGCGTTTCAAAATCGCGATTTGATTCGATTGATGGGTTGTCGATTTTTTTTTTTTTTGTTAACCCTAGTATGGCCTATGGGAGAGACAAGGCGTTACAGTTTAGGATTACACCCTTGATCTTTGACCTTGCATGTGTGAGAATGTCCAGGTTAAATCAGGTTAACAATGTTGTAAACCTAATTTAACACGTCGTCCAAGAATTGTCATTGTTATGTACTGTTTACCTTCCAAACAAAATTACCTTGTAGGCAATTATTCTCGTAGAACTTCTTCGATATTAAAAGATTTTGGGTAAATATTTAGGAACTGATAAGAATGTTTCCCTATCAAATATATTTGTGGATCCATGCTCAAGCGATCCAAGCTTCCATAAGGGAGGAAAAAGAAAGCATTCAAGGCAAGTGGCAGCCTATCGGTTCTTGCCCACTGAACTTCCCACAGTTCATCTCCATTTGAACTTGTACGAGGTTCGCCATTGAGCTAGGCTTAAATAAGGTAACTTTTGTGCAAAAGCCATGTGAGTTTCATAGTCATGTTGACAAGTGTGAGGTGTGGGAAGCAAGCGAGGCTTCCGGTGGCAGGACGACACTAGCTTCAGGGGCGGACCTACTTGAGAACCAGTGGGGGCCGCCACCCACTCAATTTTCAGATTTCCCGATTTCTCTTTAGATTTTCAGATTTTTTTAGTTTTTTTGTTCAGGTTTTTTTAGGTTTTCAGATTTTTTTTCACGGTTTTTTGGTTTCACCCTCACTGAACTTCCTGCGTCCGCCCCTGACTAGCTTCACGAGAATTAAAGGTGTAATAAACTTGACGTAGATATATTAATATTCAATGTCTAAAATGCGTTTTACTTCAAATTTATTATTTCAACAAGTTTTTAATGACTCAAAATCGAGCCCAAGACAAATCAAATGCAAAAATTTAGAAGTAGTCTATAAATATTGAGACCATCTTAAGTTGTCAAAAAAGGCTCGAATACCTTTATTAGTTTAAATCTTTATGTTCACGTATAGAACAAAACATATATATGGTCTGAATTGCTTTACCTAGTTGTATCGACATTACGAATGAAAAATTGTCATATACTATGACAAGTTACCAAGCATCCAATCAGCACAAAACACATAATCTATCTTATGAGATAGAGTAAGAGGGGTTGACAAAACTATACACATACAATTATGGAACCTTTGTATATTTACACAGTGCATTATTCTTTGAAAGTGACCTCAATGACTTTTGTTTGCCATTAATATTTTAATCAACCTGTGATTATCTCAAATGCACTTTATGTAAAATAAATCACAAGAGACATATTAGGTGAGTTGAAAAGGAGTCCTAATCCTCAAAACCTCAAGTTATCTTAAACAATTTGTCAACCCATTTGGCTTAACAAACCCATCTCTTTAATGGCATCCAAGATTTTGACTTGGCCATGATGAGCATTGGAACATTCATTTGCCTTCTTCCCTTCCTCTCTACCAAATGTTTTGTGCCCAATTTAAGTGCATTGCATTGTACTTATTTTGTAAATTTCTATATAGGTTCCAACTTTTTACCTATTCCCCTTGCGATATTACATTTTTGACATATTCGATATACATTACATCGATGGTTTAATTTGTTTTCCTTTTTTCAATACAGTATAACAAAACTACTTCATCTGTTTGATCAAGAGGATTAATTTTCTCAGTATGCTCCTTGTTACCAGTAAAAATTACAGCGATCCATAAAAAACACTAATACTAAGATCTGCTATAATAAGGCGATAACCAAAAAGAATTACTGAATAACTTAGTAAACAGTAACATCCCATTCGGGTCTTCTTTTCTTTGATGTTCTTTCTTGTGAGAATTAATTGTTCGGTTGAGCAGTAAAATATATATATTTGATAAGGAACGCGAATAAATGAGACGATGGACGAACCAATATTTTGTATTAGATACCAACGGTCACAAATTAAGAAAAATGAAACCCGCTACCATTACATAAAATAGTTTAAACATAATTATTAACGTCATCGCTTTCGTCTAAATGTGCATACCCTATCGCTTGCCACTCAGCCACACTGTATATTCACCTGGCACGTGTGACCAAAGTCAAAGTTACGTGAGAAACTGACCTTTGATTGATGAGTTCACCTGCATGTATTAGGTACAAATTCCTAAATTTCATACGCGTAATATTGGGATATTGATCGAGTCATGACTTTGGCTTCAAGATTTGTCAATCATATGAAAGTGTTTAGCAAATTTTGATAAAAAAAAAAATGTGGTTAAAAAAATTGTGGGTACAGAAAAATATGTGCATAAAAATTAATTATTGACTTTAATTTCGATAAAAATCTAGATTTTAATCCTTACCAAATATAGACTATATATTGAACAAATTTGCACCTTCACACCATTTTAACATTTTATTTTTCGCTTCCACCACTACATCAATTTGTGTAATTAAAATGCAGCAGTAGTTAACTCAGATCTTCAAACAAGAAAAACAAATGTATGAAGCAAGATACATAGGAAAAACAAAACAGGAAAAATATTAGCAATGTACCATCAAAAGAACATATAAACTTGTTCGTCGGTCTTTAGTCTGAGCGTGCATGTTTTGCACAGTCGGAGTAAAGTTCCAAGGGTTTAACAATCAACATTTTCTCCATCCCCAATTGACAAACTGAAATACAGAACGAACATAGAGATCCTAGAACGACGATTTTACAGTAGAAATTAGTTACAAACAAGAGCACTAGTAAAGTACCAAGAAATGCTGATTTTTTCATTTTCTCCCATGAGAATCAAAACCTATTCAATTATTCATTCTTCCTATCAGTCAAACACAAATGAGCATACAAAGAAACCAAATATTCTTCCCTCATACAATGCTAGACTAAGCTTATAAGAACACAATATGTTAATAAAGAATGCTCTGCATAATTCATATAATTACGACAATTTTTTTAGTAAACATCTCATGACAGATTTGCCCACGCAATAACTCCCACTTACTGTAGAGTCGCGAAAAGTTTTTAAAGAGATGCACAAGAGTCGTGCTTAGTTAATGCATTCCAAGTCTAGTCAATATCCAAGTATAACGCAATTTCCTTTGTGCTGTTTCACTCAAAAGTAAATACAAAAACAACACATACTAGCCTTCACCACCAGATGCCCCAAGCTTCATAAAGTGAACACCACAGAAAAAGAAAACCTTACTGATTTTCATCCACACTATGGTATACCTTCTACATCTCAAAATCACTGAAGGTAGAGCGCAAAATGTAATTGTTATTAAAATTGCGGAGTACGTAGAATGAGATAGCGCCAGAGTATGAGGTAGATATATGTTCTACTATATGATGTGTAGCTTAACTGCATAGTGCAATATTATCCCATCAAATTCAAGAGACCGGGAATCATAAAAAACATCCATGTCCCTGCACAGTCAAATTTCAATCTCATTACATCCAGGAAAAGCATTATAAACGAACAGGAAAATTTCAGAAATAAGCAATAAATCTTATGATTTACTTTCTGGCAATGCAAATTATCAGTCTCTCCGTACAATATATAAAGTTTGAGCTAGTAGTAGTGTGTCTAAAGGCATATTATTGCACTCTATAGAACAACACTATAATACCATGAGAGTTCCAGTAAAGAATACAAATATCTAACATTCTATTATTAGCACGTGCGTTTTTGGGACTGAAATCCTCTTAAGTAAGCTGACGAACCTTCTGAGTAAAGTTAGAATAACTTCTTGATATGCGTCATTTCAGATTCATTGCTGCGGCCATGTTTCTCAACCTCTGTGAGATTTCGGAGAATGAAGGCCTCTGGGCTGGATCGCAGGCCCAACAACTTTCCATTAATGATTTCCATTCCGGATCACACCATGTAGGAATTTGTGGGCGCAGTGTGTTGTTCACTATCCCTCCTACACACCATAAACAAAATTTTGATGACAAAAAGACAGTTGTACTTCATTGTAGATATTGGTTCAAATTTCGACAAGATTCTAAAATATCAAACAGAAGAAAAGTAATCAGGTCCCAACACAAAAATTCAATCCCTTGCATTATCATTTCAAAAAATAGGAAAGTTCACACTTTTGCTCCATAACATTGCTCTCAAGCCTCAAGCAAGCTACACAAAGGTTGCCGGAGGTTTACACCACATACTTGTGAGCCTCAACAAATAACTTGCCTAAGCAAGCCCCAATATTTATTAAAAACTGTACCCTCAACATTTGAAACCCAACATCAAAGCAAGTCTGCCCCCAAAAAATACAGCAACAATTAGTGAATATTTGCAACTAAGCCTTTCGTTTCCCTCTTTCTTCTTTTTATCTTGATAGTAAGTACAACATCATGCTCATACATAAAATAAACGAATCGCAGAACAGAATGGAAACAACATCCTAACCGAAGGAAAATAACTCAATTATGCTGTACTTACCAATTATAGAAGCACAATGCATATCTGCATATGGTTCATCTCCGGTAAGCAATTCCCACATGACAATCCCAAATGAATAAACATCGATCTACATAGCGGAACCAGACATTAAATGAATTAATTGAAAGAGAGAGAGAGAGCATTTAGTGATAACATTAAGAGATATCTTTACCTTTTCGGTTACCATGCTACTTTTTCCACTCAGGAGTTCAGGTGCCATCCAAGGCAATGTCCCACGAACACCTCCCGATACTAACGTATGTTGCTTCACCTTTGACAAGCCAAGATCACCAATCTAAATTGGAAACTCATGCAAAATAAGCAAATATGAATAAAAAAACACCAAATACACTCAGATAAAGAGGAGAAAATGACGGGGTTGGAGAACCAGAGGCTGAAACAAAACTTAAATGCAAAACAAGGTGACAACAGAACCTAAAGCTTCATATCCCACCACGGTCCAATTACAAAGCAGCAGTTGTAGAATAAGATACTGCACACACCGCATGTAATTCATGACTTTCAAAAAAATTCAAATGTCTAGGTGCACTCAACCTGCATTTCACACTGGTCTATGTGGATCTCTCATTTATTCCAGATTCTCATATTTTCAATCAAAATGAACAATTTCCTTGCACGTTAGTACTTCTTAAATGCACCATTCATAGCTATTACGAGTCTCTTACTGTGTAAAGCAAAAAATATGTACTCAAAAACATTTTTCTGGTTCAGCTGCTCAACTTACCTTGCACACTGGGCGATGCGGATCTCTCATATTTACCAACAGATTTTCACATTTTAAATCAAAATGTACAATATTCTTTCCATGCAAGTATTCCATCCCAAATGCAGTATCCATAGCTATCATGAGTCTCTTGCGCCGATCAATTGTCCTGTTTAGGCCAGAAGTCACAGTAAAACCAGCAGTGCATGTAGTGAATAAACTCTGGACTAGGTCAGAGAAAGATACCTGTCCTTTTTCTGCAGAAATTGTTTTAAGGATCCATTGACCATGAACTCTGTCAGTGTTGCTAAAGATCCATCAGGGCCATCACGAACTACACCATAGAAAGCAACAACATTTGGATGGTGCAATGAACTTAATATCAGAGCCTCCTTCCAGAAATCTGCAATCTATATACATCAAATAAGATGAGTTCAGTTGCTTATGACCACCAAAAGCTGCACTAGTTCAGCTCTATAAATACATCCACAACAAAACTATCATATTCTTATAAGTCTGTAGAAAACCAAGAAAGCATTATGCAGTTGTAGAAGTTACTCGAATGACAAAATGGCAATCTGCATGTTTTACACTTACAATGCAATTATCTATGAAATGAGAAAAAAAAAAAAAGGATAAAAACCCCAAGTTATTGATGTCAAAATCCATCAAGCACTTCTTCTCTCTGCAACAAGACTAGAAAATCATGGAGGATGTTAGATATTCTTATTTTCTCCATGTCCAGCTTCTGAAGCACACAAAAACTACGCTATGTTCAAGCCAAGTGAAAGTATTTATCATCATGTAGTGAAAATGCATAAATGGAAAATACATTTCTATCTCAATCTAGTAATTTCCATTTTTAGTTCAGCAGTTGGTTAAAATTAACTTCACAGA
This sequence comes from Fraxinus americana, assembly GCA_035079005.1. NCBI lineage: Eukaryota > Viridiplantae > Streptophyta > Magnoliopsida > Lamiales > Oleaceae > Fraxinus > Fraxinus americana. The sequence continues at coordinate 8,352,341 of CM068726.1, read as the reverse complement.
TGTTGCTTCTTGCATTGGATTCACACAAACCATTTCTCTTGGACCGAAATCATCATGTCAATTACTTTTTTCCATTGGCAATACTCGCGCCTAATAAAAGGTCTATAATACAGCCACAGGTCATGACTATGCACCTCCATCGTGCGACTAACAATGAGATCATAATGTTTTCTCAAAAAGGCATATAGATAAAACAATATTTTCTCTCCATTAAATACGAGAAAAAAAATAAATAAAAGTAATGGCGGTTAAAGTATGTAACAGGAAAAAACAAGGTAATCAAATTATCAAAAGTGTACCAAGCGCTCCCTTTCAGATGGCTTTCCAGCAAAGCAACTGGATTTTATTCTTTTGATTGCTATATCTGACCCCTTCCACTTGCCATGGTAAACAGCACCATAGGTTCCAGAGCCTAACTCTCGGATCTCCTCCAGATCTTCATTTTTAATTGTCTACATGGAAAATGATGTAGCAACAACAGATGGTGGAACGTGAGAAGAAAAGAATCAATTACTTAATACATCGCTTTTCTGAAAAAGAAGTCCCAAATTGATGTAGGTGGAATAGGTATGCTTAACTATATGTATATTGAATTGTAATACAGATAATATATCCAAAGGTAAAACGGGAACCTGCAATCCTCTATCAATTGCTTCAGCCTCAGCAGCAGTGGGCTCGATCTTGGAATTGCTGAGATTGTCATTATCAGAACCCATCTCCAAGTCCCCATGGCCATCCTATACAACAAGAGAGGGTGTTTTAGTGAAAAAATACACAACAGAAACTATTGAGAAAGAGTGTGGTTGATTCTCACCACTCCATCTGGGTCATGCTGTGCATCATCTTCTGAAACCACATTCTGCTCAATTCCAAAATCAGTATCTTCTCGAACTTTAGCTTCCACCTCCTTCAGACTTGCCAAAGCCACTTCTTTTACAGAGGCAACATGCATTTCTTCCACTTCCGTCCCGCTACTGCTTTCCACTACAGAATTGATAGACTTGGCAGGTGCCATTGCATCAGGATTTTTGTCATTGACTCCATGCATGTTAGTATCTCCAGCCTGCCCTCCAAGATTCAGTTCCTTCTTCCTTCTATAGATACTGTTCTCATCCAACTTGACTGGTTCAGCAATATCAGCATCATTTCTCAGGTGTGATATGGAAGCTGCAGTGACCAACTTGTCATCAAAAAGGAATGCAGAATCGGATTTTGTAAGATGAGTTACAGGACCCGCAAATTTAGTCATGTCTGGGACTGATGGGTTGGACTGCATAGTATATGGGGACTCGACAGTGGGCACCAATGTTGGAGCTTGGCCATGAGACCCATCAAAGCCCCCAAGTTTTTGTGGCAACTCTAACCAAGGATTTTGATTCTCCAACTCGGTTCGCAACCTGGGACTACCCTCCACTATACCCCTCGTAAATCGAGGGCTGACAGAGCCATTTGCTAGCTGAACTGAAACAGGTGTTTCATAAGAGGGACCTCCTAGCAATGGGCCATGAACATTTCTCCATAAAGCATGTGAAGGCACATGGCCATGAGAAACCTGGTACAGATTATCAGCTCCATATGTACGGGCAAGATTGCTGCAACGAACTCCACGCTCGTCCAGAGACGGAATATGAACCTGTGATCCAGTGGCCACAGCTTGGTCGTGAAACACTTGATTACCAACGTCTGCAACAGGTCGGGTATACCATGTGTCTTCATGATGGACATAGTGGGATTGCACAGGGTGGACATCACATAAATTGCCTTGCCCAAGAGGAGTACTGGTACCATTTTCCATTATATAGTTATCAGCCACTGCCAGTCTTCCAGCAGTAGAAACATGTGGTCTAGGTTCATCAGGCTGAGGATTTGACTGATGCTGTAAAATCCATCTTCTTTCATGACTACGACTCTCGTTATAGAAGTATGGATGGTGCACGTTTGCATCTGGATTCAACGTGTACATTTCCTTATTTGGGGGGCACTCAACACAAGAATTAGTGACTGGATGATATCCATTCCCCATGTTAGTTGGCTCTAGACGTGGCTGTTCTCCCGGCTTCCGAGGGGTATCTGGATAAAGTTGATTTCTTGGAAATGTTATCCGGCATTGCTCACAACCAGTGCCATGAAGTATATTACCTGGAAACCCAACATTTTCACTGCCTACAGGTCCTGTTGGAATCAAGACCATATTCTCGGTATACTGCAGCGGCTGCTCATACATGTTATGATGATTAATTGGAGGCCGATTGTATTCCTCATGCATTCTATCAAAATTTCTGTCTGAAAACTCCCCATATGGTGCTCGATAACGGGAAGTTGAAGGCGAAGTTGGAAACTCAGCCACAGGCTTTTGGTCCAGGATTCCAGGTTGCCGAGGAGAATAGCAAGCAGGACTCCATGGAGCCTCATTGTCAGAGTACCTCTGAGAAACTGGTTGTTGGGGTTGCCCAGAACCCAAATGAGGAATTGCAAGCTGATGCAAATTAACATACGCCATAGGCAACTCTGCATTCCTCTGACCATGGATGCTACCCTCTAGACTCATCTGATTAAAGTACTGCTCAGCAACATGGACATCATCTAAGGACCCCATTACCTGAGACACACCTAGCTGATTCCCGAATTCAGGAGACTCGTTAAGGTTGTTCAAAGCATCAACATACCTCCTTTCATTTTCCCTTTCATCTCCATCGCCAAAGTGCACTGACCCATCTTGATCAGGATTTGAAAACAGAAAAATCCTCAATCTAGTAAACCCATCTCCAGAGCCTAACTTGTCATACTCCTCCAACATATTGGTGACATCATCGTCATTCACAACCGATACTAGAGCATCAAGATCCTCATCAGGCTGCTGGTATTTTAGCAAGGTCGCCCCTTCAAAAAGCTCCCTCATCTTCCCCATGAGCTCCTCGTAGCTAATATCACGTGGGACACCCAATATACGTGTCTCGCCACCTACATACCTAAGTTTCCCATCTTGGGGCCGCGGCATTATACTACCTGAAAAGCTACATAAGAATTTGACGCGCGGGTTTTCATCATTAGAGCTCTGATTGGAGCCTGGGGTCCCTGTAGGGCTATCCATCAAGTCCACAATTTGGTGTTGCTGATCAATATTTGGATTCTCAAGTTCCAACGATTCAATCAAATTTTCAACCCCCTTATTACAACACATCAGTCGTTCTCACGGGTATTTAAACACACATCCTCATTAGCCATTACAGAAAACCCTCAAATTTCCCAAGACACAACACAGATCCCAATTTACGTCTTCTATTATAACCAATGACGGTTGAATGGCCTTGTGCAAACTGAAATCAGAACTTTTGAACTCGGATTCACACAAAAGAACCAAATTTTCGTCTAACGATCCAAACTTGGTACTGATTAAATCCGGCTAAAAAACAAAATTCAAATCAGAGTACCTGGAATTGGAGATTATTCTGATAACACCAGAGCCCTAAATCTTTCCTTAAACTCAAGAAACCCTCGAAAGAAAATCTTCCGCCAAAAAAACTCTTGAATCTCAATTATATTATACTTTTTATATGACAAACAAGCAAATACTTCAATTAAATGACTATATTTTATTTACTTACGAAACATACACAGAGTGGCAAACAGGAATTATATATTATATATCTGTACTTTTGTATGTACATCATATGATTATATAGAGAGAAAGTTTCCTTATTTTGTTTCCGAGCTATGGAGGCGAGATGCATCCGAGGTATGGGTGTGATGGGATGTTTTGAGTGGGATGCTCAAGTTGCCAGGTGGGGGTACACGTGGTAAGTTTTTAGTTATTCGAATCGGAGAATCATTTTTATCAGTGCGTGAGCATATTCTCTACGTACTAATTTCGTTCCCCTCCTTTCCTCCAAAATAAATAAATATATATATATATATATATATAGTCATGTTTGGTATCGATTAAAATTAAATTTTAATTTGAGTCAAAGTCAAACAATCAATATTAACCACATATTTCATTGATCCTACAATTTTTCAAATACACATTCCATTAATTTTTATCAAAATTTACTAAAAATCTAATTTTAATCTCTACCAAACAAGGACACAGTAATTTAACTAGGAAAAGTAAATTTGCGGAGAAAGCATTAATTGAAATTCTCTCTTGATAGTGACGTAAGTTGTTGATGACAAAAAAGTGAATTTTTTTAAATTTTTAAATAAAATAACGAGAAATCTAATTGAGTGTCGGCACGAATAGAGCACAATGGCTACATACTCTTAAATGTCTAGTCCAAACTTATATTACTCGTAGAGTACGTGTGTAAAGCGAGATGATTGACACCGTTCCAATCATTTTAATGATCTTCGGCATGTATGGAGATTTGGTGTATTCAAATAGTTTTCTTGGCGGCTCATTGGTTCGTTTGTGCAATGTGGCTGAATAATCATTACCCGCAACCTAGTATTCGACCATAGGCTATTACGTTCTAGATATTGATTGGCCAAGTAATCAATGTATGTCCTCACTTCTGATCTCTGACAATGTGGATATTTTGTGAGGAAGTCATTTATTGGCGGAGTTGTCATCTTAGGTTGGAGCCCTCTTATGGCCAAGTTTTCAATCTTAGAAAGGGGATCGTGTCGGCCAACTTTTGAGAATAGGAGCCCATTCCAACTTGGCCGACTTCAGAGCCTACACTCAGATTCTTGGGCTCATACTGTTTTATTTGCTTATAGTAAAAAGGATTTTAGAGTTATGTAACATGTACAAAGTTGGATTACAAGATTGATTGACAAAATAACGTCTACATCAATCATTTTAAAAATAAATTTTTAAATCAATTGAAATCAACTATCTGAATTTTACCAACACACTCTGTAACGAAACTTTTGTAACTCAACTTTGTACAAATAACTTTACTGATTTAAGATGTGTGTGAACCCCACTTTTTGGGGAAAATATGTTTTGTAATAGTTATTTTTTAAAAAATGTATGATTAAAAAATACAAAAATATTTCAAGTTTATTGGAGAAATATGTGATTGAAAACTGAGTTTTAGAATAAAATGAATTTTGGAAAATGAAGAGCAAACATGAGCTTAGTTTTGTAGTGCTAATGTTTCGAAAAGAATAAAAATACTTTATATAAAGGTGTTTAAATTTTCCATCGTTTCTGTGGTTTAAAAAAAGTAACAGAAGATGAACATAGAATCAAGGTAATAGTGGGCAATGTATACAAATTGCATGAATGATATAACTGTACACGAGATCGACATTGCATCCATAAGCAAGTTGTACAATATCCTTCTTCCAACTGCCAGAGCATACCGCCCAATATAGCAGACTAAAATCGAAACCGAAACTCATGCCAGAGCTTCGACCATTATTGAACGGTGGGACAACTGCTGCTCATAAAGTTCACGGAAGATACGATATTTAGCATCGTGGTACTTTTTTACTTTTGGATCGTTGGACGGATAGACGACCTGCAAAGTTATAAGCAAAAACCTTACGAAACAGCAAGAAGAGAACAGCGAGAAAAGTTAATCTTAAGACGAAGAAAGCTTATAGCTTCAGTATTTAACTTCTAAGCTTCTAATCTTTTTCAACAAGCAGCAGACGAAAATAAGACAACGAATAAGCTAAGTGTGTATACCACGTTTGATTCGACAAGTTCCATGGAAGAATATGCTACATAATTAATCTAACTTCGCTTTTCAGAGTAAATCCTAATTATGCAATTAGCAAAAAATTTGCCTACCTGACCAGCTGAGTTTAACGCTTTCATGGCCTCTCGCATGGTGGAATATTTCTTTGAAGCAACGGCACCAAGAATAGCAGCACCCAAGAGCACTGATTCATTTTCTCGTGGAAGAATAATAGGGTAACCTGTCCAAATTCGATTACAGGCCAGAATTCATCAAATTTTTGATACCAATGCAACTGATAAGCAAAATACACTGCACATAATTGAGGTTAGGAGCTGGTAGCCGAAATTTATACCCCAAAACAATCCTGTAGATATCACTGATGAGTGAAACACATAATTTTGGTTAGGAACTAGTGGGGCCCAAAATTTACACCCCAAAACTATTGTGCAGATGTCTTTGAAGTGGCAATCTCATATGTAAACTCTGAATATCGGCGCTTTCGTATTTAACTTTCTTTAGATAATATTTTATAAGCCACACTATTTCAAAATTTGTCTTAGAATGACATTTTCTATTCATTCCACCTTTAAAAGCCAACAATTTTAATGGAGAGGTGAAGTCTAAAACACAGCCATGAGAGCTCCCCAAAAAATGGTGCAACAAAAGAGTAATCCACAAAAGATAAAGTTGAATATATGGAGAGAGAAATGTGGTGCAAAACCAGTTGAACGACACAAACAAAAAAGAGAAATCAGTTACAAATTATAAAATGCTTTCCCACAACCCGTCATGTGTCTAAGAAACTTAATTGCATTTATCCTCTCTCTCTCTCTCAAAATTACAAATGCAACGTGAGAGGTGAAGTGTCGCAACTATTTGCATCTATGTAATACCATCTAAGTTTTATCTGCATATGACCTGGAATTCCAAACCCTGGAGGGATCTAGAATCATGCTCTTGGAGAAAAAGGTTTACGGCTTGACGTGGTGCTATACAACAACTATATGCAAGCTTCAAGTAGTCACTATAAATGCGTAGAGTGGGCGGACATGTGATATATATCTATCAGATTGGTATAGCAATAGGGAACACACGCACACAGACAGAGAGAGAGACGAGAACCTATAATATCGGCATGCTCTTGTATGAACAGGGAATTCTTTGCTAGTCCACCACATGCCAGCAATGTGTTGATCTGGAAATCAAAAGGTAGCGAAAGAACATTTACTCAGAAATCAATAAGAAAGCCTTGCACGTATAATGGATTTAGGTGTCATAAACAATGGGGTGTACATTAACTTCTAAAAAACATTATCTGGCACCTGGAATTTTCATGCAACTTAAAAAAAAAATTCCCATTAACTGGGGACGTAGGCGCTAGTAGGAAGCATGTGCTATTACAGTCAGTAAATACACCCACCTCAAATGATAATAACAAAAACCCTAAACTGGTATTACAAACTTCAGTAATAATAAAAGACAGTGCAGTATTCATGCTTCATGATTTTCAGATCAGGTCATGTAGTTAACTTTTATTTGGAGGGCCAGGGCATATAGAATAATATTAAAAATAAATTGCAAGAATCTCCCTGGTTTTAACAGGAGATGTAGTTTCAGTGTATCATAATACACTGTCTAATGTACTTGATTTTGCCAGTAATTCTTGTATTAGCTTCTATTTCCAAAGCTTATTATCAAACCCTTTGTGTATTAGATCAATATCCTAACCCACCACTTGTTACATGCATCTTTAATTTACCTATAAACATTCTATATACATTTTTATTTTACCATGAACTAGCTAGCTTAAAAGCTGACAATGTCTACAAACAAACCTACAAACATTTTCCTTTTTATTTTCACTTTTTTCCCTTTTGGATTCAGTTTATACACTGCAACAAATTTTAAAGAAAGAACTTGGAGATTTCAAAAATAAAAAAAGGAAAACTTTGAGGTACAAGGATTTGGCGCTTCTCTAACTTCAAAAGTTGAATGATTTGATTGATTAGCATGAATTTTTTAAAAGATGCAATTTTTCAGTAAAGCATAGCTTATTTCAGAATATTTATAGCGTCCTTTTTAATGGGGGAGAAAGAAAAGAAAGAGGTCTTTATTGAAGAGCCTTTATAACATGATTGTGAGTTGATGTCACCATGATAATATTATGATTCATCTCATCATGTGATTTGTTGTATTCTACATGAAAAAGTAATAAACTAATTATACTAGAGTTATCAGTATTGGCAAAACTGATACGTGGTCAACAATGTTTTGAAACACAAGGTGAAAAATGTCCTTACTTTGTGCCCATGGGCATTGCAGTGCTCTACAATATGGCGTGTCCCATATGCAATACCCTGTACTGTGGCAAGGTATAGAAGAGCCAGCTGTTTTTCACTTGTGTCAAGAGTTAAGCCACATATCATGCCTTTCGATTTTGGGTCTGCAATGGGAGATCTACACAAAAGGTTCAGTATTAACTATTCCTTTGTAGCTACATAAGTACGCAATTGATACTGAAAATCAGATTTTTTACCTGTTCCCATGGAAGTCAGGGAAGACATGTATGTCATCAGTCAATGCAGCAATAAAAGGAGAACCTAATTCTTGTTTCATTGATTTCAGTATCTCATTCAAAAGTTCGAAGATTGAAATGCCTGTTAAATCAAAATGATGAGTGGTTATGCCAGTCAAAAATATAACACGGGTAGCAATACAACATTGCTGAAAGTAACATTTTTGAAGTTGAGGGAATCTCACATCGAGAAGCAGCTCGATTTGCCAGGTGTGGAGAAGCAACATGGTTCTCAATAATATAATCTAGTAATGCACCAGTGGCACTCTGACCTCCTTCCGTGAGCCAGTACTGAGGCACCATGGCTAAAATATTTGTGAAAGTAAATGAGAATAACTTTTAGTCCCCCGTTGTAACTAAAGAAAGGAATGAAATACCAATAAACCAGTGGAAAGCCGCCTAAAAGTTCGTTCCAAATAACAATACAACTTAAAGCAAATTTGGAACACAAGACCCCCAGCTTAATTATCTAGTTGGGTAAAACTCATTAAGACTAAAGGCCTCCAAGCAAGTTTCCATTTATCAACTGTTGAGCACAGAAAATCTATGGATTCCTGCGACTTGAGTTTCTTCATACATAATAGACGGAGAAAGAAAAGGTTTAGTAACCATGACAGATTTGAGTTGTATCTATAATCAGATAAGGTAGTTTAGTTTCTTGGACATTTCAGTCAAAGCCCATAGCACTGGCAATGTCTCCCAGCATAAATGCAAGGAGGGTGTATAGCTGATATACGATCTTGTGAAACAAGATTTGATTTTGCAAGCAGTTCGGTAAAAATGAAGAAGTATCGATAAAATGCAGCTAGATGAAGAAGACTCTAAATGCCAGTAGGATCGAGTGGTTGCTTCAGTAGATAGTCTAGCTCTTGCTCTCTATTTTCTCTTTGTATGACATGGACGTGGGATTCCAATCCATCAAATAAGGTAAGTGTAAGGAGGGGTGATAAATAAACATTTCTTTTTATTTCAGGCAATATCGTGTATTTAAGAATGTCATCCCCATAGCAGTACATCTCAAGAAAAATGAAATTAAAGCAAACATTATTTTATGGAAATGAATATACCTGACCAGAATGGTCCCCAGACCCCAGGAATAAACAACTTGTTCTGTGAAACAGCCATATGGCAAGTGGAAGTTCCACAAACTAATACCATTCGATGACATATTGCTTCCTCGTCAATGTCTACACTTGCAGCATACTCGGTTGTAACATATATACAAAAAATACAGATTCATACAACCAAAAACCACGAAGTTAAAAGACTATGCAAACAGAACCTTTAGCTTCAGAATCTGACGCCGGCATACTTTCCATTACTCCCACACCACCAGCATGAGCATCAATTAATGATGTTCCAACTGGTATCCCTGCCACCAGGCCCAATTCCTGAAAATAAAGAGATTCTTAGGGAAAGAATGAACTATCCATGCAGCGAGCTAATCATCCTTCCTTTTACTCTAATAAAGTTTAGCATCATTTGTAGACTCAAGCAAGCATCACTTGAAATCAAAGAGAAAATTTTACTATATGTCACTTGCCTTTGCAGCATCAGGTGTTAGACCAGAGCCCAAAGCATGGCCAGGAAAAGCTACACTTCGTCCTGTAAGTGATTATTATCAAGTAAAAAGCACAAACGGATTATTGAAAATCAGATAGATACTGATGCCAAAGAAATTGTTGTGAACAGTTATATGCAAAGTTTCAGAAAAGACAGACAATTTGAAGTACTTGAAAACTTCCCCCATGAATGCAAAAGAAAAGTTAATTGGGTATTTGCATCTTCTTCTTATTCTTCAGCTTATTCAACGCCTGTTGTCTTTTTTGACTCGGTTAAACCATAATTTCAAAATATTTTCATAAATCTCAGTAAATGATATAGTTTGTCAAAAGACTACATTGGTTAAGCTTCATAAGAATAGGAAAACTAATAAGAATGATAGTGAGTAAGAGACACGTGAGACTATCATTTAGAGGCATACAGCATACCAATCTTCGAATGATGGCCATCAACAAGATCAGCTAAACCAATCTCTTCCCAAAAGTCATCATCCCATCCACAAGCTTCCATATCACGGGAATCTTTTTCATTTATCTTTTGCATGTGTGCGTGACCTAAATATGTCCATTTGCAGACTGTTGTGCACAGACTCCGAGTATCATCTCCTGTTGCTCTGGAAAAATAATATGAATATTGCAACTGCACAAAAACATATTAATTGACATAATCATGGACGACAACTTAATGGCCTACCTATATGATAACCAATCGCTCAGATCCATCCACCTGAATGCCATTGACCAAGACTCCTGCAAATTTTCTTTGACCCATAAAAGCTGCAATTACAGTTTCACAACAAAGTTCAGTCCATAATACAAACAGAAGATAAGCAATCTCTCTGTTTCACAAAGCTTTTAACAACAGCAAAGAAAATATTTTCTAAAGGGAGGAAAAGAAAATACTGACACTCTTATTCTTTGCATAAATACCTTGGGTGGCTGCATCTCTGGGGATACAGCCCCGCCACAGTATTGCAATACAGGTGAGTTAGAGGAATTTATCCTCTCAGCTTGTTGCACAGCTCTGTGGTCCATCCACACTATGATATTTCTCCTTGTATCACCACTCCAAGAAACTGTTACAGGTTGTCCGTCAGAATCAACAGCAACTGCATACAAGACCAGTTTTCCCTAATAATTGTTAGGGCACAAGCTGCACGTTCCAGAGTGCATAGTTTAAGCAAAGGTGATTTATCCAAGTACACAAACCAAGAGAACAAGTAGCAGCAAATCCCAAACTAGTTACTTCTTCCCCTGAAATATTTGCAAGAGCGCATGCTGCTTTGACTGCCGTGCAAATTGCAAGCCAAATATCAGTTGAAGATTGCTACAAGAGTCAACAAAACCTCAGTTGAACATTGCTACAAGAGTCAACAAAACCAAACGTACTTTAATGTTCCTCCTGGATAAATATTAAGAAAAATGCATTTCATTCCTTAACCTCTACTTCTTATAAAATTGCAGGCTAGGGCAAGCCTTCAATTAATATGAGCAAGGCATGGTATACATAAAGTAATTCATCGAAACGCGCACTGATTAATCATTTATCACCTCAACACAGTCACGATCTTTCCATATTTGTATCGGGCTACTAGCAGAACCTAAAAGTCTTCCACCATCATCAAAGAGACCTGCATCAAACAGCAAAGGGAGAGAATAAACAAGAAGCACCTTTTAAAAATATAACTAGTAAATAACCAAGGCTCATCATTAGCAAGAAAAAACATTGCATGTGTGAACATACTGAATGAGATAGGACAATTCTATTGTAAATAGGATTTCTTGATAAAGGGATTTATCTCTTTTTCTTCTTTCTTGTTTAGAATAGGATTTCTATTAGAATATGATTTTTTTTCTTTTACTACATTTAGGATTTTAATTACTTTAGTCATTGGGATTAGGGAATTAATTTGTCCATTTAAGAAAAGCTTTGTACACTTTTTCATTCATCAATTTATTACAAATTTTCTTAGTTCTTACAAACTTTCGAGTTTTCAAATTTTCTTCTTGTTTTCAAATATTTTAATTCTACTACCGTACCACTGAATCCAAGGGCTAAAAGGAACAAATGTGAAACGTCAGTATTTAAAATATGATTGTTTAACATATTCAAACGAATTCAATTGAAGTGTGCGTTCTTACAGTTTAAGCCAATAAGAACTTGGTTATTTCACACAGACAAATTCATCATTAACATATCAAAGATCTCAGATATCAACAAATATACATGTACCTGATGATCCTTAATTTCAAACAGATAAAAGGAATGAATGGAAAGAGCAAACTGAAATTTCAACCTAAACTACTTCATAGAGGTATTGATATAAATTACTAATAAGACATTAGAAAAGCACCAACAATGCAACATTAAACACTAAAAAGGAAAAAATAAAATAAAACCCCTTCCATACCGAGAAAATTTCTAGTACTCACGGAGTATGAAAACTAAGTACTCCTACCACTATTTAATTAACATGTGTATTATTTATCCATGTTTGGATCCAATTATTCGATACACATGTCAATTAAATAGTAATAGTGAGTATTAGTACTAAAAATTATTCTATACAAGTGTCAATGAAATAGTGACAGTGAGTAATCCATACTCTGGGAGTACTAGAAATTTTTCCCTCCATAACCAATCACAAAATTGTAAACACGTTTATTTAACCTTTACAATGTTCCTTCCATAAATTCATTTATTTGATAAACTACGCATAAATTCCATTTACGGTAAGTATACTTTACTGTGGTATCAATCAATAATTGTACTTCAATTTTATCTCAATCCATTTATTTATAAAAAGTTATACTTAGTCAAAAATTCGCATCATTTATTGACTTGACATATTATCGATATCTTTCAGTGTGGTTGAACGAAGTTACTTTAATTGAAATTAAATTAATCTATAGTTATGCTATTGAAATCAAATCAAAATGTAAAGTTTACCGCGAATAGAATTTACAGATAAACTGCACATAACCATGAAAAGCACAAAAAAAATTCGACCTAAACAACAATATAGAGCGGAATTGTCATAAACTAATAATAAGAGTGTAACAAAGCTACAGCAATGCAACATAGTAAAACCCGTTTATCCATCTCTCCGTAACCAATCCCAATAAAAATTACAAACCAGTGATGCGCATAGAACACACATAAATGACCAAATACAAACCACCACCGCACCGCAATACTGCATCATATTTTCAAAATCAATGTGTTCATAGAGGAGAAGATAATAGAAGAAACCTGCACGGGCGCTGCCAGTTCCAACATCAACACCGAGGAAGACCGAACGGCGAGGAGGAGGAGGCGGCGGCGGGGTGCTCATTTCGACGGCAGAGGATAAGCGGCTATTGTATTGGTTATACCGGCGTTGAAGGGGTTCAAGAATTGGAGTTTGATCAGACCATGCTCTTCTAAATTGTGAACCAGACATTTTTTAATTATTTTTGGCCTTTTTTTCGATTTTAATTTTTTTTTCTCCCATTCCTTTTTCATCTCTCCATTTCTATTTAAGGTTAAGTAGCATGGTGAACGATCTATCTAATCTGATAATTTTTGGCTTAAGTATTTTGTCTTTAGACTTTACCGGCGGCTATAAGTTATTATTTTTGGCTATTTCTTGCGGGCGTATTACATTAAAACTTTTAATGGTTTTTTGCGATTTAAAAATATTAGAGGCATCCAATGTAAACTTTTGAAAAGCTCAGTATCGATGTATTCAATTGAGACTGTTATAAATTTTTAAAAAATCTCAAAAAAGTTAGGTATATTCAATTAAAATTTTTTAAAAATTTCTATAAGTGTTAAAATATTCAAATTTCAATGACTTTTAGAGATAAAAAGTTTCCATAGTATTAACTTTCAAGCAAAAAGCACAAAAACAAAATTTCAAATTTTATCTCTGATTAATTACAAGATTTTGGAAGATTTTCACAAAACGAAAAAAGAAATTAATATGCATTTTTTACAATATTTCTATTTCCTTTTTCTTTTTACGAATATTAGAGTTATGATTAAAATTTAATTTCTTTTATTGATTATGTTAGTTTCTATTTTTTTTTTCTCTCTATTATTATTTATTCCTGTTTTCTATGGAAAAAAATTAAATTATATTCTTATAACTTTTTTTTTCTTTTTCCATTTATTTTTTGTGAAAAATATCTATTTTTAATTATATAAAATTTTATATAGACTAATTTATAATTAAATTTAAATATATTTTTTTATTTATTCTTTAAAGGTATAATATGTTAATAATACTAAATATTAAAAATATTTTTTATATGTATAATTATAATTTTTATTTATTTAATTAAGGTCTTAAATTTTTATTTCTTTGAAATATTTTTTTGTTATATGGGGGAGAGAAGTGGAATCGTGGGAACCATCACCTTATATGTGATAATTTCACATTATTACACTAAATCTACATAATTTCTGGGGTTGTTTGATGGAGATTAAAATTAGATTTCTAGTAGATTGTAATAGAAAATTTTGAAATGTGTGTTTGAAAAGTTGTGGAATCCATGAAAGATGTAGTTAATATTAATTGTTTGACTTTGACTTAGATTAAAATCTGATTTTAATCAGAAACAAACAGGGCCTATTTAAAATGAAAGTATTCAAAAGTTTTTTAAATTCTACGAAAGTCTATAAAAGTTTTAAAATGAAAATCTGTAAAATTCTACAAAAGATTTCCGATAATTCCATAAAAATCTATAAAAAAATCGATGAAATCCACAAAAATCGTCACTTAAAAAAAGTCCATCAAAATTTTCAAAAATCTCAATTGAATACCATCCCTTGAATAGAAAGTTTTAGTACTTGTCTAGCCCCAATATCCTTTACAATATATAAAAGAGGAAGGTTGAAGTTACCGTTCCTAAGCTAAATGGCCAATTTTTTAGCCAGTCGATTAGACGAGCCGGAAATGAGGAGATATTTTTTTACATTTTAGTTTTCTGCCTTTTGTTCTTTCAATTTCCACCGTATGCTTCTCTCTCTCTCTCTCTCGATTTCATGTCCCCCTTTTGTAGAATTCCACAAATTTCCTCCACATTTAAGTGTGATCTTGTAAAATCAACAAAATATCGCAGAATTTCACTTAGTTTTTTTTCTTTATGGTTGATTTGTTGTATTTCATTGTGTATTATTTTCGCCTTTTCAGATCCCCTTTTCGATTTCACTCAGCATCGCATCGCTGTACAAAAATTCTTCTAAATGAAAAGTTGTTTACTCACCGCCACTTGTTAGTGTCCAAATTCCCTTCTATTTATCCACACAAATCTTGTGTTTTACTCCCTTTTTATTTCGTCAATATATACACAAGTACTTTTTGTTAATTAATTTACGTATGATGTGTTTTTATTTGTGAATATTTATTTGGATTGAATTCTTAATTTCTTTTGGACTTCTAATTTGTTGGGTGTTTCTCGAAGATTTCAAATTTGCTGTTTCTTGTATTTTTCCCCTAGAAAAAAAGATCAACTCGAGAGAGGAAACTGTTGAATTTTCTATTTATTGAGCATCGCTGCAAGGTCGATTATTATTGGTGGAAAATCTTATTTGAATTATTAAATTTAATTTTCCCGAGTAGGAATTGGAGGATTTTTACAGCTGAATTTGACTGGGTAGATTGAATTCAATTTGATTTACAATATTTTGCCCGATAAAAAATTGAAATTCGACACTGCTGTGTTAATAGGTTTTTTTCTCTTCTCGATTTCACGTGCACTGACTTTAATGTAATTCCATTTTTTTCTAATTGTACAGAAATTTAAGTCTAGACTAGATAGTAACATATGAAGTCTGCAAAGCCTCATTGACTTTGCAATTGCTTGGTAAATGAACTTTTTTTCAATTGGCCATCAGTTAATCAGTTGATGTTAAGTGCTTTCTATATAGTTCTTTAATAATTCATAATTTTCTTTCTGCTGTTAACCTTTAATTATTTATTTTTCAAACTATAAAGTGCTTACAAATGATGTGTTAAGGGATATAATCTCACATCGAATAAAGATGTTGACACAGACCAATTAATAAAGATCTTGGACTACTCCTCTTAATAAGGTTGACCTTTTAAGATGAAACCCCAAATCTTATATGGTATCAGAGCCCATTATGCTCCAACGAGCTATTCGATCCCGGTAAGACTCCAAAAAGTGATCACGTGGATTTCAAGATTGGTCTGCTCAAATGAGCCACCATCTTGCGGGGGCGTGTTAAGGGATATAATCCAACATCGAATAAAGATGTTGACACAGACCAATTAATAAAGATTTTGGGCTACTCCTCTTAATAAGGTTGACCTTTTAAGATGGACCCCCAAATCTTAATATGATGAGTAGGGAGTATTAATTATTTTCTTCCTCGTGAGCCGATTTTGCTAAATTTTGAATGCTGCATTATGCAATGTGCCCATGACACTAACAAATAAATGAAATGCCAATGGGATGCGACTTTGGATGTGAAATTATGATTATATACCTTAGTTTTCTTGTCAACTGTCATTATTCTCGTCATTCTTTTTTCCCCGGTTTGATCTTAAATTTATTGTTCGTTCTGAATTTGCAATCCAATGGATTCAGTGTGCACGAAATAGAACAAGACTGTTGTTGGGTGGATACTCTTGTGTGTCTATTTTAGCAACAGCAAGAAGAAAGCCGGCGGGAGCTAGATTGAGTGTGAATAACACATAATCTGAGCATATGTGATTTTTTTTCCTGACGCATTATTTTAAGTACATTTTTTAAAGGAACTTAGTATGTTAATTGTATAGAATAGTTGCAGCGTGTCTATTGAAGAAAAAAAATCATTCGCATAAATGTGGGCAATATGTTCGATCATCAAGGCGAAGTCTCTTTGTTCTTTTAATTTGTCATGGTAAAATTGGTTGAACAAAATATAATATTCATGTATATATGTGACTGTTAAATATTTAATTTGTTTTTTTTCCCTTATTAGGGTGTTCAAATGAGCGACATTATGATGATAATCTTTTCTCAGAACCTTATGTGCTACCTGAAACTACTATTTGTGAGTATTGTGACGTTAATTTTTTTAGAGAAACAAATGGATTTTGTTGTTCAAATGGACAAATTCTTTTGAAAACAAACGTCGCACCTCTAGAATTATATATGTTGTTTACTTCAAATTATGAAGAATCTTTAAACTTTCGAAAAATGGTGCAAAATTATAATTGTAATTTATCTGTGACATCATTTTATATGAATTATGATAAACATTATGCACAAACTATAACGGTATTTATACATTTAGAGTTCAGGGTCAGATATACCATTTTATAAATGAAATTATTCAAAGAGACAATTGTCCTACTAAATTGCAACTTTACTTTTTTGATATCGATAATGAAATGCAAAATAGATTAAATTTGAGTGAATGGTTAGTTGAATATGTTATTGTTAAATTGATGAAGATTTTAGAGAATAATTCTTCCACGGCATTTTTTCGAAATTTGGGAACTATTCCTTGTTTAGAAAATCATTCTATTCGATTGCGATGTAATCCGCATACTGATCAGAGAACATTTAATACACCTAATGTTTCACAAGTTGTTGTTAGTTGGGTTGATCATGATGATTGTGGTGATATTCATATGAGTGATATTATAGTTTACTGTAAAAATGAAAATCACAATAGAATACAATATTACTATGGATGTTATGACCCACTTCAATTTCTTTATGGTGAAACAGGTTGGCACCAAGGTAATCAGTAAATTAATACAGACAAAAAAAATCACACATTTGCATAAATGATGACATTGTTGGTGCAGCAAACTTTTCGTCTCCTGATGAGCTAGTTGAGAAAGAAACATTAGGTTAGTTGATGATATCCAACAATTTAACTCTCGGTTTTGTATTTTAAAATATTTTATGCGCTTTGTTATTTATTTATTTATTTTTGTTAGTTTATGATTTATTAACGTCTTGTTTTTAAAATTATAATGATGGAAAATAAGAAAACCAGGATGCAAGATAATGAAAGATAATCTAATGGTAAAGTTCCTATGTATTATTTATTACATTCAACAAGTTTCCCCGACTGCATAACTTGATAGTATATTGTTTAATCTTTTATATGCAGCCACATCATGTGATTGGTGGTCATAAGTCAAACTACATGGATGAAGACCACTTCATTTACATGAAAGGAGAAAACCTCGATCCAAAAACTAACCAACCAATGTTTGATGTGACATATATTCTTGATGACAACCGTGAACTTGAAGAAACATCTCCATAGTGTCTCCATATGATGCTAAGAATAAAGTTTCATTCAATTGCACAAATTCCTCTAAAACCAGTCAACAATTCCCACCTGCTGCACGAAGAAATCTGGTCTTTGAAACAGAAATTGTAGAGCAACCAAAAAAAAGAAGATGATATCATCCGACCTTCCTAAAAATGAGAGGACTGCAATTCATGAACATGACAACATCATTACTACAACAAAGTAACTATCCCATGCCTTCAACAGTTCAAGTAGAAACTGAGATGATTTTGTTATTTTGCTAAATGCAAATGCTGCGAATCATTTTGCAAAAACTTTGGCAGCAACATGGGCAAATCAGCAACAACAAAAGAGTTGTTTTTTGAACTCCTTTTAACTAAATGGCTATTTTGTATAAGACCACATTACAACTTATGCATGACATGAGCTTTATTTTAATTTTTGGAAATTACGTTTATATGTTGAACATGCACAATGTATTATGTTAATGTATATATAAAGTAATTACATATATGGAATCTATTGTACTCTTAACTTTTGCAAGTCAAAGTAAAGACTCTCAATTCTTAATTTGTTTCCATTCTATTGAGTTTTTTTTTGGTGAATATACTTGCAATACTAAGGAAACTTTGTACTTACAGATTCTATGATAGTGGATATGATTAAGAAAGCATATTATTTAATGTATATCATTAGATATTTATATATATCCTAAAATGGATTCTTATTTTAACAATATCACTTAGCTAGTGTTTGATTGGCCTTGAATTCCTTGGCAAATTCCATTTTCCACAAAACAAGGTGTTTGATGGACAAACTTTTGCCACCCAAATGTTAGAAAAACGTTTAATTCAAAAGAAGAGAAAGAAAAGTATTTTTGAGATAATTGGAATCAAAGAAGTGTTTGATGTAATTTGATTTATTGTCCATGTGACCATGTCTAGTCCTCCCAACTTTTTTTTATTTAAAAAAAAATATTTGTTTTTTGAAAAAAATTGAAAATTTATTGGGTCGGGTAACTTGGGTTGGCCCCCTAAGTGGCCCTACACTGACCCGCACAAAATCGCTTGGATTCATTATTGTTTTCTTTAAAGTGTTATATTTGCGTCAGTTTCCTGTACATAGCATTTAAAAGCGTAACATCCGGCGATACGCTGCACCCATCACGTCAGTTGCCGTAACAAGATAGCCAAGAATAATGCTACTTTGCCCAAAAAATGTGACATAATGGTTGACAAAATAAGTGTTGTCAAGATGTGATTGGTTGAAAAAGTTGACTGAGTTTTAAACAGTCCAATAATATGTTGCCACGTGACATTATGTCGATGATTATGGTAACAAGGAAGCCAAACACGCAAGAATGGAAGTTTCAAACCAGAAACCACCCTTTCGCCCACAGTTTTTTACTGCTGTTATGGGTATTACTGTGGCAGACTGTCAAACAGACATTGTTGCTCATTTCATTTCGAAGGCCAAAAACCGTGAACAATCTCATCAACTAATAAATTGAGATTAAAAATAACAATAATAAATAAAATAAAATAATTTTAACCACATATTTAATCAATTTTTTTCAAAATCTACTACAAATCTAATGTTTTAACTCCTACCAAATGAGGCATACTCAGCTTCCATTTGACCCCCGTCAATTTATAATATATTTTTGTCTTTTTTTTCAACAACACATACTCTAATAAAATAATATTACACATAAATCAAAAATTTTCTTTTTTTTAACCACATATTCTCAATAATAATAAGAAAACGGAAACCTTTGTAGGTTTTATGTATTGCATATTTACCATAAAAAATTAGTTTATACCTTAAAACACGATTTCACCGATGGAGATTAAAATAAACTTTTTGATATTTTGATAAAAAATGATGAAATGAGAAATTAAAAAATTGTGAATCTAATAAAATATGTGATTAAAATTAATTATCGAAGTTAATTTAAGTTAAAATCTAGATTTTAATCCCTACCAAATTGGGTGAAATGGCCAAATTCATTGGGGCCGAATCTCCATATATGCATTTGATCCTGGGATATTATCGACGACTTGTACATGATCTCTCTGAGAAACCCACTCGATTCGTGTGAATGTTCCCTTCAAGGGGAATGAAGACGGAAAACAAATTTTTAAAGAGCTAAAGAAGCCACTTACCTCGGCACCCATTCTCATAATTCCAACAAGTACTAGAGGTTACACCATCTTAAGACGCTTCTAAGAACGGGTTGGGATGTGTTTTGCTGCAACAAGGTAAAGTGGTTAATACCCTTTCAGACAATTGAAGTCACGTGACAAGAATTACCCACGCATGATCTAGAGTTAGTGGCCATAGTATTCTCCTTGAAATTATGGAGACATTATTTGTAAGGCAAGAAGTGTGAGATACTAACATATCATAAGAGTTTGACATATTTCTCATCGACGATTGTTAGAATTAGTTAAGAATTATGATTGTACAATTATCTAAAATCGCGGAAAGACAAATGCAGTAGCACACGTTTTAAGTAGTAAAGTACTGAAAATTGAGAATTTCAATTTAAAAATTTTGAAATTGATTGATGATAGGTTGACAACAATGACAATTTGGTCCACTTTACAAGACTGGCTTAAAAAGGCATAAGAAACTAAGGGTTTGTTTAGTTTGTATTTCAGTTTTGAATTCATTTTCAACTTTTTGTTTTGAGAGTCCATTTTAATATTGTTAAAAACACGTTTAGTTTGTCATCTTGAATAATTGTTTCTTAAAACAGAAAACTAGAAAATTTGTTTGGTTTCAAATTTTGAAAAATGTTTAGCCCTTGTTTGATGCACATTTTGCTCCAAAAATGTATTTTTTTGGTTGATGTGTTGGAAATATATGGTTTAAAAATAATAAAAAGTTATTGATGTGATAAAAAATATTATTTTATTGAAAAATGCGTGGTTGAAAATGAGTAAAAAAATGATAACGAAAAAATAATGTGGCTCAAACAGGGGCTTAATGACACTTTATTCCATGAAAGTTTATTATTCAATATTTAGAACAATTTTATATTAATATATTTCTAAGAAATATATACATTTTAAAGTTGGTGAATATCACAATATTTTTCTCGCTACAAAAGTAAATAAAAACAAATAATAAATTGACTTCAAAATATAGGGAAAAATAAAAATTATTGACGTGGACAGAAAATATTTTTATTCGTGTTTATTTGAATAATTTTTTTAGGATTTTTATATAAATAATCTTTAAAAGTCTGAAATATTTTTATTTTTCAATTAATTTTTTAATTTTAGAATTTTATTTTTCAAAATTTTTATTTTATAAAATTTATCAATTTTATTTTTCAAATTATTTTTCTTGAATTTTTTTTATCTTTAAAATTTTATATTTTTATTTTTTTAATCAATTTTTTTTAAAACTTTTGTTTTCCATGTTTTTAGTGTGTTCAGAATTTTTACTAGAAACACTCAAAATGTCGAAAATGCGTTTGTTTTATATTATAAATTTATCATTTCTTCAAAAATACATTTTCAGAAATATCATACAAAGCACATTTTCAATATTTTACAAATATGAAAACAACAAATCAAACGTACTCTAATGTTTTGCAGTGAAAATTAGGAAAGAGATGACAAATGGAAAGCCAACTAAACTATCGGATATTAGTATTAGATATTCCTATTATAAGGTAGAATTTATGTGCCACAAGTTGAAAATTTTTCGAAAAGAGATTAATTGAAGCCAATAGTACACTTTATTCGGTACCCCATGGATATAAAAAAATGAAAATGTATCACGATGTTAAGGCATTATATTGGTGGTCGGATATGAAATGGGAAATCACCGATTTGGCAATGAAGTGTTTGGTGTGTCAGCAAGTGAAAACCAAACACCAGAGATTGCTTGAAAATTCGGAACCCATATCCATTCCAGGAATGGGGAAAAATCTCAATGAATTTGTCGTAGGATTACCAAAAACATTTGATGGGTGTGATCCTATTTGGATAATAGTTGACTATTTAACTAAATCGACACATTTTCTACCTGTAAAGACGACTATAAGATGGATTCATACATGAATCTTTATATTCACAAGATTGTGAGGCTACATGAAGTACCAATATCTATTGTAGCCAATAGGGGTCCGCAGTTTGTGTCTCACTTTTGGAAGGATTTATAGAAGTTTACATTTTAGTATTGCATTCCATCCGCAAACTAATGAACAGACAGAAAGGAAAGTACAAACTCTTGAGGAACAAAACGGTTCTTGAACAGAGAGGTCCTTTTTTCTCAAAGATATCAATGAAGGAAGATACGTGAGATCATGAAGACGAAGTGAAAGAAAAGTTCCTCGAGGTATTTTATGTAATTTTGAGGACAAAATTTATCTAAAGAGGTAGATTGTAAGCCACAAAAATTCAAGTCACACTTGAGTTTATTAAATTCCAAGATTTTGGGAAAAATAGAGATTTAAATAAATTAGCGAGGGACTCAATTGATAAATTATGAATTATTTGAGGACTCAATTGACTAAGGTCCAAAAGTTTGGTTCAAGTACCAAAATGGCAGAAATTAAAAGTTAATGGATTGTTTTTCTTTATCGGACAACCATCCTTAAAATGTCATTACGAGCCTTATATTCAGTTCGTGTCGAGACCTTCGTTTTCGTACACAATTTTCCTATTTTTAGACTTGTGGAAATGCCTCAAAACTCGAGCCAAAACGAACGCCGAAAATAGGACTTGCTGGAATTTGTTTTTCAAGTCCCAGATTTTAGCTTCAAGTATCCATATTTGGGACAATTGTACATTCACTATAGTTATCGGATTAACGTGAGTTTTTATTCATTACGAAGTAGAAGATGAGGTTTTCGAGTTGATGTTAAGAACTTTCCATTACGACCTTAGCTCGACCTTGGAGAAAAGTCTGACCTGCGCCATCCCAAGTTGTCCAAATTTTCTAGAATAGATTATTTCCTTGTTTTTTAGAGTTTGCCTCCTATTGTGTATAGAGATGCCACAATTTTGGCTTCTAGGACAGGCTCGAGAAATTATAAAAATAATTTATAGAATTATTGGCAAGTATCTATAGTGCTAGCGCACGTGTGTATAGATTGTCTGGACTAAACAAGTGATTTTGAAAAAAAGAGAAAAAAATCACTTATTTTCAACAGTTGGTTATTTTCATAAGCAAATTATTTTAGTGCTAGTAGGAATTTTAGTGGGAATTCATAAAACAAACTGATGACGAATGCCTTGCACACTACATATTTGGCAACGTTCTCAATATCTCTTATTATTATTGTTGGTATTATCAGATGGAGTCAGGTGAGCAATAATTGGAACGTGGGCATTGATTGTCAGGTTGTGGTGTGGCCACAAATGCAGTGTTTTGGTGGGAGGTGTTGAGTTGTGTGGAGCCTGACTATACTGGACACCCAGTCACAACTGGCGGGTCGAGCTTCACTGTGAGCTAGCGGGGGGTTGCAGGGGGGCAGCGCCCCCTTGCCCGTAAGGTGGGGGTTCGGGGGCGAACCCCCGAGGCGAAAATTCACACAAGGGTATTTTCATTGTATTAGGGTTTTTCTTCTTCTGACTATATATATGTTATTTTATGACATATGGCTTGTAAGCGAAATAGTAGTCGTCCAACTACTGTATTGTGATTCCTCAAGAAATAAAAATTCCTCTGCAAATCCGTGTGTTTATCTTTTACTTTTATTGTCATCTTTTTCACAACAATTGGTATCAGAGTTAAGGTTCGGGTCTGAGGAAAAACGATGGCTGGAGACGAAGTGAAGATATCAGGGATCGAGAAGTTCGATGACACAGATTTTGGATACTGGAGGATGCAGATAGAGGACTACCTCTATGGGAAGAAACTCCATCTTCCATTGTTGGAGAAGAAACCGGAAAAAATGGAGGAGGCAGATTGGAACCTGTTGGATCGACAGGTTCTGGGGGTTATTCGGCTAACCCTGTCGAGATCCGTTGCACACAACGTCAGTAAGGAGATGACGACTGCGGGTCTCATGACGGCTTTGTCAGGTATGTATGAAAAGCCTTCAGCAAATAACAAGGTATATTTGATAAAAAGGTTATTCAATTTGAAGATGGCAGAAGGTACGTCTGTTGCACAACATCTGAATGATTTTAACACCATCACAAACCAATTGTCGTCTGTTGAAATTGAATTTGATGATGAGATACGTGCATTAATACTGTTGGCATCATTGCCAAATAGTTGGGAAGCCATGAGAATGGCTATCAGTAATTCTGCCGGTAAATCAAAGTTGAAATATGTTGATATTCGTGATTTGATTTTGGCTGAGGAGGTGCGCAGGAGAGATTCAGGCGAGACCTCGGGCTCGAGTTCAGCACTGAATGTTGATTCTCGAGGGAGATCACAAGACAGGAACTTAAACAAAGGTAGATCAAAATCAACGAATAGGGGCAAGAGCAAGTCAAGGCCTGGTCAGCAGGCAACTTGCTGGAATTGTGGCAAAGCTGGCCACATAAAGAAGAACTGTAAAAATCCCAAGAAAACTGAGAATGATAGTGCTAATATGGTAACTGAAGAAGTACAGGATGCACTATTGCTTGCAGTCCACAGTCCAGTTGATGACTGGATACTGGATTCAGGGGCTTCCTTCCATACATCTTCCCATCGGGAGATAATGCAGAACTATGTTGCAGGTGATTTTGGGAAGGTGTACTTGGCTGATGGAGAGGCTTTGAACGTGGTAGGGATGGGAGACATTGACATTGCACTCCCTAACAAGAGCAAATGGACCTTGCAAAAGAAGAATCTTATTTCTGTTGGGCAGCTTGATGATTGTGGTCATTCAGTGGTATTTTCGGAGAACTCTTGGAAGGTCACTAAAGGGGCAATGGTACTGGCTCGGGGTAAGAAAATGGGTACACTCTATTCGACTACTGGTCTGAATAATACTATTGCTACTACCGTTGCAGAGAGCACATCAGATTTATGGCATTGCAGGCTTGGCCATATGAGTCAGAAGGGCATGAAAGAACTTCTGTCAAGAGGTAAGCTACCAGAACTGAAGTCAGTTGATCTCGGAATGTGTGAGAGTTGCATCATGGGGAAACAAAAGAAGGTCAGTTTCTTGAAAGGTGGCAGAGCACTGAGACCTGAAAAACTGGATCTTGTGCACACAGACGTGTGGGGACCTTCCCCAGTGGCATCTCTTGGAGGTTCTCGTTACTATGTCACGTTCATTGATGACCATAGCAGGAAGGTATGGGTTTATTTTTTGAAGCATAAATCTGAAGTATTTAATGTATTCAAAGTTTGGAAAGCCATGGTAGAAACAGAAACAGGACTTGAAAATTTGAAATGTTTGAGGTCTGATAATGGTGGTGAGTACAATGATGCCGGGTTCAAGGAGTACTGTGCAGCTCAGGGCATCAGAATGGAGAAGACCATTCCTGGGACACCACAGCAAAATGGAGTTGCTGAACGTATGAACAGAACCATAAATGAGCGTGCTAGAAGCATAAGGCTGCACGCTGGATTACCACCTACTTTTCGCGGATGCCAAGATCGGCAGCTTCACTTGGTCGAACGTAGGGCCATCAGTTCCATTGGATTGTGGATTGCCTGAGGAGGCTTGGAGCGGGAAAGAGGTCAAATTTTCTCACCTTAAAACTTTTGGCTGTCTTTCCTATGTTCTTGTTGATTCTGATGATTGTAGTAAACTTGAGGCTAAGTCAAAGAAATGTTATTTCATTGGCTATGGAGACGAGGCATATGGCTATCGTTTCTGGGATGATCAAGGTCGGAAGATTATAAGAAGCAGGAATGTGATCTTCAATGAGAAGATTGTGTACAAGGACAAGTCCAAAGATGCTTGTTGAAGCAGCTCCTCAGGAGTCTGAGTTTGTGAGATTGGATGACCTACCAGAGGCCACAGTGCAGTGCAGAGATGTGAGTGACGGGGAAAGTGGGTCCGATGCACCCACTTCTATTATTCCGCAGTCAGATCCAGAGCCGTCCACTCCTACAGTTGCAGTTCGCAGGTCAGTCAGGACTATTCGGCCTCCAGAGCGGTTCTCACCTACTTTAAATTATATTCTGTTGACAGATGATGGAGAACCGCAGAGTTACAAAGAAACCTTGCAAGATGAAAATTCTAGCAAGTGGGAGTTAGCCATGAAGGATGAGATGGATTCCTTGTTAGGGAATCAGACATGGGAGTTGACAGAACTTCCACCAGGGAAGAAGGCATTGCACAACAAGTGGGTGTACCGGGTGAAAACTGAGCATGATGGCAGTAAAAGGTACAAGGCTAGACTTGTTGTAAAGGGCTTTCAGCAGAAGCATGGTATTGATTACTCTGAGATTTTCTCTCCTGTGGTGAAGATTACAACCATCAGGTTAGTGTTGTCCATGGTTGCTACTGAAGATTTATTTCTTGAGCAGTTAGATGTGAAAACAGCTTTTCTTCATGGAGACCTTGAAGAAGACATCTACATGTACCAACCTGAGGGGTTTGTAGTGCAGGGAAAGGAAGGTTCAGTTTGTAGACTGAAGAAGAGCTTGTATGGCCTGAAACAAGCTCCTAGACAGTGGTACAAGAAATTTGACAGCTTTATGTGCAGTGTAGGGTATATCAGATGTCAGGCAGATCACTGTTGCTATGTCAGGCACTTTGACAATTCTTACATTATTTTGTTGCTGTATGTGGATGACATGCTTATTGCAGGGGCTAGCATTGATGAGATCAATAATCTAAAGAAGCAGATGTCAGAGCATTTTGCAATGAAGGATTTGGGAGCTGCAAAGCAAATCCTTGGCATGAGAATTGTTAGAGACAGAGTCAGGGGCACGTTGAGACTCTCACAGGCTGAGTATGTGAAAAAGATACTCAGCAGGTTCAATATGGACAAGGCCAAACCAGTTGGCACACCCTTGGGCAGTCACTTCAGACTCAGCAAGGATCAGTCACCTAAGTCAGAGGAGGAACGAGATTACATGAGTAAGGTTCCTTATGCCTCAGCTATTGGTTCACTTATGTATGCTATGGTTTGCACTAGACCGGATATTGCCCATGCAGTGGGAGTTGTGAGTAGATACATGAGTAATCCAGGAAAACAACATTGGGAAGCAGTGAAGTGGATTCTGAGGTACCTAAAAGGCTCCTCAGAAACGTGCTTGTGTTTCTCAGGAGAGAGCTTGGAGGTGAAGGGCTATGTTGATGCTGATTTAGCTGGAGATACTGATAGCAGGAAAAGTACCACAGGGTTTGTTTATACTCTGGGTGGTACTGCAGTTTCATGGGGTTCTAATCTACAGAAAACAGTTTCTTTATCTACTACAGAAGCTGAGTACATTGCAATATCAGAAGCGGCAAAGGAGATGATTTGGATACAGGGCTTCTTGGAGGAATTGGGCAAAAAGAATCAGAAGGGTACTCTCTACAGCGATAGTCAGAGTGCTATATTCCTTGCCAAGAATCCAGCTTTTCACTCCAGGATTAAGCACATTCAGATCAGGTATCACTTTATACGATCATTGTTAGATGATGGACAGTTGCTGCTTGAGAAAATTTGTGGAAGTAAGAACCCTGCTGATATGTTGACAAAGGGTGTTACACTTGAGAAACTGAAGCTGTGTGCAACTTCAGTTGGTCTTCTAGCTTGAAGACATGGGTAGTGAGTTGCAGAGGTGGAGGACATCATGTTTGAGGAAGAAGGTGATACAATGGGTGCATCAGTCTCCAAGTGGGAGATTGTTGAGTTGTGTGGAGCCTGACTATACTGGACACCCAGCCACAACTGGCGGGTCGAGCTCCGCTGTGAGCTAGCGGGGGGTTGCAGGGGGGCAGCGCCCCCTTGCCCGTAAGGTGGGGGTTCGGGAGCAAAGAGGCGAAAATTCACACAAGGGTATTTTGGGTATTTTCATTGTATTAGGGTTTTTCTTCTTCTGACTATATATATGTTATTTTATGACATATGGCTTGTAAGCGAAATAGTAGTCGCCCAACTACTGTATTGTGATTCCTCAAGAAATAAAAATTCCTCTACAAATCCGTGTGTTTATCTTTTACTTTTATTGTCATTTTTTTCATAACGGGGGGGGGGGGGGGACAACTATTTGGATTTTTCGAGATGGTGAAGACGAGCTTCAATTGATAAGTTTTTCATGAAAATCATCGAAGGAAATATGAGTTTCACGAGCACAAACTAATGAGGATACGTATTCGTAGTCATCAAGAAGTCCTTTTTAACTTCATGATTCATCCACACGATGATTTAACATAGCTTGTTTTGAGGGTGTTCCAAATTTCTTGAGAAGTCTTGAATGAGGCTATGAACAGGACTATGATAGGGGATAGAGAACCAATAATTGCATTCTTTAGAAGTTGATCTTGACAAATCGAGAATGCAAAATTAGGTTTTGGAGTGGTTTTTCCGTCTGATTAATTGTGACTGGAGGATAGAATGTGATCAATCGACAAAGCCTAATAGATCGTATCCAATAAGAATAGTATGAATTTTAAGGCACAAAAATGATAATTTATGTTTATGGGATTGAGAGGAACTTGCGGAGCAATATTTATAGAGATGGTGGAGGAGAGGTCACATGAAGAATATAGGTAGGGTTGACGCGCGGGGAAGGGGGGGGGGGGGGTGGCGGCAGAAAAATAAAGATCCAATGAAGGTGGTGGTTGCGGTGGTGGAGAAGCTTTGGTTGGCCACGGTGGTTGCTGGAGCAGGATCAATAATTATTCTCGTATGAATTGTCCTATGGTACCATGTTGAGATTAACAACTGGAGCTAAAATAATTGAGTAACTTGAATTTTCTCTATGTATTTTAAGTATTAATAATTTTGCATATGAGCAATTCTAATGCTATATGCAAAACTCTTCTACAATTGATTTACACGAGTTTAATAAATATTATGACCATAATGAAGAGATATCTGAATTGTGTAGAACTTTATCTCTAACCTAAGAAAGATTGAATTTTTACTCCATTATCTACCCACT
Organism: Fraxinus americana; assembly: GCA_035079005.1. NCBI lineage: Eukaryota > Viridiplantae > Streptophyta > Magnoliopsida > Lamiales > Oleaceae > Fraxinus > Fraxinus americana. The sequence continues at coordinate 8,323,295 of CM068726.1, read as the reverse complement.
TCACTCTCTTCCATAATAATTTTCAAATACGAGATAGGTATATCAAGTCGTATACATTTTCAACTACACTACGGCTTATTTGATGTAGAATTTTTAGAATAGATATTGTGAAAATCGATTATTTTGGAGAATGTGTTTAAAAAGCACGAAAAATTATGAGTTCACGTGTAAAATTATTTTATTTGAAAAGTGTATCATTGAAAATAAATTTTTTTAAAAAATGAGTTTTAAAAATTCTGTATCAAACATGGGGTACGTAATTTCTACTTCTGACTATTAACTTAGACGTTAAAAGAGGCTACGAAAAAAATCCTTCATAACTATCTCCCTTTTTTTTCTTTTAAAAGCTAGGAAGGTATCCTATGAAGGGGTTGAACAAGTTCTAATTACATCTTGAGCTACTATGGGAATTATATTATTAATTAATTACGGGCTTGAAATGTATCACTCTTACATCAAGATTAATAATAGAGTTAAAAAAGAGTACGTTTAACTGCTCAAAATGCATTTTGAAATATTATTTTGATAGAAAATGTGTTGTTAAAAGATAGTGAATTTTTTTTATTTACATGTAATATTATTTTATTGAAAAAATATTGTTAAAAATAAAAGAGAAAACGTATTTTAAAAATATTTGGGATCAAATAAGGGCAAAATTGTACTTTTCACCTTTAAATCTTGTTTGTTTTTTATTTTTTCGAAGTCACCTTTTTCAAATTTATTTTTAGTTATAAATTCTCTTAACAAAATAAATTTATACCTAAATTCATAACTTTTTTTCAATTAATTTTTTTTTTCACAGACCAATGTTACTTTAACCTAACATACGAGCAATCTCAAAGTATATTGTTAGAGGGACATCCGTCTTTTTTGACACCTGAAAGTGAGGAATCAATTAATCATCTTTAACAAATATCTTCTTTAATAATTACTCGACACTTCAATGATGAATCGACACCAAATTTTTTTAATCAATCTATCAGGTTAAATGATCGGGTCATCGACAGAGATGCCACGTGTCAATATACGATTGAACAATTTGAAGAAAAAAAAAGTATACAATCCCACCCTGCTTGCCCTACCATGTCAACTCACCCAATTATTTTTCCCCGTTCGAGGAGCATTATTGATTTTTTATTTCTTGATTACACTCCACGAGAACAAAATAATCAATAATTAATCAATCACATCTTTAATTATACGATGTTTAGCTCATAATTAATTGGGATTAAAATTAAATTTTTAGTAAATCTTGATAAAAGTTCGTAAAATATATGATTAAAAAGTTATGAATTTCATAAATATGCGAATTTCATAAGAGTAACAAAAATGATAACATATTTTATTTTTTTAAAATTAATTTATTTAGAAAAATCATTAATCTTAGGTTATCAAGTATCTATTTAATATCTTGTCTCCTATATAATTTTGATTGGGAATTTCGATTGTCCCTTTGAACATGACAAATGTTTCCATAGCATTCTTTTCTGAATTAATAACTAGGTTTTGATGTCTCCTCACCGTTCATTTTGTGGCTTTTAAATTCCTAAATAATAAATAAAGCAAATGAAAATTGGCCGTTCATTTGTAATTAGTTCAGACAAGAAATAATCAAGTTGTGTTAATCAAACATGTATGTCTGCATATTATTCTTGTCATTTTTTTTAATTATTGAATTATTTTTTATTTTATCTGATTAGAAGAGTTTTTTGAAAAAAATTGAATTATTGTAACTTTCTTGGAAAGATCATACATAAAAAGCATAAGTTGCCCAATGAGTCCTTCACTTTCATTGTTGCATGAAGTACCCGATCGCCATCATTCTTGATATTTTCTTAATGTTTAGGAATAGTTGACTTGAAATTGAGCTATTGAACAAGACTAAATATAGTTTTTGCTCATATCAACGTGCCTTGATGAGATTCTCGAAGACAAACCCAAACATATAGTTCTCAAGGGCGGAGTCGGCACCCAACGAGTCATAGTGGCCACTCATGCTGGCTTTGCCAGAATTTTTCTTCTTTTTAAATTTTTTTTTTCATATATTGGGCTGCCGCTCGTCTAGTTCCGTCCTAACTCGCTCGATTTCTTGGATCCTTCACTTATAGTACTTGGCTTGAATTCTTAAACCTAGTCCTACTTTATAAAGTGCTTAACTACACCTCCCCTACCAACTATAACTTTTGACAAATTGGCATCTTTATGCATCAACTTGAGATAAAGTTGACATCGATTGATTTCAATTTGCAATGCTCTGGAAATTTTCGAATGTTCTATTCTTCTGTGAAATGCAAGAAATCAATCAAATATTATAAGCAAACTCAAACAGAATATGCGACATGATTCCAGGATTTGTTGCCCCAACAGCAACCATAATATTTCACATAATCCCGGAAAGTTTTCTATCAGCACCAACAAGAACAGACCACAATATTTCATAAAATTCCAAGATTTTCTGCACACAACAGCCGCCATTTACTGGATCACCTCTCTCACTCCGATGAATTTCGTGCACATGATCAGATTCGGGGAGCTGCCATTTTCACCAATTCTGGTTCTATGCCACAACAGGGATTGTCGAGTCATAAACCCTGGCAGTTGCCTTATTTGCCTGTAATTCAAAAACTTGGAAATTTACCACTGCCATCTTTTGAACCACCTCATTTAAACACTAAAATTATTAGACTTAAAATTTTGGTAGAAGTAAAGAGTAAGAAAATTTTACCTCAGCCTCCCAATTAGTCCGGATGGTTATGATCGACAGGAATAATGTCTGCGCGAAAACTGCCGCTATGATTCCTGTCCATAAACCCTGTGCACCATATGTAAGAAACAAGTTACACAATGTGTGGATTCAGGGTACGGCTACCCTTATAAATTTTGGATACATGTACCTTTTTATTTAAAGGTTTTTCGTTGGTCGTGACTTATAAGTTCAGTATGTGTTCTTTTATGTAAACTGTGACTGGAAAAAAAAAGGTACCATGACTCCTAAATTGAAATTACCTTCCCTCCAAGATGTAAGGTAAATGCCAACAATATGCCTAGTGGGATTCCAATGATATAAAAGGATCCCAAATTGACAATTGCACCAATTTTTTGCCATCCACATCCTCTAGCAATGCCTGCAGTTTTAAAAAATCAAGAATCGTACTAGAATATTTGTTGTCTATATCATATAATGTTGGGTCCAAGAGACAAATTTTTCTCCCCCCTCTACTTCAGTCAAATATAAAAAATACTTTTAACAAACCGTTTAGGACAGAGAGAACTCCATCTGCTAAATTGGTCACAGCAATTAGAATCATCATATCAGAAACATAACCAACTATCCGTGCTTCACTACTAAAACAGTATCCCCAAAACTTGCGCCCCAGAATGATTACTGCCACCGCCACGATGCTTTCAGCAGCCACCATGAATACAGCCATAAATACTGCTAGTCGAGCTGCTCTAGGCCGTCCAGCGCCCAATTCGTTTGAAATCCGTACGCTGTGGAACAACGAATTTTTTGTGATAAATAAATAAGACCAGAGAATAATCACTCATGTAATTTTTTAGTACTTAGTTATTGTAGATCACCTTATAGCACTTCCTAGTCCGAGGGGTATCATGTAAATCATGCCATTCGTGTTAAGGCTGCAATAAGATTCAACGAGTTAGTAACATTTACTAGGAACAATTTGAATTAATAAAATAAATAAAAAAGTAAGGAAAATGCAAACCTAATTGAGAGAACTGAGGTCTCGAGTGTTGGATCGGGGAGAAGACCAGCCAAAAGCACCATCATCTCATATGACCAAATTTCCAAGCTGTTGCAAATAGAAATTTTGATCAAATTAATGAATATTTCAAAGTAGATATTAGTACTGAAATTGAAGAAATATTCGACTCTGGATCGCTATATTACCAGACCATAATGGCCGAAGGAACTGCAAGCCAGATAAACTTCAAGACATCTCGTGTTGCATCTTTTGAGAAGCCAGTCCATGTGTCTTTGCACGAAGGTGACAATGTGATATAGAGAGCCAAGAAAATGTCATTAGTCCAATAAGAAATACTGTTTGCCAGGGCTGCGCCTATGCTTCCAAGGCCTAATTTGGAAATCAAAAGCCAGCAAATAGGTATGTGACACAACGTTGTTATCCCCGAAGTTAGCATCATTGGTACAACGTTGTTTTGAGTTTGTAGAAATCTAAATTGACACTGGAGAAGCGCGAAGGGAAAAATGGAAGGGATCATGTAACGTGCGTAAGTTCCAGCTTCTGCTGCTATTTGTGGGTCTTGTCCGAGTAATTCAAGAATGTGCCCCGCAGTGGCCCAAATACAGGCTAGGGGAATGCTTACAAGAAGCAAAACAATCATGGCTCTCTGCATGTGTATGCCGAGCATATGGTACTGTTTTGCGCCGTATGATTGTCCACAGAAAGTGTCCAATGCACACGCCATCCCGACCTGGAATTTGGAATTGTCAGAAGAAGATATTCGTAAAGCCAGAAGTTGTAAATTTTTTGACAAGGCGGATAGTCTAGTTTTAATGTTTATGTGATATCGAGTGCAAGTTTGATATAAAGTACTGGATGTTCTAATGAACAATCTTATAATACTACCAAATATGGCGTGTGGAGAGACTGAAATTGAGACTAACCAGCAAACTGAAGCCTGTAACCGAAGCGAAGGAGGTGGCCATTGATGCACCAGAAAGTGCCAATTCCCCAACATGACCAACAAACATAACTGAAATTGTTTGTATAAGTGACAACAAAAGATTCACAAACATCATTGGTCCTGCCAAGAATATCTGTTTCTTTGCTTCTGTAAATATCTCATCTTTATTGAATTTTCCTTTAGAATCAAGATTACAATCCTTAGAGATTGAAATCAAGGGTTTTTCAAGATCAATCTTTTGACTATCAGTAGCCATTTTCTCTCTCTCTCCCTCCTCACACTCTCACTCTCACTCTCTCAATGCACCAAACCAATTAATATCTTGCTATTTATGCAACAAGTGGCCACTAAACGACAATTGGACTTAAATAATTGAATGAAATAAATCTTAGTTATTTTATTATGCATGATTAATGATCTGCCTTCTTTAATATCCCAAGATCCAACTATATGCTAGCAGCTTGTTTAAATCTACGGGCGTAGCCATCAATTCTTGAAGTTACTAGATGTTAATTACGAAGCACGCATGATTAAAGTTCTTAGTGAATGATGACACAATACTTTACTTTTATAGTTCTATGCTAATTTTCATGACTTCTCTAATTACATAAAATTACTTTTATCAGATACTTGGCAATTAGGATTCATTGGATAGAAAATTCTACTTATTTTCATAAACTCTAAGTTAATATTTACATTATAATCACTTGCTAAACTTTTGCAGTACAAGGGTCAAAATTCTTAGTTGAAGCCGCAAAAAAAAAAAAAAAAAAAACCTCTATTACAAATGCAATTCTAGATCTAAGTTTTCAAATATGTCGGTCAAAAGTCTCCACAAATATCGTATAATTTCATTAACCTTTTCAAATTTTATTCAAAAGGAACAAAATTTTCCATTTTTCGAAAAGAAAAAGTAGCATCCTAAATGTTTTCATACATATTAAATTAGTTACATCGATCGGTGTTGACCCCAAAAAATGTTGCCAACAGATGCCGGGCCCACTCTTGCACACACAAGCTTGATCCAACACGCTAATGCCGATCGACGGTCATGATGGCTCCAGGTAAAAGGCGTGGGAGTGGTTAGAAGGCACGAGACGTTTCCGTTCAGGCCACCGGCACGAATATGATACGATTGTTATAAGAAACCAATCGACAAATTACGATCTGTAGCAATGAAATGTTATAGAAAATGTAGTTGAAACGAGAAAGATTGCTCCAAAATATTCAGTTTGCTCTCCTATTATGCATTAGTCCTCTTTTGTTACATGGTGGGGGTATTTATAGTGTTACAATTCGAATGGTGACCTTTGGATCAATTTACACGCGGCCTCATCTCTTCGGCCAAGACATCAAATCCTAGCAATCAAGTTGACCTTCCTAGCTGTGCAAAACATTAAATGCCCTTACATTGACAAGACAAGACACAGATAAGCTTTTCATAAGAGTCACGTCAATCATTCATAAAAGATCTCCATCATAAGCGGATCCTTGCAAGTGGGTCTTCAATGGCTGTTGAGGAGCCTCGGACGATGCACACCCACCGAACCGCGGTTTATTGTTAGCAGCAATGGCCTCGGAACAATAGTGAGGGCCTCAGAACCCACGTCTGATACTAGAAAGACATGTCCTGATTTAATCAAGCTGGTCCCACCCCCAAAATGTGACGCCACGTGTCGCTTACATGTACTAACCCGTAACAATCGGTATCTTAAATTGTGAAATAGGAGACGAGGCAAAACTAGGAGAGTTAAAATCCATATTTTGTATCACTACATAATCAAGCTTTCGAGAGGTTTTCTTTTGCCGATTACTGAATAGAAAAATAAGTAAACATACTGTAGATTTCATGCAAGCTACAGATTCTGCAATATTTAATTTCAGCAAGTCGATTTAATTTATGCAATTTAGTCTTGTTTACTTTTCCAATTTGGTAAGTTGAAGCTTAGCCAGAATAATTAAACCGAAATTTCTGGTACTGGCCAACGAATAATTAATTTAATTGTGTCCATTTGCTTAAACAAGTTGAATCTGATTACAACCTTGTATACCATATCTTCTACCCGAGTAGACTAGCACCTTGTTTACCACAAATTTTGCTTTACATTTTAAACATTAAGCTCCTATTTGATTTAGATAAAAATCATATTTTTAGTAAATTTTGATAAAAATTAATGAGACGAGTGATTGAAAAGTTATGGACCTCATGAAATATATAATTAAAATTTATTATTGACTTTGACTTTAATTGATTTTTTCAGCTGAACCAAACATGAGCTAAATTGTTCTTCTACTCAACATTGTTCTTCTAATTTGCAGTGCTAATGGCAAAATCCCACTTCGCCTAAAAATACGATTCAATAATCACCATATGATGACGTGAGCTACTCGTCTTAATATGATTGATCTTTTTAGATAGAATAATTCTAATAAGTTGTCAATGGCAAAATCCCACTTCACCTAAAAATATGATTCAATAATCAACATATGATGACGTGCAAGGGCGGAGCCAGCCCGTCAAAGTAAGGGGTCTCAGAGTTGAAGGGGTGGGGGCCCACAATTTTTTTTTGAAACATTATATGTTAAAATGAGGAAAGTTGGTACTTTGTGATGGAAAAATAAACATAAATTAATGTACATTATTAACAAAAAAATTAAGAAACGTATAAAAGAAAGTACTAATATTTAATTTAGCAAAATCATATCTTATTACAAGCGTTCCTTTCGAATTTAAGTTTTTAAATTGGTAGGGTTTAAGTAAAAATTCATTTGAAGATAAAATGGTAAATACAAAAAATTAAATTTTAAAATAAAAAAAATTGTCAAAAAATTGGGGGGTCCGGGTCCCCCCGAGGACCCCCTGCCTCCGCCCCTGATGACGTGAGCTACTCGTCTTAATATAATTTATCTTCTAAGATAGAATAATTCAAATAAGTTGTCCAAATGAAATACGGGTATTTTAAACGAGCCATCATATGCAATCTTATCTCACTTTTCATAATAAAGTCGACATCTCAAGATGGAACTCTAAGATTTGATGATGTATTTTGAGCAAGTAATTCCTATAAATTCTTCTTTCTTAAAGTTTCTATAAAATAGAATTTTTAATTAATGCATAACTTGTTTTTTCATTCAATCGATGAACATAGACCGAACCATTATAAGGTACATTCTGAACTTGTAATGGAATATAAACATACCCTTCAAGTCCCAACCAAATGGGTACATGATACTGTGAATGTGTTCCATTCAAAATGCAACCTGTATCGTGATTATGCAGAGATCTTGACGGATTTTTGGCTGCTATTAGCGAGATGTTTCCACCGAATAAATTGTCGTACTTCCTTCGGCCGCTGAGATATCCAAGAAACCATAGCCATTATCTAGAGTGATCTAACATAGTATCGACAAGGTATTTGATCCAATATTTAAGGCCAACCATTAATAAAAAATTCTACAAGTCGATGGATAAAAATGACGCCGCACCTGTTGATCAACTTCTAAAGATTTACACTGAATAAAATTGTTATAATACAGAAATTTTGACAAGTGTATCAAAAGAATTTTAATTTGAACCCCTCTCATTCACCCCAAGTTGGTGGACTCAAGCTTGACGCGCTGTAATGTCAAGTTATAATGTTCCGACCTAGGGCTTTGTACCACCATCAAAGGATCTGATTGATTGATGAATTCGACTCGGAGAGGATCATATGATACTTAAGCCTTAGGCATGTATAGTGATGCAGGAGGGTCCGAGTCAGACGAAGCTGAGTTGTCAGATAACTCGTTGATGGCGCTAACATACCATGAGTTGGCGGATCGACGTAAGAATGGAAAGTAATCGACGACATTTCCTAATTGGGGTCAATTTTGAACACGTTTTGGTATTTTGGCCATAACTTTGGCTACGGTTGTCAGAATCACGCCCGTGACCCCAATTCGGAAAGCTCGTTTCGGCGCGCACGTCGTGGGCACCCAGCTATGCTCGGTGTGCATCGGATTCGAGCTCAAATTCAGCTGTTTTCCCTTCCGAATCATCAATTTAAGTTATTTTTTGCTATTTATGGTAATATTTCGGTTTCCCTTTTGACATAGAATAATTGCTCGATTTGAGCCGAATTTTGGTGATATTGTTTCTTTTATTAAGTATTTTATTTTGGTATGAATATTAGGATTTTGCTATTTTTGGCAAAATTCCGATTATTATTATTTTCTGGCTATTTAACCCGGCTTGTGGGTTATTTTCATTCAGTTGTTGAATAATAAAGAATTTTCTCGTTTTTCTTTGTGTTTCTCTTGCGTTCTTCCCTGTTTTTGTCAATTGAATCCAGCCTGCAGAATAATCACTATTCTGCCCGGCGTCAGTTGGTATCAGAGCTTCAGCATCTTCTTGGGCTAGATTTCATCGGTCAATCATGGTTGGTGGTCGTGGTCGTGGTCGCAGAGGGCAGGTTCCGAATGAGGAAGTCCCACACCGTGATCGAAACGTTCAAGATGTGACGATTGAAGACTTACAGAGGCAAGTTGCAGAGTTAACTCAGCGTCTGACGGCGCAGGATCGCGGTGACCGCGAACTGGAGGGTCACGAATCCGATACCAGTTACGAAAACCCGTATCACAACCCTGCTCGGGTTTGGGAGCATCGTGGTCGGGAGGATCGTCATGTAGATTTCGGCTTTCGAGTAGATCTACCAGAGTTTTCTGGTACGTTACAAGCTGAAGGTTTTGTTGATTGGCTGAATGAAGTGGAACGTATCTTTGAGTACAAGGAGGTTCCAGATCACATCAAAGTAAGGTTAGTTGCCATCAAACTTAAAGGTAGGGCATCCGCATGGTGGGAGCAGTTGAGACGTTCACGCAGTAGACAGGGTAAAGCCAAAATCACAGATTGGGAGAAAATGAAGAAGAAGATGAGAGGTCACTTTCTTCCTTTCGGCTATACTCAAACTTTGTTTCAACGGCTTCATTCTCTAAGACAGGGCATAAGGTCGGTTGATGACTACACTGAGGAGTTTTATCAATTGGTGGCTCGGAATGATCTGTCTGAAACGGAAGAACAGATGGTGGCGAGATATTTGGGAGGATTGCGACAGTCCATACAGGATGTCCTCAGCCTTCACTCGATGTGGACTGTTTCTGAAGCATACCAGCGTGCACTTGCTGTAGAGAAGCAGCAGAGTAGGAAACCGGTGGTCAGAAGCGAAGGTAGCCAGCCCATTCGCCCTCAAGCACCTCGTCCTACTCAACAGCCACCACGGGATAATCCTGGTTCAGGTATTAGATGCTTCAGGTGCGGTGAACAGGGACATCGAGCAACTGATTGCAGGAAACCAGCTAATCGGTCAGGTAAAAATCTCCTAATTGACGAAGAAGTTGTAGACGAGAATGAGGAGGTTGGAGAGCCCGTATATGACGATGATGAAGAGGAAGGAATGCTGTATGGGGACGGTCATGAAACTCTAGTCTTGCGTAAGAGTCTATTGACCCCCAAAGGCGATTCAGGGGATGACTGGTTGAGAACCAACATCTTTCACACAACCTGCGCTCTAATACCACTGTTAGGAAATTATTGAGAGCAATTACTCAGGGCCCAAGCCCATTCCACCAAGCCCAAGTGAGGTTCCATCCCAAAACCAATTGGTAATGGGTGGGGTAGCCCACTTGGGTTATATGGTGGATTTATTTTCTTCCCACAACCGATGTGGGATTTGTTTGCCCCAACAATCCCTCCCTCAAACAAGGCTCACGAGGTAAATCACCACTCATCGAGATAATCCATCATAGCCTGCACCCACTACGTTACCATGGATCCGCCAACTCATGGTATGTTAGCGCCATCAACGAGTTATCTGACAACTCAGCTTCGTCTGACTCGGACCCTCCTGCATCAGTCGCCCCTGGTTGGAAAGAACTCGTCCTCGAGTTCACATGAGTTTCTTCAGGATCCCCAAAACAAGGACTGAGGTGCTTCACATTGAAGACATCAGAAGTCTTCAAATGGCTGGGGAGGCGTAGTCGGTAAGCATTGTCGTTGATCTTTTGCAGAACCTCACAAGGACCAACCTTCCGCTCCTTCAGTTTATTGTACTCCCCAACGGGAAAACGATCACGAGTTAACACTGCCCACACAAAATCACCAACTTCGAAAAGGACCTGACGACGATGACTATCAGCTCGAACCTTGTACTTGGCATTACTATCTTGAATGGCTAACTTCACTTGTTCATGGATTCCCCGAAGATGTTCCGCCATCTCATCTGCTTTGTGACTTATGCGACCCACACGTGGAATAGGGGCTAAATCAAGTACCCCAGATGGAACTCGACCATAGACAATTTCAAATGGACTCATCCCGGTAGTTCGATTCTTCGACCTGTTGTAGGCAAATTCTGCCTGAGGTAATGCCAGATCCCACTGCTTCGGCTTAGTTCCTGCCAGACACCTCAACAGGTTACCCAAGCTCCGATTCACCACCTCTGTCTGACCATCAGTTTGGGGGTGGTAGGCACTGCTAAAATTCAACTGTGTCCCCAATTTCTCCCACAAGCTTTTCCAGAAATGACTCACGAACTTAGTGTCACGATCAGAAGTAATTGAATGAGGCACTCCATGCAAACGCACAATTTCCTTGAAGTAGAGATGGGCAATCCGGGTAGCATCCATTGTCTTCCGACAAGCTATGAAATGGGCCATCTTTGAAAACCTGTCGACCACAACAAAAATAGAATCCGAGGCTCGTTGGGTACGAGGTAGTCCCAAAACAAAATCCATACTGACATCAATCCAAGGAGCTTGGTGCTTGGTAGAGGTGTATAAAGGCCTGCATTAGTAAGAGCCCCCTTTGACCGCTGACACACACAACAACGCCCAACATGATGAGCCACATCACTACTCAATTTGGGCCAGAAATAGGTAGATGAGACCAATGCCAGTGTCTTATCTCGCCCGAAGTGTCCCATGTTATGAAGTTCACTAACAATATGCTGCCTTAGTGAACAATCTGGAACGCACAACTGTAACCCACGAAACAGATAGCCATTATGTAAAATGAAATCATGTCGTTGGTTGTTAGTTACCTCCTGAATTATCTTCCCAAATGAAGGGTCTGCTGCATACAAATCCGGAAAGGACTCAAATCCGACGACACTGGTGCTCACGGTGGTGAGAAGGGAGGTACGACGACTCAAGGCATCTGCGACACGATTCAAACTCCCAGCTTGATGTCTTAGTGAAAAAGTGAACTCCTGCAAGAACGCCACCCACTTGGCATGTCGTCTACTCAGTTTCTGTTGTCCATTGATATACTTCAGTGCCTCATGGTCAGTGATAAGAATGAACTCCCTCTGTATCAAGTAATGACGCCAATGCTTCAAAGACTGCACTATCGCATAGAATTCAAGATCATAGGTGGAATAGTTCCTCTTCGATCCTGATAGTTTCTCACTGAAAAATGCCACTGGACGCCCTTCCTGACTCAGAACACCACCAATGCCAACTCCAGATGCATCACAATTAACTTCAAACACCTTTTCAAAATCTGGAAGCGCCAAAACTGGAGCCTCGGTCATCCGTTTCTTGACCAACTGAAAACTGGCTTCTGCTTCATCCGACCATTTGAATTCACGTCCCTTCAGACATTCTGTGATGGGAGCAATCAAAGTGCTGAAGTTCCTGATGAACCGACGGTAGAAAGATGCCAATCCATGGAAACTTCTGACATCGTGCAAAGTTCTCAGCTTGGGCCATCCCAATATTGCATCTATCTTCGACTGATCTGCAAGAACACCATCAGTAGACACCACGAAACCAAGAAAAGTAACGGAAGTGGTGAAGAAAGAACACTTCTTCCGATTAACGAACAGGTGCTCCGTCCTCAACATATCAAAAACTGCACGGAGGTGATCAAAGTGTGACTCCCAAGTCGGACTGTAAATAAGGATATCATCAAAGTAGACAACCACGAACTTCCCCATAAAAGGCCGTAACACCTGATGCATAAACCTCATAAAGGTCTTTGGGTGCATTGGATACCCAAAAGGCATGACCATCCACTCATACAAACCATGCTGCGTCTTAAACGCCGTCTTCCACTCATCTCCAGGTCGGATCCGATTTGGTGATATCCGCTCTTAAGGTCAATTTTTGAGAAGACCTTAGAACCGTAAAGCCGATCCAACATATCATCCAGACGGGGAATTGGAAACCCGTACTTCATCGTGATCTGTTGATTGCTCTACTATCAACACACATACGCCAAGATCCGTCCTTCTTGGGTACCAAGCAGAGCAGAGGCGCACACGGGCTCATGCTTTCACGAATGTAGCCCCTCTCCAACAATTCAACCACTTGTCGCTGCAACTCTTCAGCTTCCTTGGGACTGAGACGATAAGCTGGTCGATTAGGCAGACTCGACCCTGGAACAAGGTCAATTTGATGTTGAATATCCCTCATAGGCGGCAACCCTGGAGGGAGATCTTCAGGCATCAAATCAGAGAACTCCGTTAGCATCTTCTGCACTTCTACCGGTAAATCTGGATTCTTTTCTGTTGTACTATTCCCTAACAGTGGTATCAGAGCCCAGGTTGTGTGGCTAGAGAAATCGAGGTGGTGGAAAATTCTCATGAGATGGTAGATCCATGGTAACGTAGTGGGTGCAGACTACGATGGATTATCTCGATGAGTGGTGATTTACCTCGTGAGCCTTGTTTGAGGGAGGGATTGTTGGGGCAAACAAGTCCCACATCAAGGTGTCGAGTTGACTTATCTGGACTCTAGAGATTCTTTTGACAAAGTTAGGAGGAACTCTCAATTTATCCGACGTGAGTTTCATATCAACAACAACACTTTACATATTAAATATTTTATAAAAAATGAATTAACTTGTACCAAAATGGTCATGTATGCTCTTTATTTACTTTCATTTTCGTGTTTTTATTAGATTAGATGTTTAATAGTTAACAGTCTGTAATACGAAGAAGACGATTACAATCACAAATCAACTATCGCTAACTCGAATAATCAAAACTGGCAACCATCGTAAAATAGATTCCAACGAATCAAGTAGCTGGATTTAGAACCTTTTATGAATCTTGATTTAGTTAATCACTTGTGTGCACATGAAAGCATGTGGAACTTCAATTGAATCCATGTGTTGTACTGTATAATTTTCTATTGAAATTCATGGCCCTGATACTCCCAATTTATATTCTGGCTGAGAGATATTCCAAGAATCAGCTAAGCCTTAAAATGTAACAAAGACATCGTTTTGTACGTATAGGTGACCTCTCTAATGGTGGCTGCATCATTTACATCTTTTTTAGTTAATTATTTTTTGGTGTCAATTTTGGTCTTTTCATGTGACTCCTCCTTTTGGTTCAAGTCCAACTCTTCAGGTGACATTTTGTGGGACCCACCAGTAATCTAATTAGCGGTTATCAAATTTTCTTGATAAAAAAATAGTGATTGTTGGATCAATTAGTGATAACTAATGATTATTCATTTGTTTTTGTTAGTCTTTTGTAAGTAGCAAAGATTATATATATATTTTATGAGAAAACGCAATCATTTTTATTTGTTTACTGTAACAATGTTTTTTAACTTTCGCTCATTGTCACACTTATGTTCCTTACCTTTTTATCGTATTCTTATTTTTATTTTTTATTATTTAACATATTTTGTCCTTAATGTTAATTTTCGTCCAAATAATTCGTTAGGATGGCGGAAAAAGACAATTTTGCCACTTTTTTTAATAAGGAAAAAAAGCAGCAATTAAAAAAGTTCGACATTAATTTTATAGAGGTTCAACTTTACAATTTGTTGCATGTTTGCATTCTTTTAAACCATGAATTATTTATATGTATACAATATATTACATGTATTCTCCCCCACGTAGTTCATAACTTATGTTTGTCCAGTTAATGGCGTTGTCGATATATATATAGTTGGTTTGATCACTTTGCAGGTTTGCTAGGGTTTATAATTATTTATAAGTTGATTAAATTCTATTTTTATTTATATATTTAATGAAACTCGCAATTTTACCTACTTTTTATTCACACTTTTTTTGGAATCCATTATTTATAAGCAGTTATAAATTTTGACAAACATGCACTAATGTCTTTGACCACGCGATCAATTTTTTGGTGGATTCTCTCTTTTCCTTTTTTTTCCCTTCATTTTTGTGATCTTTAAATTGGGAATTCGACTTTTCCTTGTGAGTGTTAAGATTAATACTCGAACTAAAATAATTGAGCAATCATAATGTCATATAACTACATATTAAAAGCGATCCCGCTAAACTTGCTAAAATATTATATTGTCTCGAACAACTCTTCGTCACATTCTTAAAATAGATTTAATTTTTGTAAATTAATTGTAATAGATTTTTTCTGTTGGAGATATTACACTGATAACGCACATGAATTATATTCTCAAAACTTACATTTTACTTGTGCAAAATCGAACATAGTTTCGACTTACCAAATTATAATTTGAGATGACGAAATGATAATTAATGAAGCCGAATACTTGACGATAGATTTAATCATTTCCATTCTTCGACGAAAAACATTTCTTATAATCAAAAGAATAGTTAGTTTTTCTTACATCAAATCTCAAATTCAAAGAAATCAGAAAATAAAATACGAAATGCAAGTGATTGGATTGGTTGAGGCAAGTATTTAACACCTATGAACAAGATGGTCTTTAATTTTGACGAGAGATTAAAATTATAGGTGTAAAGCTTGACTCGACTAGACAAATCATATTTTCTAATAAGTCATGTTGCCCTCCACCTTCCGGAAAAATGCGAAGTCTAACTAAAACCACTTATAATTTTTAAACAGAACTTGAAACAATCAAGTGAAAGTCGTAATCAACAATCAATCACTTGTATCATAATCGTATATATTATTCTAAAATACAAACAAGTTGCAATGGCTCTATTGAGTCAAGCATTGTTAGATTAAAGTTAGACATACAGCTCGATGAGCATTTTTGTCGCTATTTATTTACAAGTCAAGTTTAAAAGTAAATTTGCCTAATATGCTCGCAATAAACAACCTCATGAACATGATTCCCACTTGGGAAAGACTTTGGAAATATTACTTTTATGACGGGGCTAGGATTGTATTTATAACTAAAAAAAATAAATTAAGCTGGCCCCGCGAGCCCACCAAATTGCTTATATTATGAATTCACTTATTTGAGAAAATGACCTGTCATTGATGCCACTTTGAAAAACAAAAATGAATTATGGCAATTCGACTGAGCCAACAATTGCCAAGTAAAAGTTTAATTTGTAAATTTATAAAATCTTCCAACAACTTCCACTTATGGTTATGTTTGATTCCCATTTTTTTCCTCGTTATAATGAGAAATATGACCTTTGGAGTTGCCTTTTTGAATTGCAATGAGGAAAAAATGGGAATCAAACACACACATAATGTAATGCGTTTTACACCATGTTTTAAAACGTGTGAAAATGCGCCGTCTAGACACGCCTAGGCACGACGCGGGTCGAAAACGCATCGAATTCAAGAAATGCTTGAAAAATGCGTTTTTCATCTAAAATGCGGGAATAATGCTCGCCTAGGCGCACATTATCCCTCCTAATCTTTTTTTTTTTGGTTTAAATCTATTTTTTTTAATGATATATTAAAAAATCTATTTTTTTATATAAAAATATATTTAATGCCTTAAAAATAAGAAACACATTATGAAGCTTATTTTTCGCATTGACACGCCTAAACTTGTGATTCTTGATTCTCGACCTCGACGCATCGCAACGCATTACGCATTTTAGAACGCTGGTTTTCCACCTGTTTGGTGAGATTAAAATAGAATTTTTAGTAAATTATGATTAAAAAAAAAAGATAAAATATATGGTTGAAAAATGATAGATCGCATGAAATAAGTGATTGAAATTAATTATTGACTTTAACTTATATAGCATAGAAAACGGTATCCAAAATTACTGTGATAATAATAAAAGAGAGAGGTTTTAGATTCATGAAACAATGATCAAAACGCGTCATTCTCGTCCCTAATGATGTCGTATCAGCTAATAAAATAAGTCACCTCGCGTGAGTGAGGTTTCTCCTGTCCTTTCACATTCACAGTGATGCAAATAATTTCATGGTGAGTGGAATCTGCGATGGGGAAATCCTAACTACCGTAAAATAATTTCTTTTATTAACAGATCGTAAATAATTTTTAAATGACTTTTTACACAGATTTTACCATATAATTATAAAATTTCAACAAATAAAAATAAAAATGTTTATAACATATTCAGCCTAGACGGGTCAATTTGCTTGGGCCATGAGACTCAAAAGTCAGCGAAAATAGTGATAACAAAAAAATCAGACAAATTCGATACCCGAGGGTCCAGTCCCGAACGGGGCGGTGATTACCCATTTAATTGGGTATTCGGGTCGGGGACGGGCGGTGATTACCCTGCCTCAAGACGGGTTCAGAGCGAGGACGGGTAAAAAATGCCTCATCCGTCCCATTTAATTTTTTTTTAGAATTCAATATTTTAAATGAAAATTTCATAAAATTTCATTAGTTCTAATAGAAAATGGCAACTAAAATTATCTAAAAAAATGACAAACAATAAAAGCATTAGTTTATCAAATATTTTGAATAATTTAACTTTTAAAAATAAGAAAAGATAAAAAAACTTATTATTGTCTCCGTTTAATGAATGGAGGCAATAAAATGAATGATCGAAAACTTAAAAAAAATAATTAAACGGGATAGTAAACTGGGTAAGGGTCTCGCCCCACCCCGCCTTGCTTTAAAAGGGTAACAGGTGCCCCGTCCCGCCCCATACCATCCCTAAGCAGAAATTACACCATATAACTATTATTATATTTAATTTCAAGTATTACTTGTTAACATTTTTGTTCTCATAAAAATACTATAAATTTATATTAAATATAAAAATGTAAAAGTCAAAACTAAATCATACAAGGAATCATTTTGGTAGCCAATCTTACTCCCTCAAACACACACATTAACGAAGATTCATAATTCCATAAATGGCAACTTTCTGGAATTCCCCCAAACATGCCCTTTAACATTATTCAACAAAAAATCATAATCCCCTAAATGGTGTAACAGAGGAAATCGTCTACAACCACAAGCTCCCAAAATCCCAACAGATCGAGCAAATATTTTGCAAAATATTGTTACACCAAATTACAATCATTATCTTCTTCCTTGATTTGATTAGAGATCTTTTGCGACTATGAAATCCTAGTCGGAGGCGCATATACAATCATGCAAAAAGAAGTGGACTTCAAGATTCAAACGCATAGTGCAATGTAAATGTGTCGAAGTAGGGGGTTCCAGAGTTGAAGGGGTGGGGGCCACTGGTATTCTGCCTCGGAATATTTTTTTTTGAACCATTATCTGTTAAAATGAGGGAAGTTGGTACTTTATGACGGAAAAAGGAAACAAAGGAACATAAATTAATGCACTGCCCCCGAAATTTTTTTTTGAAACATTATTTGTTGAAATGGGGGAAGTTGGTACTTTATGATGGATAAAGGAAATAAAGGAATATAAATTAATGTATATTATCCTAATATTAATGCTTAATCAATAGAGAGAATTGTAGGAACAACAGGTGGAAACAATGGATCCTATGCAAATCACAAGGGAAGGAAGAATGGTGGTGTTCAAGAGCCTATTCTGCCACAATTACCCAGTCAGGTTATTGTTCCATAAATACAGAAAATAAAATTTTAATATTAAAAAGAATTGTCAAAAAATTGGGGGCCCAGACCCCCCTGCCTCCGGCCCAGAATGTAATCATGTTGCCAAGTGGTACTATCTATTTTTGTCGATTTTGGTGTTTAAATATTGAAATCTCTTTTCTTAGAGCCTGTGTGAGAGAGATTTTAATCCAATTAAATCTTTTGCAATTACACTTTACAGTTAATATTGTAATTTTAAGTGATTGAGATTTTGCATAGTGAAATTTGTAATGTTTGGTGCGAAAAAGGGAAACATGGGACACTGGTTGCAATGCCAAGTCGGTTGATAAATTATAAGTTGTCGTATTTACTATTGATATCTCATTATTATCTCCATCAAGTGGTGATTCGGGTGAATGGTTAGACCAAAAATTGGAAACATCGAATATATTTATGGTTTTTAATTATTCGGACAATTTAATGAATCTCTTTGGATATTTTGGTATCGAATTTGATATTACAATTTTACGAACCACAAGCAGTTACAAGGTTAGTGCTTCCTAAATTATAATGGATATCCTGATCCAATTACAGATTTCACAATTGTATTGTGTCAAATTGTCTTCTTTTCCACTAGAACACTTCTATTTATGTGGCATCTGTCAAATGAAAGAAGTCTTAGATCAACAACTGAAATTTATGCATCTTATGTATCAATACAAATCAAATAAATCATACACACCAACATAAACTATGAAAATTGCAGAAATTTATTATCACGTTTCGTTACCAAATGTATTATAATGATTTATTTCTTGCAAATCATCTTCTAAAATGTATATAGATTTCGAAGGAAGAATTGAATAGACCTGTTGCGCAATAAAAATCAAAATACTACAACCCCTTCAAGAAAATGTATTCTGGTCGATTTTTGTAGAAGATGATGTTTCAAAAATATGTGTCAAAGAACAGATATTCTCCAATACATTTTTTTAGAGGGTGTTTGGTGAAAATTAAAATAAGATTTTTAATAGATTGTAATAGAAGTTTTTGAAATGTATAGTTGAAAAGTTGTGGGACCCATGAAAGATGTGGTTAATATTGATTGTTGGACTCTGACTTGAATTAAAATCATATTTTAATCCGAACCAAATAGGGGCTTAATCCATGTCTGATTTTTGATTTGTCATTAAATGTGAATTTGGTTGAATTCAAAATGCATCAGTTATGGGTTATATTTTGGAAATTAGTATATTTAAGAATAATTAATATTTGAATTAGTATTTTTTAAAAACATTACCATCACACAGTAACTTGGGAATTATTTATTATTATGTGAAAATTACACAATTCCCTACCTTTGGAGATCTAAATTCTAAAATCAGATTTTAAATTTTAAGTTTTAGATACATGTTTTTTATATTTAATTAAATATTAATAATAAGTTGTTTATTTAAATATTAAACATTAATTATACAATTTTCCCAATGTAATTAGTAATTAATTTCATTCCACCAAACCCTAATTACCCTCTCTCTCTCTCCACCTCATTTCCCTCTCCATCTCTCCCCTCTATATCTGATTTATTGCAAACGCCGCCAGTGATTCCACTACAGTTACCGCCTTCGACTGTTCCAAAGTCTTCTGAAGTGGTCAACACTCTGGCCAGCTCGAATTCTTCATCTATGTCGTCGACGCTCAGCAAAACTCGATAGCGGCCATGTGGAAGGGAGGTGAAGCGGCGCTGCACAACGAAGCAGCGATGGTGGAAGTGCGATTTTTAGGACAGCGACGGTGGAGAGGAAGTGCGATGGAGAAGACGCCAGTCGCTTCTCATAGCGACGAGCTCCACTATGGTCTCCGGCGATGGAGAGGAAGCCAGTCGCTTCTCACAGCGGCGAGCTACGGGAGTTTAGACGGGTATTTTTTGATTCAATTTTTTAGTGGTGTTTGCGTTGTGGTGGCTGATCTGCGTGGTTGTGGTGATGGGTTAGGCTGTTTTGGTGGCGATGGTGACGCTTGTGGTGAGTTACGGTTGTGTTGGCACCGTTAGCTCTAGTGGTTGTGGTGAGTTACAGGATGCGGTAGCGGCGTCGGAGAAGGAAAGCTGTCTAGTTAAGAAAAGGAGAATTTTCCCACCAATGGTCGTGGAGGTTATATTGGATGTGATGGTGGTGTTGGCGGTGCTGTGTGTTTGCCGGAGTTGTCGTGGTCATGGTCGTGGTGGTGGCAGTCGTAGCAATGGTTGTAGGTGGGATGAGATGGGGCTTGGTGTCCGTGACCAATTATTTGGTTGATTATGACCAATACTGTGACCTGTAAATTTTCAAGATCTATTGTGAGTTGCGACCAATTATTTGGTTGATTGAGCCATGTGCAAAAAAACCATGTAACCTGTGCTGTGATCCTTTGAAATTAACCTGTGAATATAAAAAAAAAAAAAAACGTGAGCCATGTGCAAAATATTTTGTGACCTATGTTGTGGCCATTTGAAATAAACATGTGACTATCAACAAAAATGTAAGATATGAGCCTTATCATGTTATCAATCATTATAAGCAGATATAAAATTAATCTGTGACCTATAAAATTTTTGATTTGTGACAGAGAAAAATTTGATTTTGTGATCCATGACCAATAAAATAATCTGTGACCTATAAAATTATTGATTTGTGACCTTGAAATAATTGGTGATTTATAAAATTTTGGATTCGTGACCAAGAAATAATCCGTGACCTATAAAATTCACAAATCAATACAGACGGGTCACAGATCTATATGATCAATTAATTTGATAGTTATGACCATATTGTATAGAACTGTGGTTAATTATTTCGTCGTTAATGTCACAGTCACAGTCACAGTCACAGGTTTGAGGTCACTGATCACAGTTACAATCGTTAAGGTCATGTTAGATATTTTTCATCTTTTGCGTGTTCATGTTTTGTTTTGCGAATGTTTTGCCGTCCCGACTAGTATTTGCCGCTACGCAACGAGGATCGAGGGGGCAGCGCCCCCCGTGGGGGCTCGAGGGCAACGCCCCCGAAAGAGAATTTTATTTTCAGAAGTCTTTGAATAGGTATGTTTCTTCAAACAGATGCGTCCATTCATTTCAAGGGACAGACCTATTCAAAAGGTTGCCTCCATTTCTATATATTTTGGGCGAATTCTCATTTGCAAGATACATTAAAAAATTTGTTATTTTCTATTCTTCTCTCGTTTCTCTTGGCATCATCAGTTTCATTATAGAGTATTTTCTTGGTTTGATCAAATAGTCACAGTTTGAATCAAACGCCTCCATTGTATCCTGAGAGAGATTTTCTATCATACTCCAGTCGTGACTTTGTTGGAAATGGGAGAAATATCTCTTAAAAGATAAAGATTTTCGTGCCTTGGAGTTCATTAGTTCTTTTCAGATTTTCTTATATATTTCCCAACAAGTCACAGATCACAGTCACAGGTTAATTATATGTCACAAATTAATATAAACGAGTCACAAATCAATATTAACAGGTCACGTGTTGTTTTGTAGAGTCACGGTTCGGAGCAGTCGTCGAAATAAATTGACGGCGGAACGATCACAGAAATAGTCGCCGAAAGTAGAGCAGTCGCCGGAATCGGAGTAGTCGCTGGAACGGTTGTCGGAGCGGCAATGGTGGTGGAGGTGGGGTGTGTTAACTATATTATATATATAGTTACAGAAATGATCTAATGAGCACCGGTGCTCATCTTATCCTAAGCACCGATGAGTTGGCACATTAATTCATTGGTGGATAAAGATTTTGTGAATTCCAATCCACCAATGAATTAATGTGCCAACTCATCGGTGCTTAGGATAAGATGAGCACCGGTGCTCATTAGATCATTTCTGTATATAGTTATATGTCAAATATTTGATTTTAGAAATTTCAAAGTTGTTTTCTTATTTTTGAAATGATATGTGGGGTAAATCTGATATATGAATTTTTCCCTTTTATTATTGGGGCATATATGAAATTTTCCGCTAAGTCAAAACCTTGGCTCATGACTCAAAACGTTTTTGTGTCATAGGGATTCTGAGCTGATCCATACCGGCCTTGGGCGGCCCAACCTATTGAGATGGACCTTGTTATATCTTGAATAACATAAAGTTAATGGGCCTAGTACAGGCCATTAAGAACCCATACCAAAAAAAAAAAGGCCTAATAGCTCAACAAGCCTCAAGCTGAAAACACTGCCAATTCAACATGTGTGAAATACTTGTCCAAGCTGTTTACTCCATTGAAAGAATTTATTTGGATTCACGTAGGCTAATTATCAAAATTCAAATTAATATCTGGACTATTTCTTTCAATAAGATTGACATTTTAGAATGAATTCCCAAATCTAACGTAGTATCAAAGTCCATTAAAATCAAACAAACAATTTAATCCAGTTAGAACTCAAACGAGCACACCAATTTTAAGATTGGTTTCCTTAAATGAACCATCATTTTACTGGGCATGTTAATGGATAAATTTTACGACTACTAATTAACAAAGTATAGATCAATATATAAAAGTTTGAACTACTCTTCTTAATAATGTGGACATCTTAAGATAGAACACTATGTTTTAATATAGTCGATCTACCAAAATGGACTAGTTGTCAGGCTACGGAAGGAAACTATAGACCAAGGGCCTGTTCGGTACAGTTTAAAATCTAATTAAAATTGAAAATATGGCCGTTATTGGGTCTCACTCGTCTAATAAAAGTCAACAATAACAGCTAGTTTTTCAATTTTAATTCAATTTTAATCTCTACCGAACACGCCCCAAATATCAAAAAATGAGGGTAAGGTCGACAAGTAACTAGAGAAAATAGCCCAACCGATAGGAAATATTAATCAATCACAAGAATGATGACCAAAGATCACCTGATAAAGGGAAAACATCAGAGGCAAAGATAATTACAAAAGTTTATTTCAACCATCATTCATATCAATTATCTTGACTTTTTTTTTTTTTTAATCCAAACCTTGACTCGAGCTTCGAAAGGTATATGAAGAAAATCCCTTCAGGCGCCCGTGACATTGCTATTGGAGTCGAGGCGGAAAATACACCACCGACAACCAATTTTTTTTTCTTTTTTTTTTTTTTAATGTCTATTTCTTCTTTTCTTTCTGTATCTTTGTAACAAATTTCCAATCAAACCACAATACTGTACAACTTCTAATACAATTGGCTGCAGTGGAATTGCTTAAGTCAGGATTCGAACTCAATACAACGCTTCGTCGTCACACAGCCGGTGATACTCTCTAATGTGACAAGATTTGTATTAGAAAGGATAGTGAGTCTAACTCAACTTAACAAAACGGCTTCTTAGGGGAGGATTACCCTCACCTTATTAAGCGGATCGTGTTAATATCACCAGCCTATGTGAAATTCACGCACATCGTGGACCATACCAAACAATTGTGAATAAATCGATATTGGGTGCACCCAACATTGCAAAATTGGGTCTGCTCTGATACCATATTAGAAAGGATATTGAGTATAACTCAACATAACAAAATCGACTTTTTAGGGAAGGATTGCCCTCATTTTATTAAGTGGACCGTGTTAATATCAGAAGCCAATGTGAGTTTCTAATAATTTGTGACTGAGGAGCCATGCCGCAACTTTTCCCATTGATCTTGCTCTTTCAAAGAAGCCTTATAGTAAGTGCCGTTTTACATTCTCCCTAATTACCAAAGATATGGCACTTTTTTCTCTTCCAATGTATTATTCACTTTTTATAACGTTTTATTATTTACTTTTTTACCTCGTCATATTTTATTTCCAATTTATTATTCATTTTTTATCCACGCATTATATAGAACTCGTTCTCTAAATTATAATTTCAGTATCCTCAAACAAGTTCAGTTTGAATTCCCCTTCTCTAAGATCAACCGAAGTATTTTCCAATATGGACTCATCTATTTCCGTGATGATTAGATTATATCGATTGATATGTAATTTTAAATATATGATACAATTTTATTCAAGATGACGTACCACTGAATATCACTTAAAATTTTTGCTTATTTTTAAATATCACTTTCTTTTCTTTTCTTTTCTCTCTCTCTTGCTTATTTTTGCCTCTTATTAAATTTATATTAGAGATGAAATATGAATTGTAGAGGAATCCATTGGAGATGAGTTTTGAATTAGGCAATTCATTATATATTAAAGCCACGTAGAATAGAAGTTCTATTATTTGAATAATGTTTCATTAAGAGTCTAGATAATTATCGATTTATGTAGCAGTGGAGTCACTGTCACTTTGATCAATGTCTTAAAATTCATTCAAACTTTATTGGACAATATAATTGTAACACACCGCCATTTGAACATATGATCATTTAGATTTAGTACTCCTTGAAATGCATTAGATCAGCTGATGAATTAATAATAATAAAATATTAGTGACCAATATACAATTAAGCTAAAAATTCAACATCCTCGACTGTCTTTAACATAATACAATAGTTAAACATAATAAATACCAAGTTTAAACCTATGCCAAACTTTCAAGTCTGAACCTGAAGAACACCCTTTTACTTTATTTTTCACAATATTCAATGCTATTCTTGTACATAAGCAAATCCATGAAAATCCAATATCAATACGGCTTTTCTCCAATATAATTTCCAGGCGGATAATAATTACATGTCATAAATACATCTCCACTGTCACAAATAACTCGAGCACACCCAATTCTCCTCGTATTTTTCCAAACAATCTGTGTGTAATGACCACACATCTGCCCTTCTTCACAAGAATTTGTTCTATAAGTATAATATTTCTCTTCACCGGCCCAAGCACCAACGGCATCCATCGGAGTCCACGTCGACCCACTTCCCCAATATATATTCTCCCCAAGCTTGAAGTCACCTTCAGGGAAAGAGTGCATCAGTTGACAATCTTCTCTTCTCTGTCCAGCCCACCATTTTGCATAGTTTTCTAGTTTAGTGTCCCACATCAGAGGAAATTCTAGTTTTGCTGCTCTTACTAAATTGTGGTAATACAAGAATTGTATAGCTTCTCCAATGCAATTCCAGCATAGCTGCTTTGAGATTTTGTATACAGTTGCGTTATCAGGACGTTTCTCGGCGGTCACAGTGGCTGGCTCCGCCAGTGTGCGGCTGGGAATGGTTGCGAGAGTTATGAGCAAAATAAGTAGTACAGTCTTCATTTTTCTAGGCTATTGCTAGAACTTTGGATGGGGTCACTGAACAATATGCCTTGGGGTATTTATATAGAAAATATAATGTTTATGAATACACTGTGTATGACGCAACGCGAAATAAAGAATTTAAGCTAAAACATTAAGAATAGAAATCTGGAATCCTCAAGATAACGAAGGATAAACTCAAGAAGTTTTATTAATTCAAGTATGATCAAAAACAAAGAATTGACCATTTATTTATAAGGGTTTAAATGAAAATCAGGTCTAAACGAACTAAAATTGTAAAGATTTTGAAATACGTTTTAGATTTGGTTATTGTCCTCCAGTGCATACAACAAAAATAATTTGCTTCGAGATGATATGATTTGCAGGGTTGGAGAAAACTCGAACATGCAATTGCGTGTGAGGTGGGGCAAAATGAGATATTATCGGTCGATATTTTGTTAAGAAAAATTGGACAGAATTTTGAAATGTACAAAACAATTATTGAAAGGTCTCGTGAACGATACCAGGGTCCATATGTTAAACCCGTGAACTGCCTTCATTTTCCTACAGTACACCATCGACACCAATGATAGGACACGTCGCAATTTAATACACCAAATCAAGGATCGTGACTAAATGTTGGCTGAGCGTGAAATTCTTTTCATATTTATCTAGCTTTGAAACAATCCAAGCAAACTATTCATCACAAATAATGCCTTTTTTTTTTTTCCAATCATTACTTGTGGGTAGGCTAGAAGAAGTGATTCTGCATTGCATATCATGCTTTTAGAAGCTACTTTTTTAACTAAACAAAAAATATTTTTTTAAGAAATAAGTGAATCATTTTTTCTTACACAAAAATACTTTTAAGACATTCAAGCATAGGAGTGTCAATTTTGCTCATCTACTTGGGCAACCTGTGGCTTGACCGGAAAAAGTACGGCCGACTCGAGCCGAGCCCCATTTTGGGGCATCGGGCAAGCTCGTGTCATTGGCCATTTTCGGCCCGTGACGAGCCGTGCCTAAGAACGATGCCTTTACTATTGTCTGTTATTAAAAAATAAAAATTGTGAGCTGACTCGGGTCGAGCCTAGATTTTTTGGGTTGAGCAAAGCTCGGCTCGATTCGGGCAAAAAAAGACTCGAATCATTTTTACTCCAGTCGAGCCCGAGTTTCGAGTTTCAGTTCAACTTGTTGACATCCCTATCCAAACATTCATAAAAAGTTCTTTTACAAATTTGTATGCTATTTGAATCTTAGTGCCCGTTTGACACCCGTTTTTTCACAAAAATTTTCTTTTTTCTACAGTTTCTTTTTCAAAAAAGTGGGACCCATCACCCAGATCTATTATATTCCGTCAGAAATTGTACCTTCCCACTTGCATTAAATTGGTACTTTCCAACAATTAAAATATTTGTTCCAATAATGCCCTTTCATAGTATGAATAAGTTGAAAAGGGATGAGGGTATTTGTGGAAAATTGTAATTAATTTGTCAGGGCAAAATCGGAAATAATCCTCAACGGGAAAATGGGCATTAATTTGGAATCTAACACAAAGTTTGACTCTAAACATTTTGTCCTCCTTTACTGTTGTAGAATGAGTTTTACAACCAAAAAACGGATGCCGTCTTGCACGCAAAAGGGCAATTGAACACAAAAACCTAACCCTCATTTGGATGAGGTGGTGAATAAAATGTATTATTAGTTTATGGTATTTTAAATAGCACTGACAGAAGAATTACTTTATTTCTTCCACACAAAAAAAGACAAATATTTATATATTCTTTATCTCAATTCAATGTATTATATTGTCTTTCAAAAATGATTTGATCAGGATAAGTTTCAATAATCCAAGGATGATCATAGTTACAAGTCATGAATACACCTTTTCCATCGTCACATATCACTCGAGCACATGGGCGGAACCAGAGGGTCCTTGGGGGCACATGCTCCCCCAACTTTTGAGTTTTTTTTTTTGAATAAAATCATGTTTGGTATCGATTAAAATATAAATTTTAATTTAAATCAAAGTTAATAATTAATTTTAACAACATATTTCATGAAATCCATAACTATTTAACTTTTATCAAAATTTACTAAAATTTTGATTTTAATCTCCATAAAAAAGGGGCAAAATCATAATAAATTTTAATTTTTCTCTTTTTCTCTCACTTTTTAACAAAATCTTAACTCTCCAAACGAAATATTGCATTCTTAATACTATTTCGAAGTTTTCACGATCTAGTTTTCTACGTCGTTAATGGTGTACGAAACGATCAATTGTAGAAAATGCTACGAGTTGTCACAGTAAGTCGTTCAAAATTAGTATTTCGAAAATTTCAATAATATACTAACTTCAAAAATTTTTCGACGATCATACGTAATCGAATCTACAAATTGCTTATGTCATCTCAAAACTTATTTCGAGAACTACATTATAGGCATATCAAATAATCCAAACAGATATCGAAAATAATTAAAAATGCGTTAAACGTGAGTTTTAAAGAAAGACGTTTAACTCGCATTTTCTTTAAAAAAATTCAATTATTTTATTAACATTTATTATTTTTGCAATACAAATTTATCAATATAATTTTCATTCTTTTATTATTAAATTTTATATGGAATATGACATAAATTTTTTTCGAAATTTTATATCTGAAAAAGTCACATCCCATGAAAATTTTCGGGCAAAATTAAATGAGGTATGATTTTTTTGGACGTAAATTTTCGATTGTAAAATTTCTCCCAATTACTTTGTAAGTTCGATTGTGCTCCCTAACAAGTTCAGCGTTCGCCCTCTGCTCAAGCACATCCAATTCTTCTAGTTTCCCTCCAAATAATTTGCGTATCATGCCCACATTCTTGTCCATAGGCACCCATGTTCGATAATGATTACCACACATTTTGTGGACTTTAGTTTATCAATCATAATATGAATTTATTTGTTGTTATAATTATATAATTAATCTATATTAAAGAGTTAAGATTAGGAAGATTTTATTGCATAAAAAATTATAGTCATCTGTTGTGAGAAATTCGTCTATTATATGCTTTTAGCTCAAAATTTCAAAGGGTTTAATTTAATTGATATTCAAATTCCTCTACTTTTATTTTTTGTAAGTTACTCATTTGTGCGTCAACTCACGTGCTTGCTAGCATTTAAGGATTTGTAATTTAAAAAATGATGACTTATCTAGTGAATTAGAACAATCTATGTTCGAATAAACATGCTTGATAAATTAGAGGAGAACAAAAACTCACAAATTCACCCACTACAAAAAAGGGGCTCCACCGATCAAATGTGTAGCGACCAACACAACATGGTTGCTATAAGACACGATCAGGGACCAACTAATCGTTGGTGACTAATTTTGTTATGTTCTTTTGTGACCAATGTTTGGTCGCTGGTTCAGAGAATTAGGGACCATACATTTGATTGGTTGGTAAAGGTAGTGTGGGAAACGAGCAAAAAATTTTCCTTGTATGAAAACCGCACTAGCGACCACTAAATGGTCCCTGAACCTAATCTTCTGCAACCACCGATGACGTGGTTGCCAAAATATTTGGCGCAATTAATTCCCGCTTTTTAAAATGATTTTGGCATTTTCTAGCGACCAATGTTGATAGTTGCAGAATACCACTCTACTCCAGCGGCCACTAAATGGTCCCTGAACCTAATCTTCTGCAACCACAAATGTCGTGGTAGCCAAAAGCTTTTTTAAAATTATTTTGGCATTTTCTAGCGATCAATGTTGATGGTTGCAATATATCACTCCACTCTAGCGACCACTAAATGGTCCCTGAACCTAATCTTCTGCAATCACTAATGTTGTCGCCAAAACATTTGGCGCAATAAATTCCCACTTTTTTTTTTTAATGATTTTGGCATTTTCTAGCGACCAATAGTGATGGTTGCAGTATACCACTCAACTCCAGCGACCACTGAATGGTCCTGAAACTAATTGTCTGCAACCACCGATGTCATGGTCGCTAAAACATTTGGCACAATAAATTACGCTTTTTATAAATTATTTTGGCATTTTCTAGCAAAATAAACAGACCGAGACTATGTTTATGTAGTTTTAAAGTATTCCACTATAAAATAAACACATCGTCCTTTGCTAATTGAATTGGGCTAGCTACAATCCAAACCGAACAACAAAATTTTGAAACTAAACAGATTGACACCATGTTTCGTTATCAGTTCTTTTGATTCAAATTAGCGGTTCAGGCTTGACCCAAACTCTATTAACCATCAAAAAATTCCAGATGAATCAATTTTCAAGAGCAATACGACATATCAGTTAAAAATGAAAAAGAAAATCAGCAATACAGCATAGAGAATCTCATCTTCTACCCATTTTAGTACACTGTGAATGATGAAAGATTTGAAACTTGAGATGAGTTGAGGTGAGAGACTCGAGAAACAAATAGAAAATCTCATCTTCTCCGGTATCACCGCTTCTCTCGATACATAAAATTGATTTCTTTTTCTCATTATTTTTCAATCATTTGTATTGGTTTTTGAAAGAATTTCTAATTAGGGCTGTCCGTGGGTCGGTTCGGTTCGGTTCTGAAGATACCCGAACCGACCCAAAACTTTCGGGTATTTAATAAATGGACCCGTCGGGTCCAAATATAAATATGGAACCGTTCGGGTTCGGTTCCGTTCGGTTCGGTTCGGTTCGGGTCGGTTCGGTTCCGTTCGGTTCCGTACCATAATTAAATTTTTTAATATTTACAGCAACACTATATAAATACAACTAATGACATTTCATTCGTAACTTTTACAAATTAACGTAGCCCAATTCAAAAACATATAAATAACTAACCGTCCAAAAAGATTAATTCAATGCATACAAATATCAAAAAGTAGATATTAATATTACAGCAACACTACATAAAGTATATTCATTTGCTTCAACTTAAAATGGGCTAATGGGTTTTAAAAATGATTTGGGCTTTAAAATTAAAATTATGAAATAATCTGATTTATTTAATTAATTTGCTAATTTGTTTAGAAAAAAATAAAATAATTTAATTAATTCAATATAAAAAATAAAAAAATTATTTAGTTTCGGTTCTTATTCGGTTCTTCGGTTCTTGGTCTAGACCCGAGACCCGACCCAAACCCGTCGGTTCTCGATTCGGGTACCCGTTCGGGTATTTAATTTATGAAGAACCGCTCGATTCGGTTCGGTTCGGTTCGGGTTTGGTTCGGTCCGGTTCGGTCCGGGACTTTTGGACACCCCTATTTCTAATGGTGTTTTCTTAGCCCTATTTCAATGATTGTGTATTTATATTACATTGATTGTAAATTTTAAATGACGTTCGAAGATTTATAATTTTTTATTTGAATTCAGCTTTAGGAGAGTTTTACTTCGGTTTGATACATTATCTTCTTTTATTTTGTGATGTAGGACAATTAGCTTGGGAGTTTGAAGAAGAGATGGGTAGAAAATTAGCTAAAAGAGCTGCTGCTATTCCGAAGAAACAGGCATAACTTTAAGCTCGAGTGTTAATTTTCTATTATAATATGTTTTCGGAAAGGTATTTCAGTGCTCCATACCCACCCAATCCAAGGTTCCCTGGTTGACATCATTTCCATCCTCAAATTCTCTTTTTAAGGCACGTTGGCGGGTAGTTGAAGTTTTATCCTTTTTTTTTGTTTTTGCGTTTTTCTTTGCTTTGATTTAATGGATATCTATTTTGATCTTTTACATAAATTAGGGTTCTCAGAGACTATTTAAATGCTCTTTGTTATTAGAATAAAGGAGATTCATTATTGGTTTGCTATTATTTTTTGGTGGATTCCAGTTTTACAAGCTTGGGGTTCACGCTAGTAAACCTTTGAACTTCCGTTCTACGTCATTTTGAGTATTGGTGTCAGTATAGAAAAAAAACCATTTCTTTTCATAAAACTATTGCTTAGGAACAATTTTTTCTATGCAAATTATCTTAATTCTTCCCCTTTTTCCCTGCAAGTCATCAATTTTTAAAAAAACCTCTTATAGTTGTGATTATTATATTTAATTTTTCCCTACAATATATATATATATATATATACAGAAATGATCTAATGAGCACCGATGCTCATCTTATCCTAAACACCGATGAGTTGGCACATTAATTCATTGGTGGATAAAGATTTTGTGAGTTCCAATCCACCAATGAATTAATGTGCCAACTCATCGGTGCTTAGGATAAGATGAGCACCGGTGCTCATTAGATCATTTCTATATATATATATATATATATATATATATATATATATTTATTTATTTATTTATTTATTAACAAAAATAAACAAACCCTCCATAACCCATGTAAATCTTCTCTTTGCCTTCAAAATGTTTTCACCAAAATTAATTCTTATCACGCTCTATAACCCTCGCTTTGCCGCTTCATCTTATCACGCCCAAACCTAACTCAGATTTTTCAATTGACATGGCATTGATTTTTCATCAACAAATTTCGGTTTCATCTACAGCAAATTGTGTGTTCTTCAATCAATCTTCAAGGTTTGCACATCAATCCTATTTATTTTTTTGGGTTTAAACAAATGGTTTTGATTTCATTCTATATGCGCATATCACAATTGATTTCATTTTGATTTCATTCTCCAACCCACAGATGTTTTCCTTCACATAGGTAGGTCGTGTCTCAACTTTCAGAAATTGACTCTCCACATTGAAATATGCTTTCAGAAAAAAAATAGATTTTTAAATTGGGTGAACGGATTTGATTTTAACTTGGGTTGATTCAATTTTGGTTGCTGGTTTCCGAATTCCTTGTTCTTGAAATGTGTTAATGTGGAATTACAGATCTTGTTTTATCATTACATTAATTTGATGTTGAATTTTTGGAGATAGTTGGAGTATTAGATATAGGATTTAGTAAAATGAATTTGAAAAATTATGAGCTGAAGCTGTCTTTAGTTCAATATACACATTATTGCCTTTGATTTATTATGATGTTAACTGTATTGTTTTATCATTAGATTAATTTGATTTATGTTATATATGCAAACTGAATTGAAATGGAAACTAGGCTTTTAAATATTTGAGAGCAGTATTTTCCTTTTAGGTGCATCTCGTTCTTTCTCATTTCTCTATGTGTTAATTTGTCTATTTCAGTTAAGTAAATTCTGGTATCAATATGAATAAAAGTTGGATATGGTGTCAAGATAAGTTGTCTGATGAATACACTAATGGTGTTAAGTCATTCATCGAACTGGCAAAAAATCATCTAGACAATGATAACAAGACTTGTTGTCCTTGTCGGCACTGTCGTAATGTGTATGTTCAAAATATTGATGTGGTTGAGCGGTTGAGCGGCATTTATGGATGAAAGGATTTTCTCGGGACTATCAAAATTGGATTTTCATGGAGAACCATTGATAGTGAATTGTGTTGATGATGATTCAGAGGGCGTCCAAGCTGATGTGGAAGATGAGAAAGATGATGATATGATGGTAGCATCGCAAGATGCTACAGGGGAAATGCATTTTGATGTTACTGGAGATGGTTTTCCTGATGAACAAAATACGTTTAAAGAAGACTTTTCAGACCTATTTCGGGAAGCTGAAAAAGAGTTATATCCGATTGTACCAAATTTTCTGTATTGACATTTATAGTGAAGTTAATGCTTATTAAGGTGTTAAATCGTTAGAGTAACAAGTCATTCGATATGTTACTTCAATTATTAAGGGAAGCATTTCCAGAAGGAACTAAGATTGGAAAAACACTATACGAAGTGAGACGTATGTTACGAGAACTTGGTTTAGGATATGAGTCGATTGATGCATGTAAGTGGGATTGTGCACTATTTTGGAAAGAGAATAAAAATTTGGATAAATGTCTTGTCTGTGTTGAACCACGTTACAAATTTCAAAATGTTAAGGGTAAATGTATTCCTCATAAGGTCTTACAGTATTTTCTTATCACTTCAAGATTACAGCAATTGTTTAAGTCTCGATACACTGCTGTTGATATGAGATGGCATAAAGAGAAGCATCCTAACAAAGAAGGCGTGTTGAAGCATCCAGCGGATGGAGAAGCATGGAAGCACTTTGATGAAAAGTTTCCAACATTCTCTGCGGAATCTCGAAATGTTCTTTTAGGTCTTGCTACTGATGGATTTAACCCTTTTAGAAACATGAGTGCCTGATACAATATGTGGCCAGTGATATTGGTTCCATATATTATGTCATCATGGATGTGTATGAAGGAGAATTTTTTCATAATGTCGTTATTGATACCCAGTCCACAGGCACTCGGAAATGATATTGATGTGTATCTAAGGCCTTTAATTGATAAGTTAAAAGATTTGTGGGATAAAGGTATCATAACTTATGATGTGTCAAAAAATGAAAATTTAGAATGCATGCAGCAGTGTCATGGACGATACATGATTTTCCAGCATACTTTAACAACATTTTGATATTGTACAACAGAAAGAAATGGTGGAGTTACAACAATCACAAGCAGAGCTAGAAGATGAAGCAACTGTCATTGATGAAGTAGAAATATGTAGATGTGTCAAGACGGACGGGTCGGCCAGACCCGTGAAAATCGGATCGGATCGACTCGGGACCGCGGGCCGACCCGTGACCCAAGCGGGCGATTCACAAGTCAAGGAGGTGTGACCCACGAGTTTCGCGGGTTGCACCTTCACGAGCCTCGATTAACCCGTTAGCCCTTGATTTTTTTAATTTGAAAAAAAGGGGGGAGAGAGGCAATCTAGTTGGGATGTACTTAAACTATAAATTATAATAAAAGGTGCCAACCTAATTGGTATGTACTTATACTATAAATATTTGATAATAATAATTAGAAATGCATTTAGTTGTTATTTGTTTAAGTTAAATTTAAGTTTGCAAAATTATAAATAATTCATGTAACATTAAATTTGAATTCTATGTAAACATTTTTTGGTATAAAAATGAATTTATCATTTTGTACAATTCTTAGTTTACATTTAACAAAAAAAATATTCTTTGCTATAAATATGAAAATTTCTATATTTTTATAATTTTATTTATATAAAAAATACAGGCCAAATCTGAACAAACCGCGACCCGCAAGACCCGCATGGGCTTAACCCGGATGGGTCAGCGGGCAGGCCTGAGTTGTAATCCAAAATTTGTGGATTGACTCGGAACCCGTAGGGGGCGGGCTTTTTTTCACTAGGGCCGTTACCGAACTCATATATTGGCGGACCGACCCGGCCTGGACCACTCGGATTGACACCTCTAGAAATATGTGCTCAAGTTCTTGGTAAGAATACTGGAACTATTTCTAGGATTGGACTTGCTCCGCGCAAATCATACAGAAACACAGTCACAGCTCTCCCTAAATTGATGCAACAGTTGGAAATTCTTACCCAACGAGATAAAGAGAATGATAAAGTTATTAGTGAGCTTACACAAAGTTTCAAACAACAGGCGTTACTTATCTAGAGCCTTGTTGCACGAAAGGATATGAGTCAGCATCCTCTTACAGGACCGACCAATGATCCGCCTCCACCGTCGCCATCAGTTGGTGCTGCAGTACTATGATTATATTATTGAAGTTACAATTTGTATTTTCGTGGTTAAATATTAGACATTTATGATTATACTTTGACTATTAGTGCTTGTTATCCGTGCAGTACAATTTTCTTCTGCAGCCTCATTTTTTTGTTAAATTTAGTAATTGTGCATGTTCAAAATTGAAATATTGGACAAATTATTAGCAAGAACAAAAAAATATTAATTATAAAAGCATTGATACATACGTAAAGCAACCACATATTGGTTGATAGTATTTATTCTACAACCAAATTATGGTCACTAGAAGATAAGGAAAAAAATTATTGTCATTCACTGACCAAGATTTTAGTTGTTGATACTTACATTGTCCTTCAGCAACCAATGATTGGTCACTAAAGTTATCAATGTTTACCGACCAATGATTGGTCCAAGAAAGGTAGCACTACTCACCTACCATAGGCTGGTCGCTATTTCATTATCTTTACCAACCAATTATTGCTTGTTGTTAGTGTGAAAATATTTTGTCCTAAACTATTTACCGACCACCCTTAATGGTCGCTAAAACCATTCGACGACAATAAATTAACCAATTTTTTCCTTTATCAGCCACCAAAAATCAAACCCTGTAGCGACTAATACGTGGTCGTTGGAGGTTACATATGTAGCGACCAACTATAGTGGTCGCTGAAGAGATTTACCAACGGTGATTTTGCGATCATTAATCGACAACAAATATATAGTCGCAAACGACATTCAGCGACCAAGAAATAACATTTAGCTACCAACAAGTTTGGTCACTGGATGCAATTTCTTTTGTAGTGACCGAATCGAATTGAAATCATGATTTTGAAATCATTGGTTTGGATCCATGTGATTTAAGTTTCAGTCGTTTAATCAAAGTTTGGTTTAAGTAGTGTAATTTTATGTTTATATTTCAATCTAAGTACTATAGTGAAATTTCAGACAATATATTTATATATATTTTTCATTTATTTGAGATATATTATTTTTATGACTCTAAAATCGTAGTTTGTAATCAAATCAAACACAAAAATGGGTTTAATTTGGTTTCAAATTTTTGCAAACCGATTAAAATGTTTTGGTCTGAAAATAATTTAAAAATCATCCAAAATGAACTTGTTCACCTAATGATAAACCATTACGATTTTACTCTAAAAATATAAACAAAAATACATAAAACCTTTTCCAATTGACTCAAAAGCTCATGGCCCATTTGGTTTGTGTTTCGTTTTTCTGTTTTGCGTGTTTGTTTTAAAATTGTTAAAAATGCGTTTGATTTGTTGTTATGAAAAATTATTTCTCAAAACAAAAGGCTTGAACACACATTTGGTTTGAAATTTTGAACAATCGTTTTATGATATTTTACTCAATTTATTATATATACAATAAATTGGGTTCAAAATATAATAAATAAAAATAAAAATTAACGAAATGGACTAAGAATATTTTTGTGTAAATAACCTTTAAGAGTTTGAAATATTTTTATTTTTTATTTTTCTATTATTTTTAAAATTATAATTTTTTTCTCAAAATTTTATTTAATTTTTTTATTTTTTAGAATCTATCAATTTATTTTCCTAAATTTTATTTATTTAAAAATTTAAATTTTATTTTTCATATTTTTATTTTTAAAATTTTTAATTTTTTAAAAATTAATTTAAATAAAATTTTATTTAAACGTTTGTGTTGTTGGTAAAAGAATGAGAAGGCTTAACTATCGTGTTAGGCTATTCCACTACTTATAATAAGAATTAGGAAAACCTCAGGAAATCCTAGGTATTACATAAAGGACCTAAATATCCTTTAACACTCCCCCTCAAGATGGAGCATATATATTGTGTGCTCCAAGTTTGTTACAAATATACTTTATCCTTGAACCCCCTAACGGTTTAGTAAATATATGAGCTAACTGACCAGCTGAGTTTACATATTTAGTCTCAATCTGCTTCTACAACAATTTTTCTCTAATAAAGTGACAGTCAACTTCAATGTGCTTTGTTCTCTCATGGAAGACTGGGTTGGATGCAATGTGGAGTGTTGCTTGATTATCACATACCAGGTTCATCGGTGAAGTGTGTTCAAATCCAAGTTCTTCCAACAAATGTTTCAACCATGTTAACTCACAAGTGATATGTGTCATTGCCCTGTATTCCAACCATGTTTACTCTTCCAAGAGACAAGGTTATCACCAACAAACACACAATACCCAGTAGTAGATTTCCTATTTAGGGGTGATCCAACCCAGTCTGCATCTATGTAACCCTTTATTTGAGTATGTCCAAAATTTTAGTATCGCAAACCACAACCAGGAGCACCTTTCAGATATCAGAGAATACGAATCAACGCATCTCAGTGACAAATCATTGGACGATCCAAGAACTGACTTATAACACTAACAGCAAAGGAGATGTCTGGTCTGGTAACTGTCAGGTAATTCAACTTCCCAACATAATTTGGTGTTTGGATCCATTGAGCTGAATCTGTCAGTGGTATACCCTGATCTGGCAATAATTTGGTGTTTGGATCCATAGGCGAGTCAATAGGTTTTGCTCCTAACATTCCTGTTTCGCTCAATAGATCAAGGACATATTTTCTCTGGGACAAGTAAATACCTTGACTTGATCGAGCAACTTCAATCCCCAAGAAATACTTTAGGTACCCCAAATCTTTGGTTTGGAACTTACTATGCAAACACCTTTTGCGTTCTTGAATACCACTGTGATCATCCCCAGTAATCACTATGTCATCCACATACACAATTAGCAATATTCTGTCGACTTTACTATTCGGGTAGAAGACAGAATAATCGACTCAACAACGCTGAAGACCAAATTCAGTGACCACTTCACTAAATCTTCTAAACCATGCTCTAGGAGACTACTTGAGGCTATAAATAGACTTCTTTAAATGACATACCAAATCAGACTCTCCCTGAGCAACAAACCGAGGAGATTGCTCCATATAAACTTCCTCAGTTAGATCGTCATTTAAGAAAGCATTCTTGATATCAAGCTGATATAATTGCCAATGAAAAGTGGCAGCCAGAGAGATGAACAAACAAACAGAAGCGAGCTTGGCAACGGGAGAAAATGTCTCATAGTAATCAAGACCATAGACCTGAGTATAGCCTTTAGCAACTAAGCGAGCCTTGAGTCGATCAACGGTTCCGTCTAGATGAACCTTAAAAGTGTACACCCATTTACATCTAACCGTAGTTCAGGCGGAAGCGAGACAAGATCCCAAGTGCTATTCTGATATAAAGCAGTCATTTCTTCCTCCATTGCTTTTGCCCAACCAGGGTGAGTAAGGGCCACTGAAACAGACTTAGGAATAGAAAGAGAGAACAGAGAAGCAACAAAAGAGGAGTATGCACGAGATAGGTGCGCATATGAGACAAAGTTAGAAATATGATGGTTAGTACAGGTGCGCTTACCTTTCCGGATGGCAATGGGCATGTCCATGTCAGACATGGGCAGGTGTGCTGGAGAAGAATCTGAGGGCACAGAATCGATGCGCACAACATCGGAGGTGTCCTTCTGGCGACGAGAGTATACCTGCAAAGGGGTCGAAAAACGATTGAGAGGGATAGGATCTAGAGCGGAGGAAGATAGCGTAGGGGTAGGGTCAAGTGGCAAAGGAAGTGTAACATCCAGATCGACTCGAGAGGATGGAGCAGAAAAGTAAGGGGTGGACTCAAATAATGTAACATCTGCACACACAAATGAGTGACGTAAGGATGGACTATAATATCGATAACCTTTTTGCATGTGAGAATAGCCTAGGAAGACACATTTTAAAGCACATTGATCTAACTTGTCCCTACCAGGAGTCAACTGATGAACAAAACAAATACACTCAAATATGCGAGGAGGTAAACTAAATAAGGGTGAATGGAGAAAAAGAATGGAATGGGGAACCGTGCCTTACAGGGTATAGGATGGCATCCGGTTGGTTAGGAAGCAAGCTGTAAGAATCGCATCACCCCAAAAATGTTTGGGAACGTTCATCTCAAAAGGAGAGTACGGGCCA
The DNA here is from genome assembly GCA_035079005.1 of Fraxinus americana. NCBI lineage: Eukaryota > Viridiplantae > Streptophyta > Magnoliopsida > Lamiales > Oleaceae > Fraxinus > Fraxinus americana. The sequence continues at coordinate 8,284,166 of CM068726.1, read as the reverse complement.
CTTCTAGGAGATGACGATTCTTACGCTCAGCAACCCCATTTTGCTGTGGTGTGTGAGGGCAAGAAGACTGATGCAAGATCCCAGAGTACAACATAAATAAAGTAAAGGGCTGAGAAAAGTATTCCCGAGCATTATCACTACGAAGAATACGCACGGGTACATTAAATTGAGTTTTAACTTCAGCACAAAATGCACGAAAAATAGAAAATAATTCTGAACGATCTTTCATTAAATAAAGCCAAATAACTCTTGAAAAATCATCCACAAAAGTGATAAAATAACGAAAGCCAAATGTAGAAGTAACACGAGAAGGATCCCAAACATCTTAATGAAATAAACTAAAAGGACTCGATGCTCGAACATGAGCAGGGGAAGCAAATGAAACACGACGATACTTACCCAATTGATAAATCTCACACTCTAAAGAAGACAAATGACTAAAACTAGGAAAAAGTAACTTGAGGTTGCCAAGGCAGGGATGACCAAGACAACAATAGATCTGGTGAGCAGATGCAACAGCAGGACATGCAGTAGATGGGTGTGCAGGATGCTATGATCAAGGTAATAAAGGCCATTTTCCTCATGCCCTGTGCCAATCGTCTTTCGCTTCCTCAAATCTTGGAGACTGACAGAATCGGGAAAAAAGGAGACAGAACAATTGAGATGTTTGGTGAGTTTACTAACTGACATCAAATTGAAGGAAAACGAAGGAATATACAAGACAGAGGAGAGAGATAAGGAGGGTAAGGGGTCCACTGTACCAATGCCATGGATAGGAACAGTGGAACCATTAGCAACCGTAATAGCAGACAACGAAGAAGATAACTGAATATGCGTAAATAAAGAAGATGTACCTGACATGTGATCAGTGGCAGCAGAATCGATGACACAGGGTGTGGGAAGGGATGGACGAATGGAAAGACAAGTAGAAGAAGTACCTCGTTGAGCTAAAGAAGCAATAGGAAGAGATGTCTGCTGAGATACCCTATACTGAAGGATCTTAGCATATTCCTCATTAGATATGTCCTTAGTTGCCTGAGATACTGGAATGGTAGGAATATCTGGATCAGATGTCACTGCATTGGAAAATTTGGGTGGAAGGCCAACCAAATCCCAACATGTGTCTCTATTTTGATTCTCCAACCCATAAAAAGAGCACTGACGAAAGGAGCCACGACCATGGCCACTACGTCCACCTCGAGGGCCACTACCACGGCGACCACGAGAGAAACCACCACGACCACCACCAAGTGGATCATCTCAATTTCGTGTGGGAATTTGTGTAACAAGTGCCGAATGCTCAGATGACGTAGACGAACCCGAGCCAGAAACAATATCCTTGGTAGTGCTACGGGAAACGCGAGAATACATTTCAGTGATGGTGGGGAGAGTAGCACTCGAAAGAATCTGAGATCGAACTGGTTCGAAGTTTGGATGTAACCCAGCCAAGAACTTCATGACAGCCATCTGCTCACGTTGCTTTTGCATTTCTTTCGGATCGATAGTCAGTGGTAGGATAGTATTCATCTCCTCATAGAGGCGGTTGAATGTGGCAAAATAATCTGTAACAGATTGCGTGCCTTGCTGAAGTTGGAAGTACTCCACTGATAAATCATACATCCTAGTGAGATTACTAGAGTATAACACACGAAGATACTCCCATATATCTTTGCACGTATCTAGATGAGTACGGAGATTAGCTACCTGAGGCTCCATCGAATTCCACAACAATGTTACATTCTGAACATCGGCCTGAATCCAATCGTCATACTTTTTATCACCTGTTGTCGGGGCGGATTCCGTGAGGTGACGGTGTTTCCCTTGTCCAGTTAGGGCTATTTTCACAGCCTTAGACCAGTTTAAATAATTGGTGCCGTTCAACTTACGGGTTGTTAATGGTTGAGGTGTAAGCATCGACATTGCTACTCTCCAATCCAACAGGTAATAAATAGCTCGGGGAACAAACCAACAATACACGGGGCTCAAACAAAGAATAGGAAAATCATAACCAGACTTACGAGCAAGAGGAGGGCTGTCTCACGAACATAAACCAGAACTCACGAATATAAAACAAGAACCAGAACTCATGAACATAAACCAAGAACCAGTAGAATGAACACCAGCCCAAGTGCAGGTCCGACGAAGCTCCGACAAAGGTCACCAAAGCTCGGAATGGCCAGGAGAAGGTCCGGCGACGCTCGGAATGATGGCGGATCGGAGTGGGCTGGTGACGGCGAGGGCGGATTTGAGTGGGCTAGGTGACGGCAAGCTCGGATTGGCCGGGACGGCGCTGGAACAGAGTGGGCTGGGTGGCTGCGAGGTAGCTAGGTTTTTTTTTTTTTTTACGTGTTTTTTTTCTTTTTTTTTAAGAATAGGCTGACAGAAAAAAAAAAAAAAAAGGAGAAAAAAAATGTTCGAACAAATCTTATGGAATTAATTTCCTATAAATTTGCTCTGATACCATGTTGTTGGTAAAAGAATGAGAAGACTTAACTATTGTGTTAGCCTGTCCCACTATTTATAATAAGAATTAGAAAAACCTTAGAAAACCCTAGGTATTACATAAAAGACCTAAATACCCTTTAACAATTTGTTTTCCATTTTTGAAGTGTTTTCAGAATTTTCACTGAAAACACTCAAAATGTCAAAAATTTGTTTTGAGTTTTATATTATAAATTTATTCTTGTTTTCGAAAATAATAGACCAAATACATTTCAGTGTTTTGTAGAATTGAAAACTAAAAACATATTGAAATTAACAAACCAAATGCAACCTCAATATTTTTGTCCACTTTTAACAATTGGTACTTCATATTACATATCAAAAATAGAATACAAGTGAGTTGGAATATAGATGGAAAGGTCTTTTTTAAGGGCTGATGTCGAACAACTATCTAGCTACTAATGCTTTATTATATTTTGATATTGTAGCGTTATTAAATTAGGTATGGTGTAGCATGTGCAACTTTATTTCTAGAGATAGAAATAGAGTTCCACAATCTTGCCTCTTATCTTGTTTTTTTTTCCCCAACAAATATTCATTGAGTTAACTCTGTGTGTGTGTGTGTTTTTGGTCTTTTGTTCGTGATGATGCAATTAAATGAAATAGGATCTGCTGGCTTTCCTTAAAAAAAAAAGTGAACAAAGTAAAAGAGTTGAGTGATAACAACTTCTCTTGATAATTGTAAATTGCAATACACATTTCAATTTGTATCAGAATAAAATGTGGAAGCCCCATAACTTCATTAATGGGCCACCAACAGCCTGTGGAAAGGGTCCAAAGAAAAAAAGTTTCTATGCATAAATCTATGAAATTTAAATGAGAAAAATTCATTTCTCCTACTTTATCTTTACCCTATTTCAAAAATAACAAAATAACTTTCACATTTCAAATATCAGATATTTTAACCTATACATACACATATATATATATATATATATATATATATATATATATATATATATATACAGAAATGATCTAATGAGCACCGGTGCTCATCTTATCTTAAGCACCAATGAGTTGGCACATTAATTCATTGGTGAATAAAGATTTTGTGAGTTTTAATCCACCAATGAATTAATGTGCCAACTCATTGGTGCTTAGGATAAGATGAGCACCGGTGCTCATTAGATCATTTTTGTATGTATGTATGTATATATATATATATATATATATATATATAAAATTAATGCACCCCCACCGCTCCGGTGACCGCTCTGGTGACTATTCCGACGACTGCTCCAGCGACTGTTCCGATTCCTGGAATTGCTCCAGCTATCGTTCCGGCGACTACTCTGATTCCAATAACCGTTCCGACGACTGTTCTGATTCCGACGACTCATGTCACAGGTCACAGTTCAGGTCACAATCCAATTCACAAGTCACAGCCCAGGTCACAACTTAGGTCACAAGTCACAGTCCAGGTCACAACTCAAGTTACAATTCAGGTCACAAATCAGGATTTTGTTCATAGTCATGAGTTATTTTCAGATGATCACACCACAGGTTACAAAATATTTTTGCACTTGGTTCAGATTAATATTTAGTCATAAATTGTCAAATTTTAATGTCACAGTTAATCCATTATGCAGTCACAATTAGTCCATTATGCAGTCCCAGTTGGTCACGAAACACAACACAGATTCAAACGCCGCACCAACACAGATTCAAACGACCGCCTGTCAAGGATACTCTCTCCATGCCACAAATACCGAAGCCTGAAGAAATAGAATTAACATAATCCACTTCTTCTCGAAACTCCTAAACAAATTCCAAAATGACCTCGTCTCAACAAACCCTTTCTTTCCCACTTTCTTCCCCTACTCTGTAACAAAAAAAATTACTCCCAACATCAATCGACCATTTCAGCTTCTCAAAACACCTCTTACTCCAAAAATACTTGTTTATATCATCATAATTCCTCCAAGCAGAGTGCGGTGCAATGCCATTCCTCTATTATCCAGCGAAGGCCCAATAAGGGCGTACCCGGGAGAAGACATCGCCGGAGAAGACAGGAGAGGAGGAAGAAGGGAGCAGTGGTTATTTCACTTCATAGCGGCAGCGACCGTGGCTGAGGATTTCGGTGGGCATGGTGGCGGCGCAGTGGTAGAAGTGAGGGAGAGGAGAGGACTGAGAGAAGGAGAGAGCGAGAGAGGAGTGAGAGACGTGAATTTAGGGTTTGAAATTAATTTGGGGGTGGGGTGGGTTGTATGTATATATTAATTTTTATAATATTATTATTAATATTTAATTAAATATAAAATATCTAATTTTTGAAAATTAAAACTTGAAATCTAATTTATGAATTTGAATCTTGAAAAGTAGGATTGCCTGTAATTACCACAATTTAAATTGGGTTAACTAGGGCAAATATCTCCATTTCTTCTAAAAGCTGAAAAAATAGTAAAATACTATATGTTATAAATTAGAGGGAAAAAGAGATCAAAATAGAGAAGCCAATAAATTTGTGTGTTTTACTAAGAATCAAAACTCCATATTTATAGAAAAAACTAAGGTTATAAAGGATACAAAAGTCATAATGATTAAGGCTGTATGGATATAAAAATCATTTATAATACTACTATATGTACAACACTCTCACTTGAATGATTATTTACACAACAACTATCTTATTGAAACATTATTTGGCAAAAACACGATTGGACAAAAATGCCAACAAATGAGAGAGAGAGAGAGAGAAAATAATTTGGAGTAATAAAATGTTGTTTCGTTAAAACTTTGTCAAGAAAATCTAGTGGGATTGAAAAAAAAATAGGACATTCACTTCCATTGATTTCAATTCTTGTATTAAGCGATCCATGTCTTGTATGTCAATGTGTTCAATATTGATGTCTTATACGTTTTCAAGAAAATTCAGTGGGACAAAATTTGATAATTGTAGTAACATGATTATTCAAAAAATAGTTCTTGTTAATCTCTTCAAAAGCCTCATACATATAAAAGCATTAATTTGAGGGTAAATATCATGTATATTATGGACATTTATTACACAAAAAATATGCCTAATTAAAACCTTAATACAAAAAGCCTTGTGGAAAAAAATCATAATGAATGAAAAATAGTACATTTATTCTTTTGAATAGACACAAATGTTGTCTTATTGAAAACTTATGAAGTAAACTCAATGGAACAAAACCTCGATCAAAGAAAAATGAGTACAACTCTTATTTACACCACCTCATGATAATATCACTTGGATTATACTTCCAAAATAGAATCAAAATCATACAAGATAAATTGTCTATAATCACATTTATTACTTGTGAACATTTCATATTTCGACTTTACTTTTTTCATTTTCATTTTACATAAGTATATACTTTTAGGTGTTCAGAATGTAGATCTACAAATTTCAGATTTCTCTAGTAAATTCAATTTTAGTATGATAGCGTCATTTTATTTCGATTCCTTCATATTCATGATATGATGCAGTACATCATGTGCAAAAGTGTCGTCGACAACTTTTACTTTTTCAATTCTATGTCTTTTTTTATAACGACATAATTTATAGAAATATCTCAATTTTCAATATATCAAGTACTTAAACCTCTTATGGGATTTAATAATTGGTTATGTATTAATACTCATCAAGGGTATATGCCTGCTTAATGTAATCATTTTTGCAAATTGCTCCATTTTTGTCTGAAAACTTTTATATTAGAATCGAATATATTTTACGCTCAGGCGCGTTATAGATATATCAAATTTAATATTAACTAATTATCCTCCGATACGTTAATTCAAGTTGGAGCATTTAAAGTTGGTGTATGAGATATTGTTGATCTCTTTGATCAGTAAATATATCTAAATGAATCATCATTCAAAATTTTCTTTGTGTGGATTTAGATAATGATGCATTTGTATATTATTTCCAACTTTTCATTTATTCTCAACATTCTTTACTTTCCATCTCAATGCATTGTGGTCGATCAATTTTACATTTATTGCACTATCAAAATAATTAGTTGGAAAAATTAGGTTTCTAACCATAAGACAATTATAATACAGAGAATTATAGTGTTGACATAATGCGTAATAACATTCCCTAAATAAAAAGTACTAGTTCTAATTAAATTAATAGGAGACATTTAAAAAATAATAGTGTCAAATCATTTGTAGACATCCCCATTAATATCTATTAAAATGTTGAGATTTAGGATCACTAGCATTAACAAGACACATCGTCTAAATTGTGTAATATGAAAATTATGCTCATAATTTAAAATTTGAGCAATAATTTCACAAATTTCAAGTTACGAACACCGTACAATCATCTAGTATACCTATTAAATCTATTATATACGAATAATATTTAGATGGTCAACGTGGAGAATGGTGGAGCTCCATATATCACCCTAATTAATTTTAAAAAATATAGGGAATTCAATCTGTATTTAGTTAGTGATGGTTAATGACCAATAATAGAGAGAGCAAATATCATATAGTTCTTTATTGGATTGAAGGATCTTCGGTTCTTCGTTAAATATCCATTTGAATTCTTAATTTAGTATCATTATTGATCCACTAATGATCCAACTGGTCATTCTAAACAATAATACATTCAGTAAGTGAACTTCTAATTCAATATAATGTTTGATAATTATTCAATCAAACAAAAGACAGTCAACTTTTGAAAATATGATATGACATAAGTTATATGTTTTCCATCAGTAATAAATACAAATTCATAAATTACACATATGATATATATTTTGAGATATGTACTACTTCGAAAGTACTTTGTATTTTACTATTATTTTTTCAAAAGCAATATTTCAATAATTTTTTGGAATTTTATAATTTATGCTCTTCTGGAGCGAGTAATATTGTACTCAACAACATGTTGTGTTATTAATTTAATACTTAAAAGAACATCTAAAATGTTTAATCATTTTAAAGACACAGAGAGTGTTTAATAATAATCATAAACGTACATTTTCAACAACATAAAGCAAATAACACGTGCATGAGACCAATATAAAAAGGTCTAATAATTACTTCAATTAACCACTATAAAAAATATTATAATATAATTAATTGGGAGGCTTTATCCAAAAATATGCATATTTACTCTTAATTTTCAATATCAAAAAATTGATTTTTTTTTTATTAGAAGACTTGACCAAAAAATAAATTGCTATGCATTAGAAAATTATTGACTATATTATTTACGGCTTTCCAATGGAGAAGAAATATAAACTTAAGTTGGATGAAAGCCATTGCGAAGCACGGAACAAGGTTCCTCTGGCTCCTCATACATTGGTTTTGGAATTTGTGATTTGAGGAAAAAGTTTGAACTGCTGTGTATGCTTAAAGTCTATGTCATCTTCGTATATTAAAATAGATTGATACCTCAGGAAAACAGTTGCCACATGTATAATAATCACGATTTAATATATATATATATATATATATATATATATATATATATATATATATATATATATATATATCTTCTTCTATATATTAAAAGCCTGTCTGGCACAGCTTCAATTTTGGGTGAAAATTGATTCTTTGACCGTTGAGGGCTCCAACGGTTGTATTATCACAGAAGTGGCCAGAAGATTTGTGAGACAAAGTCAAAGAAAACGGCTCCAAAATCAATTCTGAAATGTTGAAAATCGTTGCCAGACAGGCACTAAAAGTGGCTATGTAACTGAATTTCTTATTTTTAACGGAAAAACTAACAAAATTTGTTGTTTTAACGGATTATATAACGGAATTTCTTGTTTTAAACAGGCAGCTGCACCTTCATTCAGTGTTTTTATCATAACTTTGTATTCCGATATCCGATTGAGGCGATTCAAAATGAGTTGGAAAGCTAACTCATTTGGCTACAACTTTGATTCAGACATCATTCTCCAATTCGATCACTTTATATGCCAAAAATAGGTCTCAATATGAGACTAAAACATCGGAGCATAACTTTTCGGTTGGAAATTGATTTGTGATCATCTTTTGACTAAATTTGATTCCATTGACGTCTTCCGTTATCCAATTGACTCCGAGCACTCTCAAATCTTCATCGTGAGGCTCGGCACAACTTTTAAATATTTACATTTTAGTCCCCGAACTTTGGATCCCTTACAATTTAGCCATTTTCTCCAAATTTATCAATTTTTGCTTATTTTCTTCGATCTCACCAACTTATGTCACAACATCAAAATCACACATCTAATTATTTATTAATTACATAAATATTACATCATTAATTATTTAATTAACCAAAAAAATTACATCTTTATTAATAACAAATTAATTATTAAACAAAACTATTAAATATAAACTAGGCAAACGTGCATTGCACGTTGCTTACACACACACACACACACACACACACACACACACACACATATATCCTTTTCTTTTCTTGTGAGATAATACAAGATTTGGAATTATTAAAAATAAAATAAAGTTATTGTACCGATAATGTGTTATAAATTAGAGAGAAAAAATAGAACAAAAGTGAAAAGTCAATAAACTTGTGTGTTTTGTTGAGAACTAAATCCTCATATTTATAAGGAAAAAAATTAGAGTTATAAGGGATAGAATAGTCATAATGACTAGAGTTGCAGAGATATAAAAGTCATTCATAAATACTACTGTAATTACAACATTATCATTTTATTTTTTAGTATTACCTTACATCTGTTAAAAAATACATCTCTTACATTGTATAAATTTTTGAAAAATACTTATTTACTATTCCAAACACAATATACAAGAAATTAATGTCATAATTCTCTCTTCAAATCTTTCAAAACCTAACACCATGTACCACCACTGCAAGCCAACACACCACCACCCAAAACATTGTCGTTGCTACCACCCCATTTGGCATGATCGAGTCGCATGGATTTGAGATCTTTGCGATAGGTCGTGCGACAAAGTCGTCTAAAGATTTACATCTGCTCTGCTCCATATCTGAATCTGTTTAATTGGTTGCATGATAGACGTAAATGTAAATGTTACACTTATTTAGGACTACTCGTAAAATTTGAATGTAATCTAACTTGTATTGCTATTGATTCTGTACGTTTTTACATGTTTGAAGTCTAATCCATAACATGAGGGAGAAAAGATGTCGAATTGAAGGATCGAAGGAAAGAGGACAAAACGAAGGACGAAAAAGGAATTGAGAAAAATCCTTAACGAAGCCCTAATTGTAGACTGTCCACTTAAATTGGATGGTCGTTGGACGAGGCCTAATGAAGCCTGTACAATCTGCAGAAGTTAGAAGGGGAAAAGTTCATGGGTCGGGTGTTTACTATTCCAAAATTAAAAATCAGGCCCAATAGTTTAAAATTACAAAAATCAGGTTTTTCTTAAATTAATTAATTACATTTCATAATTATTATATTAAATTAAATATTTAACTGTAATATAATAAAATCACCCCACCCCACCTACACCGCCACCATTGCTCCGGCTACTACTCCGGCGACCGGTGACTGCACCGATCCGGCGACCGGCGACTGCTCCGATCCGGCGACTTTTTCGAGGTCACAGATCAAGAAATTTGTAGGTCACGGGTAATTTCGAGGTCACAGATAAAAAAATTTGTAGATCTCAGATTATTTCGAGGTCACAGGTGAAAAAAATTAAGGTCACAGATTCCCTTTTTAAGTTACAAATTAACAATTTCAAAGTCACAGGTCAATAGTAAGGTCACAGACACCAAAAAGAACCACAATAGATAGGTCACAGTCACCTAAACTTTATTTCAACGAGTCACAGACACAAATCCTAGGTCACAGGCACCTACCTAGGTCACAGAGACTCGCGATCGCCACCTCCAACGCCTTCGATCCGTCACAACAACACAGAACCATCACCACAACAGTTCCAACACCACCAAAACGTAAAAATAATCACCACCTCACCATTTTCATTTTCAAAAAAAACCCAATATCACCATAACTCAAAAACCCAAGATCTGGTAGTAGGAAGAAGGAAAGAAAAAAAAAATAAAAAAATAATGCGATCTGCGGCGTCGCGGCAGCTGCACACGTTCTGCAGCGACGGCGTCGCCGGCATTCTGCTGCGACGACGGCGTGCGCCGCTGCTGCGATGCAGGGGGGAGGGGGGGAGAAACGGCGGGGCAGGGGAGGGGAGGAGAAGGGGAAGGGGAAGGGGGGGAAGAAAGGGGAGAGGCGGCGGGCATTGGCGGTGGAGGCGGCCGGCGGTGGCGGTGGCGGTGGAGGCGAGAGAATTGAAATAATGAAATGGTTTAGGGTTTTGTTAGGATTTTATACTTAAAATAAATTTGGAGGGTAGATAGTATGGTAGGTATGTAGATTATTTTAATTTAAAATATTATTATTAATATTAATGATAAAAATTAAAACCTGATTTTTGATTAAATAAAGTATAAACCTGATTTTTTAAAAGTCAAAACTAAATACCTTGATAGTGTAATTTTCTCAAGTTAGAAGCCTCCCACATTAATGGGGCTGCTTTTTGGATTGGAATTCCAATTGAAGGATTAGTTTGGTGGACCATGCTGGTTGTACACGGCCCATGTGGCCCCATACAACCATTAGAATGCGCTCTTTCAGGCGTGATTTAGGGGGATGTGGCCCCATACCCCCTAAATCTTGCTACCACGTTACCACTTCTCTCTCTCTCTCTATACGATATGATAGGAAATTATAGATTTTTTTTTTTTTTTTTTGAAACCAGAAAATTATAGGATTAGATAGTATTCTTCATTTATTTTTTCAATTAAATCGTCTAAAATAGTTTTTGTTTGAGAATGCTTAATTGTGAATTCAACGAAAATTTTATTATTACTCTTTAAAGGCTGATGTTATCATGATTGATAGATTGATAATGTTTGTTCGAGAACATTTAAATGTTGCTTTGCTTTATTCTTCTTTTCAGTGTTCTAGATGAACTAAAAATTGTGGTAGTTGACTATTGAAGTTTAATGGTATTTCTTCTTGGCTAGAGTAGGGGTGGGTATGCGAAACCGAACCGAACTCGAAATTTTTGAGTATTTAGTAAATGGAATCGTCGAGTTTAAATTTAATTATGGAATCGTTCGGGTTCGGTTCGGTTCGGTTCAATTCTATTCAGTTCCGGAATTCCGTACAATAATTAATTTTTTTTATATTACAACAATGCTTCATTAATTCGACTATAACATATTCAATCTTAACTTTTACAAAATAATGCAGTCCAATCTCGTGATATCTTTTTGCACTTCTCTTTGTTGAGTTCTTCATAAATTTGACTGTTAAAATCACAGGATGAGGAAGATGGCTAGTTCATAAGAATAGAACGGTAGAAATGACACTACGGTAGAATAAGAGATTTGAGTAAAATTTAGGTCAATTTGATTAAATTGGGCTTGACTAAAAATTAGAACTAGTAAAATCATATTTTGGGTTTAGACTAAATTAATTAGTTAACAATTTATTTAAAAAAATAAAATAATTTGACTTCTTTAAGATAAAAAATTAAAAAGATTCGGCAGATTCGGTTATTCGATTCTTGGTCTAGAACCGAACCGAACCCGTCGGTTCTCGATTCCGTATTTAACTTAAGAAGAATCGTTCGGTTTGGTTCGATTCGGTTCGGTTCGGTCAGATTCAATTCGAGAGTTTTGTCAAGCCCTATGCTAGATAGAAATTGAAATGGATCCACACGTGAAATGTTCAAATCCGTCAAACAGAATTGATTTAAAATTCAGTCCTTGGCCCAAATAAGAAGTTAATCAATGAAGATAGATTTCAAAATACGTTACCGGAACTCAACATTGAAGGTTTTCAATCAATTCAACATGAGCCATTCCCATTTTTAATAATATATGTCATGTTCGTATGATTTCTGAAATACAATTTTGAAACACATCATATATTAATATGCTGATTCTTATGAAAGAATGTATAGTGCATACATATAGAAAGAGAAAAACTCCTCCGTGTCTCTATATTCATGTAGTGTGTGAATGGAAGAGAGAGGGCGGGAGGCGCGATTAGGGTGGGAGGGGCTAGTGGAAGAGTGTTTGGTATGGAAGGTTTTAATAAGAATATTTAAATCATTGGATTAATTTAAATTAAGGTTTTTTTTTTTTTTTCAAATCTATTTGTCAAAAATCTTGGAAGCTGGAACGCCCTCCTATATAGAGGTGTCAAGATGGACGGATAGGCCAGACCCGTGAAAACCGGTCCGGATCAACCCAGAACCTCGGGCCGACCCTTGACCCGAGTGGGCGGTTCATGAGTCAAGGAAGCGTGACCCGTGGGCTTCGCGAGTTGCACCTTCACGGGCCGCGGTTAACCCGCTGGTCCGTGAAAAAAAAAAAAGAGGAGAGAATCAACCTAGTTGTGATGTACTTAAACTATAAATTATAATAAAAATAGGTGTCAACCTAGTTGGGATGTACTTATACTATAAATATTTGATAATAGTAATTAGAAATACATTTAATTGTTATTTTTTTAAATTAAATTTAACTTTACAAAGTTATAAATAATTCATATAACATTAAATTTGAATTCTATATAAATATTTCTTAGTATAAACATTTTTTTCACACGGACCGTTATCGAGATCATATGTTGACGACCGACCCGAACCACCCGAATTGACACCTCTACTACTATACATAATTAAGTAGAACCGAATTTTCTCAAGAGATTTTTCCAGTTGAATTTGAGAAGTTCGGTCAAATACATTTTTAAATTATTTAAATGGCTTTGCGTGAAAAAAAAAAAAGGAGGATGAAATCATGAGTTTCTCGACATTTCAATCTGAAAGTCAACATTGTCATCTAGTTAGTTAATCCTAGTTTATATTTTAAGGACGTGTTTGAATCACATTAATTTGAAAGAGTGTATTTTGAAATAATAGATTAATGGAGAATGAGTAGTTGAAAAAGAAGGAAAAATTATTGATGTGATAGAAAATATTATTTTATTGAAAAATGTGTAGTTGAAAATGAGTAGAAGAATAAAAATACAGATTTTAATGCGACTCAAACAAGGGCTAAAAATAATATGAGAATAAAAACAACTTCCTTGTCAATTCTTTTGCATGAATTTAAATAAATAATAGGATTACAAGTACGTCGATACTAAGCCCCTATTCGACAATTATATATATATATTCTTTTTTTTTTTCAAAGAAGAGTTTTGAATAATGATTTTTAGGATAATGTATAATTAAAAAGTAGGAAAAAATTTTGGGTTTACATATAAAATATTTTATTTTATGAATGTATGATTGAAAATTAGTATGTAAAAAAAAAGAGTTTGAAAAATATGATTATCAAACTGGGGCTAAGTAATACAATCTTTATGGATACGATAATCTGGACTCTTTAGCTCCATTTTACTACTAGTTTGGTAATTTCATCCACCTGCAAATTCCTAACCGAACAATGGGTGCGGAAAGATTGCACGATGATCCATATTTTGTCATTGGCTATTAAGATTTGAGGATGCATCTTAAAATGTCAACTTTAATAAGAAGAGTAAACAAAAGCCTTAATATATGTTCTATCATTAATCGATATGAGATATTACCCTTAACATGCCCTCATAAGATGATGACTTATTGAATGAAATACACTAATTATGGAATCTAAAGGTTTGTTTGAGCTTTAGATGAACCAAATTGCTCGTTTAAATTTAATGGACTCATATTAAAATAAGGAGATCTATTTTAAAATATTTACCCCGTTAAGATAAGTAATTCAAATTATTATATATTGTTTATTTGTTTCATCTTTTGTTAAGGAGGAAGTCCCGAAGGCGAAACTCCCCACCTGTATCGTAGGCCCCTCGATCAGGCGGGTTGTAAATCGAGGGATATGCACGAGTAACAGGGACTTGAGGGAGAGAGCCAACATGTCACAAACCTAACTTGAGTCAGGAATCGAACCTGCGTTGCTGAAGGATTTCTCCCCACGTCACCTCAGGGCTTACCAACTCGCCTATGCCCCTGGGGGCATTTATTTGTTAAAACATGTTGAACCACTTGAATTAAAATCTCAAAATATGGATATACTCACATGTATATAATTTAAATGTTATTTTCAATGCACTATCTCACGCGTATACTATGTTTAATATTATTATTTTTATAAAAGCTTTACACGTGCATGATTTTATTTAAATGTGTAACGACGAGACTTGAACTCAAGATATCTACTTGCTTTGATATCATGTTGAATCACATGATTTAAAAACTTAAATTGATAGATAAAGTGACATGTATATTATTTAAATATTAACTTCAACATCTGTTATTTAGATTGTAAGCGACGATTGTCGAATTTTCGATCACATTTGTAGATAAGAATATTTGACATTAATATTGAGTTTACTTTATGTATTTGATGGTTGTGGATCTTTGATTCTAGTAATGTTGGTGACATTTGAAAGATGATGGCGGTGTTTGGTGAGCTCGATTTCGGACGTGGTGGTGGAGGTGGAAGGCTTTGATTGACGATGTTTGGGGTTTTTTCAGTTTGAATTAGTCGGGTTATGATGGTGGTAATACGATTATGCTATTAGACAAATTTGAATTGTGAATCAAAATAATAGACTGTTGAGTTGAGAAAATGGTATGGGTTGGGGAAAAGAAGTGAGGCATGCCGGAGACGAGTAATCCGATTCGATTTGTTCTGGGTGAATATGCACCCACTGTTCGAAAATAGTGTTGAACATGATGATATTAGGATTTGGGTGGATTATGTCACTATAAGTAACATTAACATATATATTACCATGCAAATGATAAAATAAGTAACATATATGTCATTCTACAAATAAAAAAATAAGTAACACAGATCACATGTATTACTTTACAAGTAATAAATTGTTACTTTAGAATACCGTTAAAAAAGTGCGACACTAAAATGTAGTTTTTAATAAAGAATTGATATATTTAAACAATATCTTAAAAGCTCATGGAAACAAATGTTCCCCAACATGTAACATGTAAAATTGTTGTTTTTATGATTTTTTAAAGGATTAATAGCAGAAAATCTCATAAAAACGTTTCTACTTACGATATACCCCTCTTATCTATTCGAAATCCTAGAAAACCCTTTTACTTGAAACTTTTTGTGCAAAAAAAGGGTACCGTCAAATTTGTCGTTAAAAACAGTAAAATGCTAAAGTTAAAAAGTAATAATTTCAATTTTTGTATCTAAACTTCTTATTCTTCTACAAATTATACCTATTTTTTATGTATCAGCCATAATCACAAACTTTTAAAACTTTATTTTTCACCCTACCCCACTTCATCTTCTTTTCCAAAACTTTATTATTTTATTTAATCTCTTCCAAAACCCTTCCAAATCCTTCACCCTAAATTTCTCGCTTATTCTTCTCATTCCCAAGATTACACTTTAAAACCCTCTTTCAAATCCTAAATATATCGGATCCTGATTCGCATTCTTGAACTAAAATTCTGCAGCTGAAAGTGTGCAAACATACTCGACTGCACAGTCAAATCCTAGCGGGGATGTGAAGACTTCACCTTTTGATGTCTCTAATGGACTTGGTTTCCTAGATTTTCCACAATTGCTAGTTTATTGAACCCAACTAATTTTTCTCCGTAAACCTTACCTCCATATCTCTCTCGTTTCACCAAACATATGGCCTTCATTTTCTTCAACACACTCCTTGAAAATCATTTTCATTTCATCACAAAACCTCTTTGGATCAATTGGCTGTATCTCGTTTAAAGCTTCACAAAATTGCCTTCTCTGATGGGTTCTTCTCGACCAAAAAATTGAGCCTCCCTAGAAGCATTGCAGAACTCTCTGGCCAGTTATGTCCAGCAAAAACAATTGGTTTGAGGCAAATATGGCATTCTGGAACAGATGAGTGCTGGTGTTCATGAGATTAAATTGAAAGATTTCTAACAAAAGAGAAATTCCACACCAAAAAAAACAAAAAATTGAGTGAATTACCTAAAGTTGATGTTGGGTTTAATGAAAATTTGAAGTTCCACGATAGATACATAGGAACTTGCAGAAGTGCCTTGATTATCAAGTTGGCTGGTGATGGTGGTTGGCCGGTGGTGGTTGCCAGTAGTGGTTGCCACTGGAGGGTGGAGATTGGAGTATGAGGGTTTTAAAGTTAGGAATGAGAAGAAGAAATAAGGAATTTGGGGTGAGGAATTTATAAGGGTTTTGGAAGGAATTAAATAAAAAAATAAAGTTTTGGGGAAGAAGATGAAGCCCATGTTTGGCCCCCATTATATTACATTCTATTATATTAATTTTTTCTTTCTCTTCATCTCAACCATACATTCATCAAATAAAATAATAATACACACAAATCAAAAACTTTTCAACCACACATCTCCCATCAATCACTATTCTAAAAATTATTTACCACCCAAAAATTTAATTTAATGGGAGGCAAACAGGGGCGAAGTAAGATGGGATGAAAAATAAAGTTTTAAAAGTTTGAAATTGTGGGCTGTTCATAAAAAAATTTGGGTATAATTTATAAAAAAATAAAAAGTTTGGATACTAAAATTGCAACTATTACTTTTTAATTTTAGCATTTGTAATGTTTTTAATTGCAAATTTAACGGTAGAGAATGTCTTGTACAAAATGTTTCAAATAAAGGGGGTTTTCCACGATTTTCACTAAGTAAACAGCATGTTGCAAATGATGAAAATATTTCTAAAGAGTTTTATGCTATTAATCCATTTTTTAAATGAAAATGGGGAACCTAAAGAAAAATTCTTCAATATTCAGCCAACGATTTGTCTCTAATTGTAATTTTTAATAATAGGAAGTACAGAGTCGATAGTCAAACAACTATAATCAATGTCACGTGCCAAATTACAATAAGGCACGTTTAAAATTTGTGGGAATTGTTCATCAAATTATGAAGTACACCACCATCTGTTTTTCAACTGTTGTGATTTTTGTCAAAGTCCTGTTTCATTTTCTTGAAACCTTCCAAATAACGGTACAAAATCTAACCCAACACCTTAGCGTATTTACCACTCCATCTGTTCAGTTTAAAATCCATAAAAATCTTCACTTTGTTATTCCCTTTCTCTCTCTAAACTATTCATGATTCTCTCTTTTTATTGAGCCTTCTCGTATGATCGCCATTAACGAAATCCCTTTTCGACATGCTACTCCAAACCCAAAACCCATCTCATCAGTTCCAAGATTTTCTTGTCAAGTGGTGGATTTCAATTTAAGATTTACTCCAAAGCGAAGAAAGAAAAAGGGTTTTAGACTGTTGTGGGTGGATGAGAGTGGAAGAATGGATTTGATAAGAAAATTGAGCAGAGGGTGCTTAGGGCACAATTCAAAGAAGGATAAAAATGTGGAAGCAGAGTCTGTTAATGGCGGTGTAGACGTTTTTGACGACGCTGCCACCGCCGCCGGGTCTAAGATGCAGCCAGACCATCTTGTCATCATGGTAAATGGCATCATTGGCAGGTAAATATAGTTAGTGTTGTTGTGTGTTTTACAGTGATTCTTGTGAATAACATTTCTAGAAATGGTATCATTTGCTATTGTAATTAAGCTATAAATGGCGTAGCGACCAATCGGGGGTTAGGGATTCATAATTGTTATTATGATTGCAAATGAAATTTTGTCAAGTAACGGTGTAGTAAATTTCCTCTGCTTGACTCACTTTTTTCCTCCTCTCCCCTCCGGATTTTGAATTGTCCATCCTGCGCTTTTATACCTAATTTCTAGCATGTGATAAAAAGTAGAGAGTAAGTTTGAATTGAAACAGTGGTAGCTAGGTGATCTTTCTTAAACTTTGTGCCAAATTAGCGGTGTTAAAACTAATGCCTGAACCTAACGGAAGGAGAAGAAGACCAACTGAACTGAAGTAAGAGAATTTTGAATGGCAATGCGACATAGTTTGGCATTAAACAAGACGACGCTGTTTAGTTTCAAATAAATTGTAATAGTTAATTAAATCTTTTTTTATACATTTGTTGTGGAAAATACGACTTTCATCTTGTAAGGAAAGGCTATAGATACAGAACCATGTGCGTAGAGGAAATCAGTTTGTGTAATCTGCAAAAATCTGTTGAGTTGTTAAGTAATTCAAATTTTCATCTCCTCTCACTTCTTCTTATTTTGCTCATTTATCCTTCCTCAGTTTTGTTTTACTTTAATTGGTTTATCTCTTCAGCTAATTCAGCTGAGGAGAGTTGTATTGTTGATCGACTGTGGCTGTGAGTTGCGAGGTTAGAAACAAATTGGTATTAGAGTAGGCATATTAGACTGGGCATTCACGAGTCATGGATACAAAAGCAAAGGAATAGAAGGGTCTATTATTAATTTGAGATCTGGTATTGTGATATCTACACAAGGGGCTAGTAGTAATGAGAATAGTGTTCATACTAGAGGTGAAGTCAAGGGAAATAGTAGACTCCCTGAAATTGATTTTCCACACGTTGGGGGAGAAGGATCCAGGGAATGATTGAGGAAGGCTAGAAAATATTTTCAACTCCATGAAATCCCAAATGAACTTAGATTGGGAGTTGCCGAGATGTATTTGAAAGGGAAGGCTATATGGTTTGATGGATTCCTTGCAAGCCATTCTGAGGCTGATAAAAGCTTATTGTCCGAGGAACTTTGCAGGAGGTTTTCAGAAACTACTAGGGAGGAAGTGATTGAGACGTTTAGCAAGATTAAACAGATGGGTTCAATAGCTGAATACCAGGAGAAATTTGAAGATCCGAAAGCCCAAGTTATGCTACCTTTACCCCATGTTCCAAAATCCTACTATATCTTTGTGTTTACCAGTAGATTGAAAGGGGAGATAAGATCCATGGTTAAAATGATGAAACCCAATACCTTATCCAAAGCTTTTGAAGTTGCTACCCTTCAAGAATTCACCATTCAAGCCATTAACAGATTCCAAAAACCAAAAGCTTCTCACCAAACAAATGGAATCCCTACCCTCCAAAACCTCCCGATGAAACCAAAGCTAAGGAACCATGGCCCAAAACCAATAAATCACCAAACAATTACAAAACTGTCACACCTACTTACTTTCAAACCATAAGAAACTTGTGACTTTGTTACAGGTGTGATGAGAAGTATACTGTAACGACCCAGCCTCTATGATCGAGCCGTTATATCATACGTACTGTTCGCTTTGGGTGGGCATCTGCCCACTTAACCCCCCACAGATTTCAATCGCATCCCTTAAGATTCGAACTCAAGACCTCTGCCTAATGAACGACTTAAGTTGAATTCTAGTATCAATTGAATAATTGAAAGCATACAATACGTATGATATAACGACTCGGGCATAGAGGTTAGGTCGTTACAAAAAAAGGCAAAAAAACGTGCATTTTTTTGTAACGACTCGGGTCTCTATATCTAAGTCATTAGCTTACGTAGTTGTCCAATTTGTACCGGGATTCAACTTAAATCTCTTATTAGACAGACATCTTACGTTCGAATCTTGGAGGACACGATAGAAAGTCGTGAGGGGGTAAGTGGGAATAGGCCCACCCGATTGAACAGTACGTAAGCTAACGGTTTGGGAATAGATACCTGGATTGTTAGATATACTATAGTACACGTGTGCAAAAGTAGGTCCTTGAACTTTATATTGGTGGATGAGGATGAAGAAAGTTAACAAAATGAGGATAAAGGTTCTAGGTCTGAAGGAGAACTAGGGGTGAAGAGATAATTAAGATATCGATTAATGCCTTGGTTGGGGATTTAAAGCACAAAACCATAAGAGTTCCTAAGGTAACCAAGGGGAGAAAGATGTCTACTTGATTGACAATGGGAGCACCCACGGTTTTGTTGATGAAAAATTAGCTAGAGAATTGAAGTGTGCTACTGATGAGACCAACATTGTGACAGTTCAGGAAGCCAATGGTGACAAACTGAAAAGTAAAGCTGTGTGTGTCAACCCTTACGTTGGAGAGTACAAGGCTGGGAATTTTAGTACAAGCTAAGAACTCTTAAGCTTGCAGAAAGTGATATGGTGTTAAGGGTGAACTGGATGAGCCAATTTGGTCCAATTATCTTTGAATTTGTACAAGGATGTATTAAATTCAAGAACAACAATGAAGAGGTGGAGTTGAAGAGTGAAATGCCAAAACACCCTGTCGAGATAATGGAAGTGGAAGAGATAGAAAGGTTGTTTAGCAAGAATTTTTATGGAGTGGTTGAGCAAATGTATACTATTAGTGAGGAGGGAAAAGAGGATAAACCTAGCAGGGTACTCGATGTTATTCATCAATTCCCAAGGGTGTTTGAGGAGCCAAAGGAACTGCTCCTCCTAGGTCACATGACCACCATATTCCATTAAAAGAGGGAGCTCAGCCATTTAGAATCAGGGTTTATAGATGCCCTTTTATTCAGAAGACAGAAATAGAGAAGCCGGTTAAGGAGATGTTGGAGAGTGGAATCATACAAGCCGTAACAATCTTTTTGCTTCTCCAATCCTTTTAGTTGAGAAAAAGGATGGATCATGGAGGTTTTGTGTTCATTATAGGCAATTGAAAAGCCTAACAATCAAGGATAAGTTTCCAATGCCTCTCATAGATGAACTGTTGGATGAATTACATGATCAGAGTATTTTTCCAAGATTGATCTCAGGGCAGGCTACCATGAGATCAAGGTCAATGAGGGAGATATTCATAAAACTGAATTTAAGACTCACTAAGGGTTGTATGAGTTTAAGGTGATGCTGTTTCGCATCACCAATGCCCCATCTACCTTTCAAAGCCTCATGACTGAGGTGTTCAAGGACCGGCTAAGGAGATATGTGCTTCTGTTTTTTGATGGCATTGTATATAGTTCTAATTTGACCACTCATTGCCACCATCTCAACACAATGTTGGAGATATTGCAGAAGCACCAACTATATGTCAAATTGGTCTAAATGTAGTTTTGGGCAATTAGATGTTGAATATTTAGGCCATATAATCAGTCAAAAGGGGGTCTCAGCTGAACCAAGCAAGGTAGAGACAATGCAGCTCTGGTTTAAGCCCAATAACCTTAAACAGT
Organism: Fraxinus americana; assembly: GCA_035079005.1. NCBI lineage: Eukaryota > Viridiplantae > Streptophyta > Magnoliopsida > Lamiales > Oleaceae > Fraxinus > Fraxinus americana. The sequence goes on along the minus strand of CM068726.1, from coordinate 8,262,657 downwards.
TGAGGGGCTTCTTGAGGTTAACGAGATATTACAGGAAATTTATCAAGGGATATGGAGTAATAGCAAAGCCCTTGACAGACCTCCTTGAGAAGGATAGCTTTCAGGGGATAGATGCTACATATTTAACCTTTAAAACAATTAAAACAAGCAATGAGTTCAACCCTTGTGTTAACTCTACCTGACTTCCATAAACCTTTCATTATTGAAACTGATGCTTGTCAGAAGGGAATAGGGGTTTTGCTGATGCAAGATAGGAAGCCCCTAGTCTACTTGAGTAAAGTCATTGGAGTTAGGAATATGGGGATGTTCATCTATGAAAAGGAGCTGTTAGCATTGGTCACAACTGTTAGTGAGTAGAGACACTACTTAGAAGGCCATCACTTCATTATCAAGACTGACCAATTCCTCAAATACTTGCTAGAACAGAGGATCACCACACCCCTGCCTCAAATATGGTTCACCAAACTATTAGGACTTAGTTATGAAATTATGTATAAAAGAGGGGTTGACAATATAGTGGTTGATGCCCTATCCAGGAGGCATGAAGGAGATCAGGAATTACAACTGTGACTCCTACCTGGGTGCAAGTGGTCACAGATACTTACAATGAGTATGTTTTTGCTAAGGATAAGATTCAGTCTTTATTGCTAAGCCTTAATTCTGATCCCAACTTCAGTCACATCAATAGTATTTTGAAGTACAAGGGCAGAATGTACATTGGAATTGGAGGTAACACCAGGTCTAAAGTAATTTAAAACATCTATGGACATCAGGAAGGAGGTCATTTAGGCATCCACTGCAGTATTTACAGGGCAAAACATCAGTTCTATTGTCCAGGAATGAACCAAGACATAAGGATTGAAGTATTTGATGTAAGATGGTCCGAGTCAGATGCTTTGTTGTCAGATAACACGTTAATGGCTCTAAGGGATCACGAGTTGGCAGATCGACGCAAGGATAGCAAGTAATTGCGTAACTTTGGTAATTGAGTTGGGTTTCGGTAATTTGGCCATAACTTTGGTTACGGTTATCAAAATCGTGATTATGACCACAATTCGGAAAGCTTGTTTCGGCGCGCACGTCGTGGACACCCAGCTTTGCTCGGTGTGTGCCGTTTTCAACCTCAAATTCCGCTATTTTTCCTTTCGAATTGCTATTTTTAGTTAAATTTTGCTATTTTTGGTAATATTTCGATTGCATATTAGGAGATGATTTTTAACCTGATTTTGGCTAGATTTCTCGTAGATTACTTATTTTATTCCGTCTTTTCGTTTGACGTGATTTTTGTAATTTTGTCATTTTTGGTAAAATTCAGATTTTTGCTATAAAGTCCGGCTTGTAGACTTATTTTGATCATTGCGTAATATAATAAAGTTCTTTAAATTTCAGAGACGTTTTCTCTGTGTTTTCGGCGTTAATCTTTGTTATTCTTGTGAATTTGCTGGTAGAACTAGCCTGCAGAATAATTACTATTTTGCCCAGCGTCAGTATTATAGTGTGAGGTTTGCCAGAAGTGTAAATGGGAACATGTTTGTTACCCTAGGCTGCTACAACCTCTACCTGTGCGTTTACATGATTGGAACCACATTAGCATTGACTTCATTGAAGGGTTACCTAACTCAAGGGGTAAGGACACTATCCTAGTTGTGGTGGATACGTTTACAAAATTTTGGTCACTTTATAGCCCTCTCACACCCTTTCGCAGCAATAACAGTAGCCAAAACCTTTCTTAATTTTGTTTTTAAACTCCATGGAATGCCCCAGAGTATCATTTCTGATAGAGAAAATGTTTTTACAAGCAAACTCTGGCAGGAGTTATTTAGGCTAATGGCCACCAACTTCATCTTAGCTCTGCCTACCACCCTCAATCGGATGGGCAAATAGAGCGACTCAATCAATGCCTAGAAATATACCTAAGATGCATAACCTATTAGTAGCCTAAACAATGAGGAAAATGGCTATCATTGGTTGAATGGTGGGACAACACCACCTATCATTCTTCCATAAGAATGACTCCTTTTGAAGCTCTCTATGGACTCAAACCTTTCCAGTTGTCATTAGGACCTTACCAATGGTCCAATGTTGCAGCTGTGGAAGAACTACTCCAACAAAGATACCAATTAGACCAACAGTTAAAAGGAGAACCTATCATAGGCAAGTGCAAGAATGAAACTTTATGTGGATAAAATTAGGATAAAAAGGTCTTTTGCAGAAGTTGATTGGGTCTTCCTTAAACTTCACCTATACAAACAGCATTTAGTGGAACACATGCATAATCACAAGCTTGGCGTAAGGTACTTTGTCCCATACCAAATTACTAGGAAGATAGGGACAATAGCTTACCAGTTGGCACTACCTGCTAGCTCTCAAATTCACCCAATTTTTCATGTATCCATGTTGAAAAAAAAGTTAGGCAACAATGCTATGCTAGTACTGCAGCTACCTGAAGAGGGTTACCAACCACTATCTATCTTACAATCCACGTTGGTGATGCGACGAATCACACTTTAGTACAATGGCTTGTCCACTGGTCAGATCTTTCTCCTGATAGCCAGGCATGGGAAGATGCTGAATGGATAAAATTCCAGTTTCCTCTTTGTAGATCTTGGGGACAAGATCAAGGTGAGAGGGAGGGTTGTCATGTGAAGAATCATTGGGGAAGGAAGGGAGGTAGAACCAAACGGAAGGAGAAGAAGACTAACACAAGTAACAGAATTTTGAATGGCAATGCGACGTTGTTTAGCATTAAACAAGACAACGCCGTTTAGTTTCAAACAATTGTAATAGTTAATTAAAATGCTTTTATGAATTTGCTGGGGAAAATGCAACTTTCATCTTGTAAGGAAAGGCTACAGATACAGAACCAGTGTTTAGAAGAAACAAGTTTGTGTAATTTTTGCATAAATCTGTTGAGTTTTTAAGTAATTCAACTTTCCATTTCCTCTTCACTTTTTATTTTGCTCATTTATCCTTCCTCTATTATGTTTTACTTTAATTGGTTTATCTCTTTAGCTATTCAGTTGAAGAGAGTTAGACTGTTGATCGACTGTGGCTGCAGGTTGCGTGGTTAGGTTCAACTCCTGACATATTTCTTAAACTTTAAGCCAAATTAGCGGTATTACAACTGTTACGCCTCGTCTCCGAGGCTCTAAGTCGATGTGCAACGTAATAATCCACATGGACAGAAAGTCAACAGAAAAGTCAACAAAGAACCAAGTGGTCAAGATGCACATAAATTATACAAATATCGAGGCACTGCCTCAATGAGCAAAGCACCACACTTGGACTGAGGCACTACCAAAGAGACGAAGAAAGGAGCTCAAGCCCCTCATTCAGAAGACCAGCTCCGAAGCTCTTAGTTTATCCGATGCTCATAGGTTGATGTTGTCTCTTGCAGAATATTTGAGTATTTTTTAGAAGTGATTGATGTAACAATTGTAATAGAAGATGTCAGGGTGTTAGCCTATTGTGTAGGGTGGCTCACCTCTTATCATAGTATTAATTGTATGAATAAACGCTGATGTGAAGCTTCAACTAAGGAGACGAGGTCACGTGGTTCTGATCCAACAAACACCACATCGGCCAAGGCAGTATATATAGATCCTCTTTGTAACTTAGAAGTGGTTGAAAAAATTGGAATTAGAATTATCATCTTCTCATGTTTTAAACTCCCAAATATGGAATCAAGAAGAAATATGACAAAATTCTTTTACAAACGTTTGTATTTCCATTTTTACATCATATACTTAGTAGAAAAAATTATATAAGTCCATGGTCTTATAATCTACCATACTCCTTTTGTTTTCTATCCTTCTACATATTCTAGCAAGATCTTTGGTTAGTAGTTTTGTTTTCGTTTGGTGATCATTGTTAACGTGATCACCTTTGTTTTACCTATCGGAGCTCGAACATCTTTGTCTCTCGCCCTGAAGCACTCCCTGCATCCAAATTTGCCTCCATTCTCACTATTTCTCTAGTAGAAACACGTCGAAATTATTTTGATGTGGCGGGAGTGGGCCTGACATCTGTTGGCTCATTTTTTGGGGTCAACAACAACTAATGTTTGGAGGAGGGTTATTATGATTCAATTGAAATGGCTTTGTTCCGATCGAAATTTGTGAACTTTTATCCATGGATCTTGACATCTATTGGGATATTTAACTATTTGCCTATACTTGTTAAAAAAAATTTCTTATTTCAAGTTTTTGGAAGTTGTTCATGTCTTCAGGATGAGAGAACTTCGTGATGACACTTGTGTTATTTATTAATTCATACTTTGCTAGGTTTTATTAATCAGTGTTGCACTTACCTTCTTTGCATGCTTTATTTATATTGACTCTTGAAAAAACAACTTGATTGTAAAATTTTTATGATGAGAATGCTTCTCCATTTAAAATATCTAGAACTCAAAACCCAAATGATTAGATTGAGAACTATATACATGGAACCTAATAGTCATTGGTAGGTTATGTTACAGTACCTGAAAAGCTTTCCTTGTAAGTTGGGGATTGTGACTATAATCTTCATCTTTCGACTCTCAAATTTATCAACTTTTTACTCAATTTTTTTCACATGTTCAGTGCTGCAGATTGGAGATATGCTGCTGACCAGTTTGTGAAGCAGCTTCCTGATAAACTAATTGTTCATCGTAAGTGTACATCTTGGTTTGGTTTCCCTATCTGGTGAATTAGATCACATCACGAAACTTCTTTTGCATTTAGCAATGCTATTGAGTGCTCTAAAGAATCAGGGTTACATAGCCTTTGGTTCATAGCATGCTATTAAATAACTAAAACTCAAGTTTTAAACTGAAATGAAAAAAGAAATTTATAAGATAATGTGAATTGATTTCCTTCTTCCATTCGATCCTATTCAATAAGCCCTATCCATTTTTGTTGACCTATAAAAATGGAATATGCCCTACCTTTGACCTCTTTGCTTAATTCCCAAAGTGGGATAGATCCAACCTTGCATATCTATTAAAGTTGGTCTGCTTTCTGAGCAAAGAGCTCCATTTTGATCCATTTTTTTCTCTAGTCTGAAGTTTTTGTATTTACTTAACTACAGAACCTATGTATTGCCTAAAGTGCACATTTTGAATCGTCTCTGTTAGAATCTAAGTTCATTATGAAGATTTGATTACATCAGGTCTTCACTTTTTGCTGAAGTTTCTTATTAGCAGCACAATATTTTTGTTGGCATAAATTGATGGTAGGTAGCGAGTGCAATCCTTCAAGATTGACTTTTGATGGTGTTGATCTGATGGGTGAGAGGCTAGCTGAAGAGGTACTTTAGTAATAGACTGTTTATCACAGTTTCCTTCTTAAATATACTGGATATCTTTCTAGTTATTGAAATGATCTGCAACTCACGGTGCAGGTGAAAGATGTTGTCAGACGTTGGCATGGGGTCCAAAAAATTTCGTTTGTGGCTCATTCCTTGGGTGGACTTGTTGCAAGGTATGCCATTGGGAGGTTATATGAATGTCCTATGAGAATGAGATCTGCAAGTGATCCTGAAAACTTTGTAAGAGAGGAAGCTATCACTGACGGGCAACGCCTTGACCAGTTTTATGAAGCGGGGATTGCTGGACTAGAACCCATGAACTTCATAACTTTTGCAACCCCACATTTGGGTTCAAGAGGGCATAAACAGGTTAGTTTAACAGTTTATCTTATTCTGTATAAACTCTATTTAATACACATTAAAATTTTCATTCTCATTTTCAACCATACATTATTCAATAAAATAATATTTTTCATCACATCAATAACATTTTCTTTTTTTTCAACCACACATTCTCCATCAATCTACTATTCCAGAATACATTCTTCTAAAATAATGTGGTTCAAACACACCTTTATTATTATTCCCTATGTGGGCTTTTCCACTTTCATTTAGTTATAACATTTGGAATTAATTCATTCCTATGTCACTAACTCAATGATCAAGATTCGTTTTCGACCTTAATGGTACCCAAGGATGGTATTGTCAGTACTCATACGATAAAGTTGTACATTTTTCCATTATTTGATTACTTGTGCTCTTCATATTGATTTTTGAATACCTCAGATTTTTTCCCAATCACAATGTGATAGCTTTCTATAGGTTGAAGGTTTGTTATTCGAAGTATGGATGATGCATTTAATCATAGTGATTCTTATCGTATTTCATCTTCCATCACTTGTGCTTCTTTAGCTCCCTCTCCTTTGTGGTCTTCCTTTTCTGGAGAAAAGGGCATCACTAACTGCACACTGGATAGTTGGGAGATCTGGAAAGCATTTGTTCCTCACTGACAATGATGATGGGAGACCTCCACTTCTACTTCGAATGGTCAATGATGGAGATGACCTTCATTTCATGTTAGTATTGAACATTTCACCTGATTCTCTACATATTGGTGGTGTAAAATGTTCTATTTTATTACTATTTTCTGGTAACAGCATTATTTATCACACATGTAGGTCAGCTTTACGTTCCTTTAAGCGACGCGTGGCATATGCCAATGCAAACTATGATCGTATCCTTTACAGGGATCAAATTGCTTTTATTGTAACAGTATGATTACATAACTTACTTGCATGATTTGTTTTATGTTTACCTTTACTAACAATACCTAAGATGTGGTTGGATGGAGAACTTCATCGATCCGCCGCCAAGATGAACTTCCAAAGGTTTTTCTCTCTTTTTACGTGATATATGATTGTCTGAATTGATCTTATCATACATCATTTATGAAGGGAAATTCATAGGATGATTCTTCCTTCTTGTCTTCCACAGGAGAATCTTCTTTTGAATGATATGAAGTATCCTCATATTGCACACATTGAAAAAAGAAATTATGGCGACGATGCTAGCAAAATGTCCTCCTCTGTTGGAACGCAAGTCATTAACTTGGAAGGTTTATTGGCCCTTATCACAGCATCTGTTTAGTGTAAAACTAGAGGTCCTATTTCTTATTTTGGCTTTGACTAAAATTTCCTTTTATATGTAGAGGAGATGATTAGAGGCCTCAATCAAGTTTCTTGGGAACGCGTCGATGTTAGCTTTCATAAAAGCAGACAACGATATGTTGCTCATAATACTATTCAGGCAAGATTCCAATAATTATGATCTCTGCAGGACAATAACCTGCAATTACAAGATTTTAATTATTATATTTTGGGTTCATTGTGTAGACATTTCAATTTTTCAAGACTGATGCCAGTGTGGAGTGTGATACTCACTGTGTTATCTTTAAGTCAAAACTTCACCTGGTGAAAAATGTTAAATTGTTGAAGTTCCGATTGAACAAGACATTAATTTTAGCCAATCCTCAAAAACAATTCCTTTCTTTAAAATTTTCCTCTGCACGTTGGAGTGCATATTTAGTCTGTCATATTTATTCTCTTTCTTGTAATTTTGAGTGTTCATACGGTCTTCATTCTTGCCACTGTACAGATGCATTGTTCGTCTAGAATAGCTTGTTTTCGATCTCCTTTTCACAATCACTCTGTTGTTATAACATTGTAAACTGTAGACTGATAACGATTGGTAAATTCTGCTTTTTCCCTTTTATTCTAGTGCAAAACAAATTTTTACCGTTAAAACCATTTCAGGAAAACCTATTTGTTTATGCTTTATATTATGCCCTGTTGCATGCCTCTTGCATTTTTCTTTGTATTCATGCTATACACCTTTTGAGTTTCTAGGTGTCCTACCTACGTATGAGATATCATGTAGGAGTGTTGTGTATAAACTCGTTTGAAAGTCAAATAGATGAGTTCTGGAATAGAGTGTAAGATGTGGATTGGGGTGGGGTGGGGTATTTAGGTTTTATTCGAGTGCGTCAGCTGATAGTTTGGGTTTGAATTCTGACATATTGGGGATTTTCCAAAGTTCTCTTGTCATTTATCATTATCTTTGTGAAATCATCAAGAGACTAGGAGCTCTTCGCCGACTGTAGTTCTTATATTTTCATCATGTAGTAATAATTTGCTCATTTTCTGGTTTCAGTATCACATTTTTATAAAGTTACACACTTAAAGATGCTCGTACGCCTAAACGTTACTTCTCATATAATCATTTCATATCTTTCGATGTATTTTGTGCATTTAGCATTTCTACTTTCTGTCTTCATTCCATTTGCCTCACATTTATATTCCTTATGCTTCAGGTTAAGAGCTACTGGTTGAATTCTGATGGTGCTGATGTGGTTCAACATATGATAGATAACTTCCTACTTTAGCTATGTACACCATCACATTTAAATTGTTTTTTACATGTTTCTGTTGTTTTAATCTGTTGCTCTCTTCTGTGCATGTTTTTCTATTGGGGAAAATGCACTTGTACAGTCATTAAGGGCAGTAAATTGTACAGCCCTCTCACATGAATGTGGGGCTCACTAAGTGGACCCCACATTCATGTGAGAGGGCTGTAAAATTTACAGTTACAGCCCTTAATGACCGTAAATGTAGCAGTTCTCTTTTCTATAGCAATATATTAAAATTCTAAAGTTATAGATACTTAATTGCATTTAGTTTTGCATTTCATTCTATGTCATTGTAGTTTGTTCTCTTTTTACAAGTTGTAACTAGAATTACCAATGAAAATTTTAGCTTAATGAAGGGAAATAAATTAAATATCTTCAAAGATCTCAAATATTGAGATTGTTGCTAGTGATAGTACTATGAGCAGTGTTTCTATGGAAGGTTTAATTGTCAATGGAACAAGATGGAAAAACAGTGTAGTTGTCAACTTGTAACAGCTACAATGTTACTGCAATATGGGTTGATCAGCAAGCTCAATCACCAGATACCTAGAGTTACAAGTGGGCAACCCATGGGCATCGGTCAAACCTCATTAATTTTAAGGGAAAAATACGTAACTACGAACCTTTAAAGATACACTTTCGAACTTGACGAACATATGGAATTCTTTCAAAATTCAAATGGTATTAATTAATAGGTAATTAAATAGATTAAGGTCGCAATATCATATAATTTACAGTCATAATATGAAATACCTATATGAGAAACTTTCATGCAAGGTATCAATTCATTCTGCAAGACAAGCAAAATAAGACTGTTGAATGGTAAAAAAATTTGCATCGTGCACAACCACTGCAAAGGAAATGGTGGATAATTTATTTGATGATTGTGTTGTCTGCGAAAATTGTTTAACGTTAAAAATGTTGTTAATTAAGTAATTTTACTTACACTTAAATTTAAGCTCAATAGTTCAACATTGATGGTTGAATTATGTGATCACATAGATCTGTGAGATACAAAATAGGAATTGAGTATTTATGCATGCAGTAGAACTTCTATAAGAGAAGAATTATTATTTTAGAGGGGTTATTAATTTATCGATAAGTTAATATGTATTTACCGAGTATTTTATATTTATATAACTTGTATTATATTTTACCATAATATATGTACGAAATTCAGAAGAAAAAAACATTGAATGTCTTGAAATTCAAAATTTTACATAAAAGAGGAAACATTAATTTACATACATTGGTTTCAAAGTTTAATATATTTGAAGATTAATTGTTCAAATTATTTCATATACACATGGAACATAATTTCTATCGTTGTTAGCTTTAACTTAAGATTCCCAATTATTCCAAATTTCATACCCTTATCTATCATGGTGTCTCATTTGAATTGAGTTAAAAAATCTACATTGACTGATGGGATGAGGAGAGCATTAAAAAAATGTTGTCGAATTAGAGGTTTGTTATTTGAATTAGTATGAACTTTTATGAATTTAAGCATTTATTATTTTATATATTCCTTGGGCTTTAAATGATCTTAAAAAAAATTATTATCTTATACATTTAGCGGAGTTATTAACTTAGTACACTGGCCCAAGTCGGGATCAAAGAATTTTATTATTTAAGCGAGACTATTAATTTATCGAACGTTCATTTATCGTATTTGAAAAGAGACATTTTGATCATTTTAACTTTACTCTGAATGTTTGAAATGGTCGACCGAGTGTAAGAACGATAGGTCAAATGAATAAAATTATTGATTGTAAAAAATTGATACTTGTTTTCTTTCTTTCTCGACTAATTGTTGGATAGGAGAGACAACGAGATCCATCGACACTGCATTTTCACAGGTATTGGGAAATTGCTCGTTTGCCAAGCTAAGGAAGTGCTTGCTTGTGATCATCTCCATCCTCAATCTTCAGCGGACAAAATATGAATTTTGGTAGCAATGCATCAATATTTTCGAAAGTAAAATATATAAATAAATTTAAGGCTGTTTTTTATTACATTTATTTTCCATAGAAAATATCAATTTTCACCTAAATTCTTACTTTGAAGTGTTTGATTGCTATTTTTTTCTATGAAAAATATTTTTCAACTTTTAAAAATATGCCTAAAGTTTCTTTGTTTTTAAGAAAAATATTTCTTTGGTGGAATAGATTTTTGTTTTCCTCAAAATAAAGAAAATATTTTCTTTTTTAGGATATATTTTTCATGTTAATCAAACAGATTCAATTGTTCATGTCATAGAAAGAATAGTGTCAATAAAAGTAGGGGTGTTCAAAAGTCCTGAATCGAACGATTTTTCATAAATTAAATACCCCAACAGGTATCCGAATCGAGAATCGATGAGTTTTGGTCTGGTCTCGGGTCTAGACTAAGAACTGAATAAGAACCGAAATTAAATATATTTTTTTATTTTTTATATTGAATTAATTAAATTATTTTATTTTTTTAAAAATAATTTAGCAAATTAATTAAATAAATAGTTGGTAAGTATTATTGATACTTAAAAATATTTTATTTTTATAACTTTTAATTTATATTTCATTTTTTTTATGCAAGCAGACTGTTTGAAGCAAATGAATTTACTTTATGTAGTGTTACTGTAATATTAATATCTACTTTTTAGTATTTGTATGTATTGAATTAATTTTATTGGACGGCTAGTTATTTATATTTTTTTGAATAGGGCTACGTTAATTTGTCAAAATTACGAATGAAATGTTGTTAGTTGTATTTATGTAGTGTTACTTTAAATATTAAAAAAATTAATTATGGTACTGAACAGATCCGAACCCGAACGCTTCCATAATTACATTTGGATCCGACGGTTCTATTTATTAAATAACCGAAAGTTTTGAGTCGGTTCGGTTCTCTTCAGAATCGAACCGAACCGATTCACGGATATTCCTAAATAGGAGACTAACCTACAAAAGAGTACAAACGAAAAAAAACCCCGTAAATAATGCGGGTCAGGGTATTAGGATCTGATCCGATCCGTTCAGAGTGGGTTATGTCAACAGGAGACTAACGTACAAAAGAGTACAAACGAAAAAAAAAACCCATAAATAATGCAGGTTGGGTTATTAGGATCCGATCCGATCCGATCCGAACAGAGTGGATTGAGACAATTTTTTTTTGTTTTAACATTTCTTCTCTTGTTTAAAATGTTCTATGCTGTGTATATATTTTTCTTGGGTTAAATTCAACCATGGCCATCCAATTGGATGGTCAGGTAAAATAAAATAAAATAAAATTGAATGATGTCACGTTGAAGTAAAATCAAACCGAGTGATTACGCTTGGATGGTCATTGATTTAACCCTATTCTTCTTTGACAAAAACTTCAGATTCCATAATGAAGATAAATCACTCTCGACCAATTTTTCAAATATTTTCACAGAATTTCCTCTTTTAAAGAAATTACATCCTCCATTAACATCCATATATTCCCAAAATCAACCCTCAAATCACCCCGTCCTCGTAGGCAGGCCCTCGCCTTTTCATCCGGTAATATAAGCAAAACAATTCAAGTAAGCTTAATTCTATTTGATGTGAACGTAATTGTATTCTTTTTCTTTTTGTTTTTGGAAATATACAGGAAGGATTAAGAGGGTTCTGCTGTTTGTTTAGATCCGATCCAAATTTTTCTTTGATTTGTAAATTGGAAGAAAGAGAGGGACAAGATGGGTATAGTGTTTACGCGGTTGTTTTCGTCTCTGTTCGGGAACAAGGAAGCTCGGATCCTAGTACTGGGGCTCGACAATGCCGGAAAAACCACAATTCTATGTATGAATCTCTGTTTTTCACTTGCCCTTTTGAGGAATTCCTCTGATGTTTCCTGGTTTCTTAGGAATCGATGATCATAATACTCTTTTTTTTGTTTTTCTAATTTATGCAGATCGGCTTCAGATGGGTGAAGTAGTCTCCACTATTCCCAGTTAGTTGTCTTTTTTATGGCCTTGCATTTATATTAATTTTATTACAATACGGCTAATACTACTCATAATTCGATTTTTAATTAGATGTGGGAGAATAGAATAGCGGATTTGGTTCTTGTTATGTTTTTCTTGCAGAGTTAATCTTTGTAGAAAAATGTTTACTTAATACTTAATTTATTATATAATGTAATATGATTTAGATTCACAATATTTTTTTTTCCTGAAAGATGGTGGAGGGGTGTAAATGGAATATTGATTTGGTGAAGGAAAAAATTGGAACTTGTTATTTTCATGTCCTTGGTTAGGTCAGTTGATTTATTTATTTTTCTTTCCCTTTGATTGCAGCAATTGGATTTAATGTGGAAACGGTGCAATATAACAACATAAAGTTTCAAGTTTGGGATCTAGGTATTTTATCATCATTCAACCTATGATATTATTCTCTTGATATCTCATAGTTAAGTTGGATTGACTTATTTGTTGGTGAAATGAAGGGCGCGAAATGTGCCAATGATTCTCTTAGCCTTTCTTTAGTTCTTACTTGAATGTGCAAATTTATCTATGAATGAAAGCATATTTGACACTAGTCATTTTTATCCCAAGCATCTTTTGTTTAATTGTTGACCCTCAAAAGTGTAATGTGTACAGTTCGTTGGGCTTTGTTATTATTATTATTTTTTTGTTGTTGTGGAGTCAACAAGGTTGTTCAGTTTTAGATTTGACATGAATAGTATTTACTTGAACACTTTGCAGTTTATTTTCAGGACTAAGTATCTTGATTTTTAGCTCGTTTTAGCTTGTATCATGTCTTAAGTGATCGCTTATCCTTTAGTTGTTTAATTATTTAGTTTCAAGAAATTTCTTATTGTTATCACTGGTTATATATGCAAGTTTCTTTTTTTTTTCCATCGTTATATTTTTGTTAGTTATGCTAATTCTTTCTTTGAGGTAAAAAGGACATTATTCTGAAGTGTTCATCTAATGTATTTTTATTTGCTAATGGCAGGTGGACAAACGAGTATTAGGTAAACTTACCTTGTGCCCTTTGCCTCTTTCAAATATAAAATTATTTGCCTTGAGATTAGCACAACAGCATATGCTGCATAATGTTTCATATGTCATGCTTGCTGATTGATTATGCATTTTGTGTTCCATAAATTATTTTTTCGGCGAACAAAGCATTGAAATGATAGAGAAATTAAAAGTAATAGCCAAATAATTTTTTCCTGCTAGTCTATGATTATATAACTAATATTTGGATTATATATAAACTTTCTAGACTCAATCCTAACTTGGTATTTGGTCCTTTTTCTGCCTTTTATTCTATATATTTCCTCATGTATTCAATCTCTGATATGATGTAAATTTGTAATTTTATATATTTGGATCATGTTTTTCTAGACTTAAATTTTTTTTTTTTTGATAAGTAATCACGTAAATTTTATAAATAAAAAATAAAAGATAATACACAAGGAGTGCATTATCATGTTAAACAAGATAGAAACGATAAAAAATTCGGCAACCCTTCTATCGGATTAACGGTTGCAGCCTTAAACCAACTATACAAAGTCAAGTAAAACATTTCTCTAAATTGCTTTGTTGTCCGTATTTGGTCTTCAAAGCATCTGCCATTTCTTTCTAGACTTAATAATCCTAACAAGGAGAAAAATTGGTTTCTAGAGTTGCAATTTATATGGAATATAACTCGGTCTATTGATTGAATAATGTAAGATTAAGAAATCTGCAGAAAAAATGACCTTATGTCATTTATCCTGTGTACCTAGAAACAAGATATATCATTAATAAAGCAGAAACTTAGGTGTACATGAGAAAGTTGAAAAGTAGTCTACCGTGGACTCTCAAATTGCACAATCTACTTGATATTTCTCATCCTGAAGTTTAGTTTTCTGTATCATCCTTAAAATAAATTAATTCTTTTTTTTTTTTTTTTTTTTGTGAAGTTTTGTAAAAGAAAAGGGGAAAAAATGCGGTGGCGAAGTCGAGACTCGTAACACTAGGATCCCTCAGACATTAGTAGTAAATTCGAAAATTAAAACCCCTAAAAAAATAGGCACAAGAAAAGAGCAATAGACCAATCCATCTTACAAAAATGATTCTGCTGTGGTTAATAAGGTTCTTTGAAGGCAAATTGTGTTATTTGTTAAGATGGGGTAGTGCATGTCAAAATATATTGGACGATATTTTCTATTGGCTTTCCTTGACAGTAGTTCAACCACTTCCCGGAAGAAGATACTCGTGTGCTTAGTTTGTAGGGTAATCTCATCCTTCCTTTAACAAAATCTGCCTAGTGCCAGAATAATTGGGAATTTTTCTATCGCTGTCACCTCTTTGTGAGGGACTCCAAGACTTGTCTGTTGATTATTTTACTCTCATTAATTGCTATTTCTATATCTACGTCAACAGCTCACAATCTAATTGTTTTGCTGCTCAGGCCTTACTGGAGGTGCTACTTTCCCAATACCCAAGCCATAATCTATGTTGTTGATTCAAGTGATACTGATAGGCTGGTGGTTGCAAGAGAGGAATTTCACGCAATATTGGAGGTTCAGTCACTTTTATTGTTTTTTTCTTTATTAAAGCTTTCAAAGGAAAGGTGGTTGAAGTTTTGGAATTTGCTTTTTTACATTTCTAGGGTATTTGACTCTCATAATGGTAGTTTAACAAATAAGTTGAATTTGCTTTTTTACATTTCTAGGGTATTTGACTCTCATAATGGTAGTTTAACAAATAAGTTGAAGTATAAAGGAGCTTGCTGTGCATACTTATCTTATGTGCATTAATTCTGATTGGACCTTGGAAGTGAATGGAAAACTGTGAGAAGGAAAAGTAGGGCTTAGTTAAAGTAGTCGCATACATATTACAATGCATTTCTAATGTCAATATGGGACCTGCACGAGAAGTGATGAAAAATCTGATTGAATTATCAAACCACAATAGAAGTTGTGGCTGTCCGTCCTATATTCTTGAATGCTTTTATTCCTGTACAAAGTAGCTTCATTCTTTTAGACATGCTTCATACCAAAATAAGAGGAAAAATCTTCTCTCGTGTTGCTAGTTCTGAAGCCATATACCTGTCTTCTTTTATGCTCTTGTTCTTCCCTTTCTGTTCCTGTGTCCTTTATTATTATCAACTTACAGATCAGTTTTAGCTAATTAGCTCCTGTTTGATGGCCATTATTGGCAAAAACAAAGTTTTGAATATTGAATTTTTGGAGAATGCGTGGTTAAAAAGTATGTAAAAATTTTGGGTTTACGTGCAGAATATTTTATGGTGTCAATGTGTAGTTAAAAATGACTATGTTGAATAAAGAGTTTTGAAATAATAGTTGTTAAACATAGGCTTATTTTTTAGCTTTTGGAGAAACGTGTGATGTGAACTAAATTTCAGTAGTGCATAGGGCAGAAAGCAATATTAAAAATTGCTTTATAGGCAGTGGGGTTCCCCCAACCCTCCATCCACCCAGCTCTTTTGATTCGGAGTTCATCAAACAGTTTACAGGCTCAAAAGACCTGTGCATATATAACTTAGCATTCAACAGCCAGGGGCAGAGCTACACTTGTGGCATGACCACCCAAAAAATCTGACTTGTTTTTAATTTAAAAAAAAAAAAAGGAAAATCAAAAGGTTCTTCCTTTCTACCATATTTTGTACTTCTTAACATCTTATTGTTTCCACTTGTATTTTTGGTTGGGAATTTGAGTTTATGTACTTCAATTTTCGTAGTAAAATATTAGATGTTTATTGTGTGTGGTTTTTTTTTTTTTTTGAATAAATATAGGGACCATAGGGAAATCAAGATTTTATAAATATATTTATTAAGATAACTCGATTTTAGCCTCAGCTGCTGATGATTAGCGGAACGACAAATACACCCATATCAACTCGAAAAGCTTAAGTTTGCTATCGTCAGGACATCTCGAAGTGGGATATGATTTTTACCAAATAAGACTTGTTGAGTCCATTAAAGCTAAACCTCTTGCCTAAAGTTATACGTCTTCCGTCAATTCAAAAATATAGAACTAAGCATTGAAATAATTTTAAGTTCTAGAACTTCCTCGTTGCATTTTTAATCTGCTTGCATTTGGTTCATTTCTATAACTATTTGTTAAGAGAAATTTTAGAACTCAAAGAGCGGTGATTAAAGGAATTGGAAATTCAATTTTCATCTCTGGTCTATGTGCAATCTCCAAGTACTTTTTGGAAGGTTTTAGTTAGCTTTTTCTTGTTAATATTTTGTAATAGATCAAAGTGGTATTTTATCTTTTGAGAAAAATATATTTAACGAAATTGATAATGATATAATTATACGATGTTTTTAAAATATGAAAACACGCTGGGAGCAATTATAGTTATATTATTTATAATTATTTTTGCTATATAATTTTTGTCCACCCAAAAAAAATATCCTGGGTCCGCTGCTATTCACAGCTATCTATCAACATAACCAAAATATCAACCCCAGAATCTTTGTGTCTTATGAGGTTGCCTACTTTGGAAAAGAAAGAAAACTGAAGATATCCTGTCAGCCTTCCAAAATTGACATTTTCCACAGAAGAAAGCCTGTTTGATAAAAGAAAATGTGAAGGTCTTTTTTCACTTTGACCATTACAGAAGGAGAACAATTGCCAGTATGGTGTTATGCCACAAGCTTTTGATACACGCATGCCTTACGTTACTCTCAACTTTAACAATAGCTTAAAAGACAATGTGCTCTTGCAGGAGGAAGAGTTAAAAGGTGCTATTGTCCTCATATTTGCAAATAAACAGGTTTGTCTTATTGCTCTCTTGCTCATTCTCTGAAAGAATTAATTAGCTTGTCTTTAAAGTATTCTAAAAGGCACTATAGTATGTTGAAGATCTCTCTGACTCTTTGGACCTTCTGTTTCAAACCATTCCATTCGCATCCTTCCAAAACCCTCTGGACCCAGGTCCACCATCATCACATCACATGAACACATTTCATGACACAAACAATTGCGAACAATTTTGTTGCCTTATTTGCAGGATCTTCCTGGTGCACTTGATGATGCTGCGGTGACTGAGGCCTTAGAGTTGCACAAGATTAAAAACCGCCAATGGGCTATTTTCAAAACTTCTGCCATAAAAGGAGAAGGGCTGTTTGAGGGTTTGGACTGGTAAAGCTCAGCTAATTGATCTTTATAGATATGATACCCTTTTTTGTCTATTTTTTCTTTGTACTTATATGAATCCTGCACTTTTACTTTCATACTTCTTTTAACGGTAATCGTACTGACATCTTCTGTCTGGATAACTTCATACCCTGATCCCACTATCTCTATCTCGTATATCACCAATCTGCTCAAGTAGTAATGAGTATTCTCTCGTAACTTTTTTCTGGGAACATTATCCCTATCCTTCTCATTTTGATGGAAGAATGCATCTCTTTAGAAGTTCATGCTGTAAATGTAAGTCACTATTGAATACAATTTCGCGTATCTATCTTCTTACTTCATGTCTGTTAAATAGGTTGAGTAATACACTTAAATCTGGAGGTGGCTAAATTATCGGAGAAGGGATGGGATGATTGCTGTAGTCGAGGCTGATCTAAGAAAAATCTGACTATTACCGGTATGTCTCGTGTTAGAGATTCCATTCATTGGCTTTCTTCTTGTTACATTTTCTTAACCAGACAGTGGATATAGAATTTAAATTTCAGTAATATGATATACAAATTTGCTCAACATTGTGTAACTTCGTTTTTTTCTCTATTGGTTTTGCCCCTTTTGTTGTTAACTGGTGTTTATTTTTGATGTTCATGTTCAATGCAAAATTTAGCAAAAGAAACTCAAGAAGAAATCCATAAATTTCAGCACTCTTACCCTACACTAACGTATAAATATTAAGAGTTACTATATTCGGTCTTGTTAGGGGTACATCATCTCTTACACAAAGGGTGACATAATGGCCAAGTGGTACCTCCTCATTGGAGGGGCACCTCGGCCCACATGTGGGGCCTCGGCGCCCTTCCAATGAGGAAACGCCACTTGGCCATTATGTCACCCCTTGTGTAAGGAGTGATGTACAAGAAGTATTATTCTACTATATTTATGAAATATTACACTTTTGGTCTAACATTCTTGTGCTAGAATTGTGGCTCGAAAATATAAAAATATTGTACGTACTTTTTAAAAAGAATAAGCTAGTAATTATTAGAATAATTTCTTATGTTGGCAGAATAACTATGGAGTCATTGATACAACTTCGATTGTTGTTAACTATGATCTCTCAATTATGTTATATGTCTATAATTTTATTATCTATCGAATTTATGACGATAAATCTTGACGCGCTAAACCTTTTTAAATTACAAATTCAACTCAACAAGTGATCAAATATTTGAAGACAATTAAATACATAGTAATCATTTGAAAAAAACAAGAATCTAAGGATCAAAACTTCAAAAATGAAGTTTCATTGTCATCTCGATATGTGGAAAATTATTCGAGCATCACTCTTGAGTTACAAAAACACGTATAGAGATAGAGCAATATCACCGTAATATAAAGAATAGAAAAAAGTAGAAAAATAATTGTGGACTTTGAACCTCTTCAATAGGTTGTGAATAATTTAACCATATATTCACAACTATACCCATTAATTATGTCGACATTTGGCGGGACTTATTACTCTTCATCATTATAATCACATTATAACTTTTTTTCCAACGAGCCCTTATACTCACGCACGAGCTTCTTCTATCATATTTGACTTAAGGATGGTTGACCACTCACTTCCACTCTTCCTCCATGATTTTCTTTTCTTTCTTGTCCTTCAATGTCCAACTCTTGTTTTCACTTCGAGGTCTCGACTTCTCATTTTCTTGCGTATTCTCACCAATGTAACTCGAGTTCGGAGATTTTACACTTACCAATGTAACTCGAGTCTCGACTTCTCATTTTCTTGCCTATTTTCACCAATATAACTTGAGACTATTCTCATTATACATAAATACTAATTATGTTTGGGTTAATGTAAAATGTCGAAGCACTCTCTATTTTAAAAAATTAATAGAAAGAGTCTTTTGAAATTTATTTTTAAGTTAACTCTCTAAAATAGAAAACATATTGCATTTAGAGTCTTTTGGAGCTGCTTTAAATTGGTTGTTCGCTGTTTAAGAATTATTATTTAGAATTAGATAGTTCAATCATACATACTTTCTTTTATCTGAAAATTCATCCCATTGTACCACAGAACTACCGCTAAAAAATAAGGTTTGCCTAGTTGGTAATTGAAATTTGTTAAATATCCAAAAAAAAAAAAAAAGATTAGCTCCCTTCAAATAATATAATTTCAATCAAAAAAAAATTTAAATTATAGAAAAATAAATTAATATTTTATTTTAAACATTGCGACTACAAATAAATATATAAAGTCACATATAAACTGCTTAATTATTTTATATTCATGAAGAAAAAAATTTCAATTTACAAAGCAGTAATCTTTGGTTGTAAGAGGATTGATGAAATATGAGGCTGATCGGAATTTGGAATTGAGGAAATTATACCCACACCTGGAATTAGATTTTCAATTTCAAAAACCCAATCACAAGTTTAATATTTCAAAAATCAGGTTTTAATTTATAATTTAAAAATATTTTTTTATTTTTATTTTTATATCTATATACAATAAAATCATTTAAATCCAGACAAACCCTAAAATCATTTGAACCATTCTTCCTCTCCACTCTCACCTCCAATCTCTCAACGCCGCCGTCGCCACCACCCCGACAGCCACATCGTCTTCCCCTCTATCTCGTCTTCTCTCTCTCACCAGACCTGGCAGCCGTCGCGTATCCCTCTCCTCTCCACTTTATCTCTTCTGTACGAGATCATGGGTGACGTCGTCTGTGACGATCGCCAAAAAAATCGCGTAAGTCCAAATCTCTGCACTTTCTTTCTGTTTTCTTGCTCTGTCGGTGACGCCATCGTTTTCCGTTTCACTTTATTCTCTTTGCCTTTGTAGTACCCATCGCCCCAACCCAGTAGCGACGGCCCCTCACAGTCAGCCACCGACGAAATGGCACGGTGCGACCCAGATCTGTAGCATTTTCAGCAGCGCGGCGCGACCCCAAACCCTTTCTCTCTCGTCCTTCGACCCCGTGGGCAATTTGAGGTATTCATCCAATGGCGGCGGTTTATGGTTTGGTTGCTTCTTGCCTGTTTGACTTCTGGAGGTATGGTGGTGGATTATTTAGATGGGTTTAAAGGTGGTGACAGTGACTGTGGTTTGATTGTGGATTTTGTTGGATCTAGTGTGGCGATGGTGGTCATTTTGTTTGTGGCTGCCGTGGTGCTACTGTGTGGTAGTACGATGCCGTCGCATAGCTGGTTTTTTCTTGCCACTGTGGATGTGGTTGTTGTGGTCGTGGTTCCGTGTTTGGGTGGTGTTGGTAGTGGTTGTGTATTCTGTGATGTTTGGCGATGTGTGTGGCGACGGTGGTTTTGGGGGTGGTGATAGTGGTGTTGGGGAGGGTGTGGTGTTGGTTTTGAGATGTTGATGGTGCCACTGGTGGAGGCGGTGGCGAAGTGGTGGTCACAAATGATTTTGGTGGTGGTCATGGTTGGTTGGTTGTTTGTGACCACTAATTTGGTTGGTTGGCGATCAATAAACGATATGTGGCCAATGAATTAGATAAAATGTGACCATTAGATGATGTGTGACCTAAAAATTATTTATTGTGACCAATAATTTGATAAATTGTAACCTAAATAAAATTTATATTCAATTAAAGTGATGTTTGTGATCATAATTAAGTATTGTGACTTATAAATTTTATGAACTGTGACCGATGAACAAATTATGACTTTTAAATTTTTAAGTTGTGATCGATAAATAAATTGTGATTTATGAAAATTTTGAATTGTGACCTAAAAAAAAATCTGTGACCAACTAATTTGGATATCTGTGACTGTGTGACTTATAAATTTTGATCTGTGACCAACTAATTTTGAAATCTGTGACCAACGAATTAATTGTGATCTACAAAAATTTTGAGCTGTGATCGGAAGTTGTAAATCTGTGATCAGAATAGTCGTCGGAATCAGAGCAGTCGTCGAAACGATCGCCGAAGAAGAGTGATGTTCAGAATGGTCGTCGGAATAGATCCCGGAGTGGTATGTGTGGAGTATGTAGGATGGGTTAATTATATTATATTATATTAGAATTAAATATTTAATAATAAATTGATTTAATAATTTATTATTTCATTTAAAAAAAAACCTGATTTTTGAATTTTCAAATTATAAACCTGATTTTTGAATTGGTGTAAAGTAAATACCTTATTTAAGAATTTTTTCCTTTGGAATTTATGAAGAGATTTCACTTGATAAAATACTTATTGGGCCTCGCAATTAACCCATGTAAATTAGTGGGGTCTTTTAATGGGCTAGTGGGAAACTAGTATGGCCCTTCTGTTCACTCGGATTTGTAACACCCCATATTAGGTAGGAGTGTAAGTGATTCGGTATGGTCGATTTTTTATAGACTTTTTAAATTTAAGTTAAATTATTTAAATTGTGGGAAATTTTTCTTAACACTAAAAACTAATGACATTGTTCGATTTTAAATCGCGATTTGACTACATATATTTCTTATTCGCTTTATAGTTATAGGGCCTGTTTGGTATAGATTTTCATTTTCTATAGTAAATCAATTCTTATTTTCAACCACACATTATTCAATAAAATAATATTTTCCATCACATCAATACTTTTTTCTTATTTTTCAACCACACATTTCTCATCATATCACTATTCAAAAATCAATTCTTCCCCCAAAAATCCCTACCAAACACACTCATAGTTCATTGATTATAAAATATATTTTTATTTTTTTAACGATAAAATAAAAAAACTGTCCCCGTTTGATACCTATTAAAATTTAAACTTTAATCTATATCAAAGTTAACAATTAATTTTAAACACACGTTTTTTGGGTCCCACAACTTTTGAACAACATATTTCATCCATTTCTATCAAAATTTACTAAAAAATTAATTTTAATCCCCACCAAATATGGATTATATATCAAACTATAGATACAAACATCGATACGGACTTTAGAGGATTGAAACCGTGAGTGTTGGGGGGCTTTTTAATTATGAATGTTTGCAATGTAAAGATCGAAGAGGAAGAAGTTTTCGATTTTGGTGTGAGGTTATGAAATTAGAGTAATTATTGGTACTAAATAATGACAATTCACCTAATTACCCATCATTAAATTTTAGAAATTATATATATTTTTTAGAGGTTAATATTTTTATTTATCACTAATTTTTGACAAATATTTGAAAAAACAAAAAATATCTTCTTTTTTTTTTCTTTTAAATGGTCCATTTGCTTTCAATCAAGGAGATTGAGATTTGAGTGGGTTTTCATTCTCGTCCTTTTTTTCTTAGGCCCTGTTTTATTGTACTTCAATTTCATAGAAGATGGGAATTAAATTTCATTTTCCACGTTTTTTCATGTTTGATTGACTAAATTTTTCATGAAATTGGTTTTCCATATTTTACCAACATGCTCGCATTTTCTTGATTTTCGGTGGGAAAATCTTTTCCAGGCAATTTTTTTATTTTTTATTTTTATAAATTTTATCCTCAATTGTAACAAATTCTATCCATCTTATGGACAATTTTCATAGACAACAAAGTCAAACGAATACCAAAAGATCCAAAATTTCAATATTTTTCAAGTGAAAAATTATACAAATCAAACACAATCAATTGACAATTCTCAATAAAACAAGTTTTCAATAATTCAATTTCTTAAAATTCATTTTCTTTCCACCCAAATTCCATTCTTACAATCAGACGAACCCTTAATTATTTTACATTTAGAAAACGTGTTTCTAACAAATACTTTGATTTTTCAACAGTCGGAGTGACATTTTATTCAGGTTCGTATTGCTACATGCCTGCCAAAGTTGGTTTTAATAAATTTGACTCTAGCTTTCTGTATCTTTAAATTCTAATTAATCTTAACTGTGTGCAAAGTCGTCTCATTATTAATATACTTTAAAAAATTTCTTCATTCTTATTTATGTAAATAAAAATTTCAGAAGCTACATGCCTAGTTTTATAATTTTATAAATCAGAACTCGTTGGCCCAATTTTTTAATTAGAGGTGGAATCAATAGTTTCATTTATAAGATAATACTGGTTTGGTTTGATTTTTCACAAGGATGACAAAAATATTCGTTCAACTTGATATTTGTGGAGCTAGGATTACCGCCTGACCAGGTAAACAGAGAGGGTACTAGAAATATAGTCCACACCCTGCAGGGGCGGAGCCAGCCTTTCGAATTAGAGGGGTCCTGGAGTTGAAGGGGCGGGGGCTCACGGGGGTTTGGGGACAGCGCCCCCGAAATTTTTTTTTGAAACATTATCTGTTAAAATGAGGAAAGTTGGTACTTTGTGATGGAGAAATGAAACAAATGAACATAAATTAATGTACACAGACTTCACAAAAAAATCAAGAAACATATAAAAGAAACTACTAATTTTTTGAAATATTTCTCCATCACTGAGCCTAAGAATTGAGGAAATTCTTTCTCTCATAATTGATAAACAATACAACTTCACAAACAATTGAATGTGATGGATTAGGAGATTAAAAATAATTTTTTGAGGCCAAAAAAATAAAAAAAATAATAAAAAAAAAATTTTTCCCAAAAAATTGGGGGGGGGTCCCGACCCCCTCCCTCCGCCCCTGACACCCTGTTACTGCCCCGTTTAAAATTAATTTCAAATTTAAATTTTTTATCGAACCAAAATAATAAATTTATCATCATTTTTAAAGAGAACATAATTTGTTTTTAATAAATTAGTAAAAAAATAAATAATATTTACTAACTAAAGATATAAAAAAAATAAAAATAAAAAATAAATGGGGCAGGGAACTTGCCCCAGTCCACCCCGGTCCCGCCTCGAACCCGTCCCGTCCCGCTTTAACTGGGTATGGAGATGGGGTAATGTAATATAAATATCCGACGGGATGGGGGTGAGAATGACCGATACGTCCCATACCCGTCTCGTTGTCTTCCCTAATTTTTAAGAGTCAAAAGGGTTCTATTTGAAACGAGATCGAATGCAAAATCATGTTCACTTCTATTAATTTATATATACAGTAGAAATTTTGAATAATATTAATTACTCTATTCATATTAAAATCCTACAGAGCGTGTGATATCATATATCAGGTGCAATTCTTTAATTTATTGAATGTAACGAATTTAAGAATTCTAATTGAAGGAAACAAACAAGACCAAACCATAACGTGTCGGCTCAATTCCATAATTAGAGATTCGACCAATGATTTTATTTGTAAGATAATACTACGTTTGATTCGATTTCTTAACAGTCACATGTAATCCTATTCGTGATCAGATCGAACGCCGAATTATTTTTAATTTCTTTCAATGTAGTGAATTCAAGAACTCTAATTTAAGTAATCGAGTAAGATCAAATCAGAATCGATAAGCTCAATTTCATAATTAGAGATGGAACTAATCGTTTCATCTATAAATATAATACTAGGTTTGGTTCGATTTCTTAAGAGCCAGATAATTCGATTCGAAATCTGATCGTGTCTGCTTCTATTATTTTATAATATTTTGAGGAATTATTACTTATCCATATATTTATATAATATTAATTACTCCTATTAAAATCCATCGAAGCACGTGATGCTATATCTCAATTGCTGAATATCACGGTGGCATGGTGGGTCCAAATTGTCCAAAACTACCCCGCCTTTTTGGGAAAACAACAAAAGAATCACTTTGTCACCCCCGGCTGTTCGAAAAGCCAAACGCCCCCCCAAAATAAATTATGGGGACCGCTGAAAAGGGTATTATTGTCCATATGTAATCTTTCAGCATACGCACCAAATGACGTGTACACACAATTTAGCTTACATAAGTTAAAGAATATTGGCCCCCAGGGCATATCTCCCAGTGGCAAAGGGGAGGGCGGTTAGGGCTCAGCGCGGTAGTGTGCAGAGTTCGATTCTCCGCTTGGAATTGTTGCATGCGGGAGTTAGCAATAGTTAATAGCGCGCTTATCCATGTTCTCCACCGCGCTCGGGAGACATCCTCGCGATTTACCTCCTCCACAATCGGGCCCGCGCAGGTGGCCCTCAAGGTTGGGGTTCAACCTTTTTTTTTTTTTTTTGTTAAAGAATATCGCGTTGACCCAAAGTAGGGTTTTTAGGTCAACTAAACATAAATGCAATTTTAAGTACATTAAATCAAGGTTTTAGATGCTTTAATTCAAATTATCATTTCGGAGATTATATCAGAGATGTTTTTCACTTTATTAACAATATTTTTCTTGATTTTTCCACTTAATGTTAAACTATTCGACGATTTAAATGAATTATAGTAAAATCTACTATGAATTTCACGAGCTGAACAATTCGTGCATTTCTTGATTTTTCCACTTCACGTAAAAGTGTTTTGACGATTTAAATAAATTATCCAATTACAGTAATATTCAAGAGATTTGCTTTCTGAAACCTTTTCGACACCGCTGCAATTAAGTTAACAAATAATATAATTGGTAATTAGAGATGGCAAACACGATGGGTTCGGGTAGGTTGGGTGAGCGAGCGGAAGTGGCCATCTTCGTCCATGCCCCTCGTAAATTTCGAGGGACGGGGCGGAGAATATAATATCTCCATTAATCGTTCCATTTAATTGAATATTTTTTAAAAATTATTATTTACTTTTAAATATGTTTTGAACTGTAAAACTAAAAATATTCAAAATTAGTTTACCATTTGGCGCAGGGTGATGGATATCAGAGAATTTTGTCATTCCTACTAATAAAATGAAAGAAGAAACAAATATATGTATTGTCTCATCTCATTAACGTTCTCATGATTGTTAAAAATGGGAGATGGTTCAGTCATACTTTTAAGTTTTATAATTGTTTAGGGGTTGTTTCATAAAACTTTTAAGAAAAATGTTAGTAGAATTTGATAAAAATTAATGAAATATTTGATCGAAAAGTAAATAAAATTTGTGAAATCCATTTTAATGTTCTTTAACAATTAATTTGACCTAAAATTTTTAGTAACTTTTAAAAAAAATTCAAATAAGCACTAAAGTATATTTTAGTTGCTATTTTCTATTAGAAATAATGAAATTTTATGAAATTTTTCATTTAAAGTATTGAATTCTAAAAAAAAATAAAATAAAATAATAAAATTTAACGGGACAGGGCACCCGTTACCCGTCCCGGGACAAAATTTCCCGCCTCGTCCCCGCTCCGAATACCCGATTAAGCGGGTTATCCCAGTCCCGTTCGGGGCAGGGCCCGCGAGTATCGGGTTTGTCGGAGTTTTTTGCCAGAGCCATGAGTTTTATAATTGAAAATCTAACTAACACGCGTGTCACGATTATATCAAATTAGCATATAAAAAGTGCAAGTCAAAATACCAAAATGATAACAAAATACAAAATTCAAATTATTTGAATTAGCTACCTGGGTTTCTTCCATCAAAATTTGAATTTAATTACCACACCTGGGTTCGATCCTAAATTTTTGATTAGAGAATCGAGAAAATAATTTTAAAAAATATTTGTTCCAAGTATTACAAAGTAATCCGTTTGGAAGAATTATGAGCGATTTATAAATAAATAGAAATAAGTGGTGAATAAATTTTGATTAGAGAATAAAGAAAACAACATTTGTTCATAGTATTACCAATTAATTTGTTTGGGAGGAATTGAAGCAGTATTATAAATAGATAAAAATGAGTAATGATAAATAAATTGTTTATTTATTGGAATGCATGGAGAAAATGAAGTTTGGCCAATTTATAAATTGTTTATAAATTTGCGAAATTGATACATGTTAGTTCAGCGGTTCAAGTTTTATGCTTAGAGCCAACAATATATAATCTAAATATTATTTTCAACACGTCTCTCACATATAGGCAAGGTTGTTATGTGACAAGACATAAACCTAGAATCTTTGCCTACTCTAATGTTGAAGGATAAATTCCGCACCGATTAAATAATAAAATATAGATCAACGTGAAATGGTTTGAATTACTCTTAATAGATTTCATCTTTTAAAATAGATCCCAAATGTTAATATGATATTGAGCTTATAAAGTTCAACTGAACAATTCGATTTTATGAAGACTAAAACGAACATACAAATTTCAAATTTGATCAGCTCAAATAACCCACCATCTTATTGGATATGTCAAGGGATAAATTTCACACGTGTTAAATATTGTAATATAGACCAACATATAAGAGTTTATGTTACCACTTTTAACAATGTTTGACATTTTAAGATGAAATCATAATCTTAATATCTGGTATTATGTTACACTTTTTAATCTAAAAACTTAAATTTTAGAGATGATCCTTTACATTTTCTCTTCAACATTTTGAAAAGTAATTAGGCAAAATTTTTAACCATCTCCATATGATTATATCTTTAACATGTTTCTATATTGCATCAAATTCATTTTCCAATCAAAAATGAAAAAATAAGTTTGTTTTGGTAAATAAAGTGAAGAGGAGTTCCATTCCCCGTGACATAAACAAGTATACTGCTAGCTTTACAACTTGTACATGTCGCCCCTTCACAAGTTCACACCAAAGTTTGACGAACAGTCTGTCAAATTTATCCACCCCCACAGCCCTGAAATGTGGACCCTACGTCGGCACAGACATATGACAATTACTTAACATATTGTGTCATCAAACCTTTTACTTGGCTAAAAATTCATCTACGTGTCACTCCCACATTTGTCAGCAACCGGATTTCTTTCTACCTTCTTCTCTCTCCTGAATTGGATAGATATACAAACTGGTATTGGCATTACACATAACCCCAATTACAAGCCTAGTCATCCTTCTTAGAGAGAGAGCCCAAAATATTTTAGAGAGAGAGAGTATGAAAATGGGAGTCGGACAAGATGGTGGAGCAGCCAGGGCCAAGTGTTTTCTGGCAGGGTGGAATGTGGCTGCGAAGCCTTGTGACTACTGCAAATCTGCGGTGGCGCTGCTATTTTGTAGGACGGACTCAGCCTTTATGTGCATGGCATGTGATTCAAAGGTGCATGATGTGAATAACAAATCCTTGTCTTTATCGAGGCATGAACGTGTGTGGATGTGCGAAGTGTGCGAGCAGGCACCGGCTAGTGTCACGTGCAAGGCTGATGCTGCCGCCCTCTGCGTCGCCTGTGATCGTGACATCCATTCAGCCAACCCTCTCGCCAGCCGCCACGAGCGAGTTCCGGTAGTGCCTTTTTACGATGATGCCGAGTCCTTGGTTAAGTCCACCGCCGGATCTCTCCTGGTGCCTGACTCCACTAGTAATATCATGTTCGCCCCGCAGGACAGCTTTGTTGCCGATCCTTGGATTTCTCAAAACCCAGTTACTATGTCAAAACATTCTTCTGATACGACAGACATGAAATCCATGGAATTTTTGTTTTCCGATGACCAATTCCTGGACTTGGATTATCCAATTTCATCGCAACCTGACAGTGTTGTTCCTGTACAGACCATGAAATCTCATTTCCCAACAAAATTGACTGATCATTCATCGGAAAATCTATTCGAAATCGATTTCACAAGATCCAACATTAGTTCATACAACAACAGCTATACTGCCACATCTTCTTTTAGCCAAAGTGTAAATACCATCATCACCTTCTTTTTTCGTCACACATAAATATATAGTTTGTGAACAATTTTCTTATTTTCGTTTTCGTTTTTTGCAAAATTTCAGGTTTCATCATCTTCATTGGATATCGGGGTTGTGCCTGAGGGGAGCTGTTTTTCGGAATCATCGTACCCTTTTGGCGTTGATCTGAGTGGAAATCAAGGTTCCCAGATTCTTGGAATGAACAGGGAAGCAAGAGTTTTGAGGTATAGAGAGAAGAGAAAGAACAGGAAATTCGAGAAGACTATACGGTATGCATCCCGAAAGGCCTATGCCGAAACAAGGCCAAGAATCAAAGGCCGTTTCGCCAAAAGATCAGAGGCAATTGAATCTGATATTGATCAATTTTTCATCACTGATGAAAGATACAGTATTGTTCCCTCATTCTGATGGCAAGGATTTATAAGAATTCCAAAATGTATCAGTAATTAATATTATTTTTCAATGTAATGTTAACTGGATTTCTCGTCTGTCAAATAATTAATTAACGCAGTTATTATCCTTAGTAAAATCTTGTTTCCTGTTTAATAGTTTCTTGAATGAAAAGGGAAATTGCAGGGTGTATTATCTTGAATTTCTGCAATCTGAAAAGCCTGCCTGGCTGCTTTTTTTTGAAGGGATTTTATGCAAGTTTTGTCAGTTTTTTTTGATTTTTAACATTTGATCCTTGTTTTTACTTTATTCGGAGTGATTATTGTTTGTGGATCATCTGTTTAGATTTATCCATATAGACACAGTCTGTCTAGGTGAGTGATTAAAGTGGATCTGAATCTCAATTCTGGTTGGTTGAGCGGTCTATTCATTCAAGAAATATGAAAACTATTTTTAAATTAGATTTGGTGAGGGCATAAGGTATTGTTTGGCAAAAATTGAGTTACCATAGATCTGCTTGGCACAGTTTATTCTTTCTTTTCATTCTTATTTTGTGTATATGGAAAACAACACAAGGTGCAAAGTATGAACAAAAGTTTCTCGCATCGGTTATCATATCGACCCTAATCTTCAAATCGAGTCCATCGTTCAAATTTGCATCAAAGTGGAAACTCGTAATTCGCACTTTTCATACCGTTGGTCACGCTTGCCATCACTCCTGAAATTTCGGTGTTGATTGATGGAAAGTTGGCCAAGGCCTGGGGCCGAGGTACTCTCATCTTCTGCTCTACCATAGTGGGGTTTTTTTTTCCTTCTGAGAAAATGATCTTTGATGCCAAGATCTTATAGAAGACCTTGACAGGATCATACGCGTCATGTATGTTGAGAGTACGATAAACTTTTCAACACAATCATAAACAACACTAGAGAGGATCAAACAAGTTTTTATGATACGATAACATTTTTTTTTTTTCAGTTTTTTGGATAGGGGGATTGCAGCACAAGGAGCCCCTAAATCCAACCTTCCATACGTCCAAATTTTCTTGTTGAACTTTTCCCTTGAGTTTGGGACAAATTTTCTAGCTTAGAAACCTAACGATTGTGTTCCCATAGTAGGTTTTATTTCGTTCGAAGATATGTAATGGGAATTGTGCATATAATACATAGCTAAGAGACGTGTAAATATTTTTATTTGTGATATTTAAAAGCTTAAAAATTCATTTGTAAGTAAATTAACTTATAATTAAATAAATTTTAAAATAAATATTTTTTGCTGATCAATATTGAAATAAGTTACACATTTAAGGAAGATAATAAATAAATAGAGTTAACTTAAAAATAAGTCAACCTGAAATTAAACTTGGTGACACATGCCCACAAGTAAATCAACCTATTTTATTTTTTTTTTTGAAATGTGTATGCAGAATTTGTACGGAGAAAATTGGATCAAATAAATTTTTGCAATTCCAAACGGACCCTTGCTACTTTTTCCGAGTGGTACGTACTTTATAAACTTGCAATTTATTTATTTAAGTTTAAATTTGACTTGAACGTTTTCCAATTATGTTGAAAGCGACTTTTCCAGAACTCTCCAATTAGTAATAAAAAAATTATTTTATTATTTTCACCTCTTTTTGTTCCTAAAGCATTTTTTTTAATGTCATATTGATTAAACCATCTTGATTAAAAATTTAATTTTTTAAAAATGAAAACAAATTATTTTTTATATTCTTATGTTTAAGTCGATGTATGTTATGAAGGAACTATTGAAACACCGTACAAGTTTTGTTTATTTGTTCGAGAAAACATGGCCAAAGTAAACCAATTAGAATAATGCTACACATAATGGTGTTCATAATGTACATGTGGCGCCCCCTATTGGGAGGAGTGCATGTGGGCCAGGTGCTCCTCCCAATAGGGGATGTGTACCATAATGTACATGTAGCATAACCCAAAAAATTAAGGTCGAATAAATTTCCTAATATTTTTGGTCGAGCTAAAAACATAGCAGGGGGTAAAAATCAATCGAAATCGACATTCAATATTATGTATTCAAGAATTTGCTAAATTTTTTTCGACTCTCTTTTGTCTCATTTCCTCGAGCACAAACGTAAAATAAGCAAATTATATATTTCAAAAAAAATAAAAAAAAATAAATCAAGAAATATAAAAATTATTATTCTGATCCAAGATTAAGAATTTATTATTAGTGGAAATTATATAATTTTTCAAAAATTATTAATCTTTTGACTGTGAAGGCATGGCATGTTTTCAAAGTGACAAAGACATCCATATCTCCGACTCTTTTTAAGATTTTTCTTTTAAAAGATTTACTTTGTCTTGTACCAAGCTACACCAACATTATTATACCACTTTGACAAATTAATTATTATTTTTTTATTTTAGACAATGTTTGTTTTAATGAAAAATTAGAGCATAAGAAAGTTTTTTATAAATTTAATTAGTTATTACCATATATTTCGTAGGTTATACTGAATAAGGTTTTATGAGATTACTAAAAGAGAGACGTGTAAGAATTAATTATTGTTATTCTTATTCAAAGGTTATATCAGAGTCAGACACAATTTTGGGGAGATAAATAACTGTCAAATTCCGTCGTTCTTTCTCAATCGAGTAAAGAATAACAGCTGTGGTCGAGTTACGTAATTGAAGATCCATTGTAATCCGTAATCTTGAGCTACTTGTATATCGAAGACTATTCAGTATTATATAATAAAACGTGGTGAATCTGTTGCACAAGGATAAAAGAAAAAGATAGGAAAAAAACAAATTTAATTAATTTAGCTTTTTGTTGAGGCAATAATTATTTTAAGTGGGGTCCTTATGAACTGGTCCTAACCTCGTGAAGTTCACGTGTGCCCGGCCCAAACTATTGCACGAGTGGGACCCATTCCCGGCACTACTTTCTAGTGGTCCAGCCCACTTAACTGCCCAGATCCGACGCTATCTCTGTCCACTTGTTCAGTGCCATTTACATTGGGTCCATTTTAAAGACAAAAAAAATGAATTGGAAACTAATTTCCTTTCATGTAATTTCCACGGTCATTTACATTATTCGGTGTTAAAAATCATAGTAGCCATTTAATTATTTTCAAATATTTTTAAGTTGTTAATTGTTGTTTTAAAAACGCACTTCACTTGTAATTTCGGTGACTAGCGTACACTAACGTCAAAAGTAGGCTACGTGTGAAAACTTTGTTCGTTAATTTTTGAAGACAGTATGTGACAGGGTAATGTATGAGATAACCTTTTAATTAGTTCGGTAGAAATTTGAAACTTTTAAAATTCACACACTACCACGTTTCATCAAATTATTGGACAATTTAAAAATGAAATGGTTTTTTCATCCAATCAATTCTTGACAATATGGATGATCCGATGATGTCAACCATAATGTAAAGGAAGTGATGTAATCAGAACGGAAAAAATATTTTGAGAAATTTGACGACGGCAGTCGTGATATTGAGCCTCATTATTGACTTCAGACCAACTCTTCTCTTAGACCAAATGAATTTATTATTGTAAAAATGGATTTTGATTTTTCGTATGGTTTAATGTCTAGACTTTTGGAGTTTAAGGATTCAAATTAGATGGCTTCCAATGGATTAAAATTTCAAACTTTTGCCATACCACGTTGGTTAAATCACTCTATTTTACTTGTATTCTTCTATATCGTCTTCTTTGTGTTATTCATCATTCAGGTCTATCGATCTTTCAATAGTCGCAAACTTTTGCTATACCACGTTGGTCAAATCACTCTGTTTTACTTGTATTCTTCTATATTGTCTTCTTTGTATTATTCATCATTCAGGTCTATCGACCTTTCAATAGTCGCAAACTTTGACAGTGTTATATTCTTTTGTGATAAAATTGGTGACGTTGCTAGTGATTGCAATTATTTCGACAGAAAAAATTATTTGAGCGGTAATTTCCAAAAGGTAAGATGCATAAGCCGTGGTCTTAATAATAATACATCATATTATCTAAAAATTTCATATTCATTCGACAGAAAATGTCTAGATCAGATGGGAGTTGGCCTCCATAGAGTAATCATCCATCTCAGCACTCGGAAAATTTGGCGTTCTTCGACTTCGCAACTAGCTGTGAATCTTGGCCATAAGTTAATAATTGAAAATCTTTCATATCCTTTCTTACCAAATAGAAAATCAACGCACGTCTTAAAAATATAAACTGATCAAATCATGATCGAAAGAAGCAAATAATTCATATATATTTACCAATAAAAATCTAAAAAAATATTTAATAAATACTATTCTAAATAATTTGACGATCTATTTTTCCAAACAATTGAAAGCTTTGGTGGAAACACGCAAACGATAATATATCACTATATGTTATTGTCTTAAAATACTATTTGACGTGAACGTCAATTTTCTATATCACATTTCATTGTGAGTGAGGAATCCCATCTAAAGTAAGAAAAATCGACTAAGAATTATGAGGGTCCAAGGAAATTAGATATAATTCATATCCATGTTTTGCTTAGTTTCAAGAATATGCTTGTATATAGATTAGTTTATAAATAAATTAATTTTAAAAAATATTTATTTTGATCATAACATCTATTTCATGATCAAAATGAATAATTTTTTTCTTATAAATATTAATAAGTAATATATGAAAACATACGTAAAAATAAAAAAATTAACTACTTTTAAGCTTAGCAAAATATGTAGCGTCTCTAACTATTAAAATAAGTAATTTATTTTTAGATCTAATCAATACAAATTATCTATTATAAAATTTACTTAATTATCATAAGTAAATTTAGTCAAACATGCATTAATAATTGTAGTATTTTAAACAAAATTTGGATAACTGAACATTGAACTTGGGTTGGAATTCAAATTACAGTTGGACCAACACAAATTTTTGGGTCAAAATTGAACAATTTATTCGAAATTTTCCATATGGGCTGGGGCAGGGCTGGGATATAGCCCAGCTTAGCCTTGTTGGCCTTAGGCACTGTTTCATCAAACAAACATGAGAGGAGAAAATGCATTCAAATTCAAATAATATAATTGGACTATCATTTACATTGGCAAACTAGAAAGAAAAATAAATTGCATCAGTATAATTCGACTAACCACGAGGAGATCACCGTGTCGCCTGGTCTAGCTAGAACTGTAATAGCCTCAGCGAGAAGGACTTTACTTGATCAGAATCTAGTGATACCCAATAAGAATTTTAGCTGGGGATGAAGGAACCATGTCTAGACTTAATTTGTCTTGCCTTGGGAAAAATAGATATTTGTATTCTCAATCTTGTTGTTTTATCCACAGTGGAAGAACAGGTACCCTACAATAACCTTAGTCTATGTAATGAATGGTGGATAAACAGATAAAAATGAATGATAGATAAAGTATGTAGTACTTGTAGATTATGTGAAATACTTTGCCAAAAGGCTTTCTAGGGGTCATGGGATCAAACCTCCGTGGTTCTTTGCAATGCCCTTCTCCTTCTGCTCTTCTGTATTGCAATAGAGGGTTATCCATTCAAATCCCCTATTTGTTTGATGAGAAATTCGAAATGAAAAAAAAGATCCTCCGTTGGGGATGAAATTAAGCTTTTCACAGAAAATGGAGACATGAAGGGGACTGACGGACCTCAAATACGCCTATACTTTTTAGTATGCCTTTTTCCTGTCGATTATGGTTTGACTTCATCAACTCTATGCCTTCTCGGCTTGCTTCCTTGGCGACTCTAACCCTGCATCTACCCTGCATTGGCAAGGTGCCAAACTGCTGCCGGAGTATGTTCGGCGACATTTACAATTGAATGCATTACATTTCTAAACACGTCACTTCCAAAAGGTACAACACATGTATGGGATTGTTCAGTGTTACGCATGCTTTTATGTATTAATACATAGAGAGAGTTATAACTTTGGAAGGACACTATCCATGTGCACTCTTTATACTATCCTGCAAGATTTGAACAGTTTATTTAGAAACAAGGGAAATCTTAGAAATCATCATGTTTGCAAACTTCGAAGTCTGTCCTAAATCGAACAGCTTTGAGTTACATGTACCAACAGCAATCACTAACCAGATGAGTTACAAGATTTTGATTATACTGCAATACTATGGTAATGATAGTTCCAAACAGCATATTACAAACTAAAGAATTCATTAAGGAATCAACGTGACAAAATAATGTTGTCAAAATTTTTTGAGTGCGCTAAAGAAAGGTGTTTGGGGATGAAAATTTGTTTCTTTCACGAAATGGATGTTAATATTTTCAAATTTTAAAATGGTCCAACATTTCCTTATCTACAGCAGATTAACCACTTTCTCTTAATTACCGTGGTAACCACTTCAGATAACTTCTTTGATGGGAAGGAGTTTATAAAAGGGAAGTAGTGGTATTGGTCCCTAAGTCTTGAGTTCTCTATCACGTAATTACACCATCTAAGGGAATTCTTGAAGGCTTAAAAGCAGCAAACACAATTTGAAATTCTGCAGTTTAAACATCAATAGCTGGAGGTTAGTTCCTGTTATTCATTTTTCTGCAATTAATCTATATGTTGTTATTTACCTAAAGTCTAACAGTTGGTATCAAAGCCAGGTTTACCTCTATCTTGCTCGTTTGCTCTCTGCAATTTTTTCAAAATATTTACTAAATTTTTTTTAGATTTCAATTTTTTGTTTCATACTTTTTTTGTTTTTAATGAAAAATAAGGTTAGGAATCATTAGAAAAATTGGATTTTTAACATTTCTGGGATTTGGAACGTAATTTTTAGTATCCAGAAGGCAAAGAAACCGTTGGGTTTCTATTCGGGTCACAATCGGGTCAAATAGACCCGACTGAAGGTAGAAGATGAATTGTTTGATAAAAAAATTGAATTGAAACTTGCAGACAGCCGAAATGTTTGACTGTTATCTCACAAGGTGACAAATTCATTTACTATTTCCAAGAATTGGAAACAGGTAAGTTTTCTTATACATATATAATATATTTTATTTTTATGTGCTAAATTATTTTATTTTTGTTGTTTTGTATTTATAATTATTTATTACCTCGTTATACATGCAATGTTGAGTTAAATAATTTAGTACATTAAAATTAAAATTTTTGTGTTCATATTGCTTATGGTTTTGTGCAAATTATATGAACATATTTTGTGAATTAAATTAAATGTTGAGTGATTCATATAATTTTAATTAATTGGGGAACTTATATATTTATTGCTCTAGTTGTGGTTAATCATATTGAATATAATAGATTTTATCTCATATGAATTTTTATTATATTCGTATGATGATCCAGGATAAAATATTAATTTATTTTCCTAATTACCCATAGGAATTAAGAATTGGAACGTGATTTGATAGTTTTCCCTAAAGTTTATACATGAATTTAATTGAGTAGAACTTTGGCCCACATGCAAGTTTTATATCACTAGATTCATATTTTTGAAGCTTTATTTAGTAGTCTTGATTTATTGGAATAAAAGTATGTATATTTAATTTATGCAGCTTCACAACCTGCTAATTTCTTTGATATTCGTCGTGATATTCTTGAATTAAAGTGTGATGACTCTAAAGTATGGAAGGAGATAATTCTTCTTCATTTTGAGTGGATGGACATTGATTATGTCATTAGGAAAGACGAACCAGCAATCACTCCAATCAGCACTCCGGATGAAATTGTTCTTAATGAACGATGGGAGCGATCCAATTGCCTCAGTACGATAATCATAAAGACTAAGATTTCTGCTGGTATTCGTGGTTCCATCAAAGAGCATAAAAATGTCAAGGCATCGTTGAAGGCTATTGATGAGCAGTTTGAGAATTCAGATAAAGTACTTGCCAGCACCTTGATTGAAATTTTCATCCATGAGGATCACTACTGTGAGAGGTGCGCGTGAGCACATCATGCAAATGAGGAACATTGCGGCTCAATTGAAGACTCTTGAGGTCGATATGTCTGAGTCTTTCTTTGTGAACTATATTTTGAACACTCTTCCACATCAATATTGTCCCTTCAAGATATCCTATAACACGCATAAGGATAAGTGGTCAATTAATGAACTTTTGGCCATGTGTGTTCAAGAAGAAGGGAGGCCGAAAATGGAAATAGGTGAAAGTGCATTGATGGTAACGAAAGGAAAGAACGAAAACGAAGCTAAAAAGAAGGGAAAAGGTAAAATACTGCCCCAAGGTAGAATAAAAAAGGAATCGAAGTGTTTCTTCTGCAAAAGGAAGGGGCACATGAAGAAGGATTGCACTAAATTCTAGAAATGGCTTGAGAAGAAAGGTAAACCAATCTCATTTGTCTGTTATGAATCCAATATGGTTGATGTTGTTTATAACACATGGTGGATTGATTCTGGTTCTACAATCCATATTTCAAATACTTTGCAGGGTTGTGAAATCTAAGGAAGCCAGTGGAAAATGAGCAGTGCATCTATTTAGGAAACAAGATGCGCTCACATTTGGAGGCACTTGGAACATGCAATTTAGTTTTAATTATTTTGAATTTAGAAAAGACATTTTATATTCCAAGTTTTGCTAGGAACTTGATTTCAATTTCATGACTTGTACCTTTGAAATATTCCTTTAATTTTTCAGAAACATCTTTTAGTTTATTTTATAAATCTAATCTTGTTGGAAATTGTACATTGTCTGATGGTCTTTTTTCTATTAATTTGCAAAATAATACTACTTACAATGCTATGCATGTTTACACTGGTATGAAACGATGTGTTATGAATGAAGATTCCTCTAGGTTGTGGCACCGGAGATTGGGACATATCTTCATAGAAAGGATTAAGAGATTAGTAAATGATGGAATACTTTGTACTTTGGATTTTACTGATTTCGACACTTGTGTGTACTGCATTAAGGGAAAGCAGACCAACAAGTCCAAGAAAGGTGCTAAAAGAAGTACAGACATATTAGAGATCATACATTCAGATATTTGTAGTCCAGACATAGACTTGTGTGGTCCAAAATGCTCCATCTCTTTCATTGATGATTATCCACAATATATGTATATTTACTTGCATCATCACAAGAACGAAGTACTAGATGCCTTTAAAGTTTTTAAGGCCGAAGTAGAGAAACAATGTGGAAAGAAAATTAAGATCGTGAGATCAGATAGAGGTGGAGAATATTATGATCTAT
Organism: Fraxinus americana; assembly: GCA_035079005.1. NCBI lineage: Eukaryota > Viridiplantae > Streptophyta > Magnoliopsida > Lamiales > Oleaceae > Fraxinus > Fraxinus americana. Next base: position 8,224,181 of record CM068726.1, on the reverse strand, counting down.
ACACCGATGATTGACAAGCACCTGGTCCATTACACCATGTCTGGTTCCTCAGACCAAAATGGTGTAGCAGAAAGAAGAAATCGAACTTTAATGGACAAGGTGACAAGTATGCGAAGTAACTCTAAACTTCCTAAATCCTTGTGGACCAAAGCTTTTAAAACGGTAGTGTATATATTAAACCGAGTTCCAACCAAAGCTGTCCCAAAGATATCATTTGAATTGCTGAAAGGTTGGAAACCGAATTTACAATATATACGCCTTTGGGGATGCCCGTCTGAAGTAAGAGTTTACACCCCACTAGAAAAGAAGCTAGACCCAAGGACCATTAGTGGATATTTCATTGGATATGCCGAAAGGTCTAAAGGGTACATATTTTATTGTCCATCTTACAATACTAGGATTGTGGAGTCAAGAAATGCGAAGTTTCTTGAGAATGACTTGATTAGTGAGAGCGATCGATTCCAAGACATTGTATCCGAAAGGAATCATATCGATACTCAACTTTCCACTTCAAGTGACAGTTTGATTATTGTTCACTACATTCCTTAAGTTCAAATAGGTGTTGGACAACCAATCCTTGAAGTTCCACAAGCTGCTGATGATAATTTAGTAGATCAAAATGTTCAAGAATTGCCAGAAATTGTTGAACAACCGGTTGAACAACATGATCCTTAAGAAAATGTCGATACATCATTAAAGAGATCTACTAGAGTAAGGAAATCAGCGATAACTAGTGATTATGTTGTGTATCTGGAAGAATCGGACTATAACATCGGAGCCGAAGATGATCCTGAAACATTTTCACAAGCCATGAATTGTAAAGAATCAAGTTTATGGTATGATGCCATGAAAGATGAGATGGATTCTATGGCATCTAATGGAGTATGTGATCTTATTGAGTTGCCTGATAAAAGCCATAGGATGTAAGTGGGTCTATAAAACGAAGAAAGACCCATTAGGTAACATTGAAAGGTATAAAATAAGACTCGTTGCTAAAGGATTCACTCAAAAGGATTGACTACAACGAGACCTTTTTTCCTGTATCAAAGAAAGATTCATTTCGTATCATCATGTCATTGGTTGCATATTTTGATTTGGAATTATAACAAATTGATGTGAAAATGGCGTTTCTTAATGGAGATCTAGAGGAAGAGGTTTACGTGAAACAACCAGAATGATTTTCCTCTAGTGGTAGTGAGCATTTGGTGTGCAAGCTCAAGAAATCTATATATGGATTGAAACAAGCTTCTCGTCAGTGGTATTTGAAATTTCATGATTTTATCTCTTTATTTGGATTTGTAGAGAACATTATGTATCAATGTATATACCAGAAGGTCAGTGGGAGTAATATTTGTTTCCTTATTCTGTATGTGGATGACATTTTACTTGTAACCAATGATAAGGGTTTGCTACACGAGGTGAAACAATTTCTCTCTAAAAATTTTGAGATAAAGAATATGGGTGATACATCTTATTTCATTGGTATTATAGATCTAAAGGGACAGATCTCGAAATATTTTGGGTCTGTCTCAAGAGCCCTATATCAACAAAGTTTTAGAGAGATTTCGGATGAAAGACTGTTCACCAAGTATAACTCCCATTGTGAAGGGTGATATGAAAAATTTGAACCAATGCCAGAAAAATGAACTTGAAAGGGAACAAATGAAGAAAATTCCTTATGCTTCTGCTGTTGGAAGCCTAATGTATGCTCAGGTATGCACAAGACTTGACGTTGCATTTGTTGTTGGGATGTTGGGAAGATATCAGAGTAATCCAGATATGGACCACTTGAGAGCTGGAAAGAAAGTGATGAGGTACCTTCAGGGGACCAAAGAAGTGATTGGCTACTCTGATTCTGACTTTGCTGGCTGTGTTGATTCACGAAAATCAACATCAGGATACATCTTTATGTTTGCTGGTAGAGCTGTATCTTGGAGAAGCGCAAAATAGACGTTGACTGCTACTTCCACTATGGAGGCTGAGTTCGTATCTTGTTTTGAGGTTACCTCGCATGGTGTATGGATGAAAAGTTTTATTTCTAGACTTAGAGTTATGGATTCAATTTCTAGGCCATTGAGGATATATTGTGATAATTCGGCTGCAGCTTTTATGGCTGAGAACAACAAAAGTGGTAGTCGAAGCAAGCACATCGACATCATGTATCTGGCCACAAGGGAACATGTTAAAGAGAACAATGATTATTGAACACGTTAACACTGAATTAATGATTGCTGATCCTTTGATAAAAGACATGTCACCATTAAAATTTAAGGATCATGTAGATAGAATGAGACTTGGTTCCTTTGTATGATTTTCGTTGTAGGAACGAATGTTAATTTAATGAAACTATATTTGTAATGTTTTCTCATATTTATTTTTCTTGTGTACACATTTATTTTGAGAAGCATCATTGATGTTCGGACCTAGAATAAACATAAGGTTTATTCATTAAATAGTTTTACAACATATGGAGTAATATTTGAGAAATGTAATACAATGTGATACATGGAAGATAATACTCGTTATTAAAGAACCTATCGCCATGATTCATGTATTATTGTTTTTTGAGAATGGATGGATTTTGGATATCATATCAAGTGAAATGTGTGGACCAAGTGGGAGAATGTTAATATTTTCAAATTTTAAAATGGTCCAACATTTCCCGTATCTACAGCAAATTAACCACTTTCTCTTAACTATCGTGGTAACCACTTCAGATAACTTCTTTGATGGGAAGAAGTTTATAAAAGGGAAGTAGTGGTATTGGTCCCTAAGTCTTGAGTTCTCTATCACGTAATTACACCATCTCAGGGAATTCTTGAAGGTTTAGAAGCACCAAATACAATTTGAAATTCTGCAGTTTAAACATCAATGGCTGGAGGTTAGTTCATGTTCTTCATTTTTCTGCATTTGATCTATATGTTGTTATTTACCTACACATGATAGATCAAAATTAAAGTCTAACAATGGAAACCTCAACTTTCATCACAGTCGAACTTTTTCGTGATCCCACGTGCGAAATCCGTTCTTAAAACATTTGATAAGTTGTATGATTATAGTTTCTACATTCTTAAGCGTCATTCTCATTAAAAGAGCACATAGTGGGGACAAGTTATCCATCAATAGGAATATATCAAACTAATGCAAAGAACATGAGTTCACTAGTTCTTAGAGCAAAAAAGGAAAGAATAAAACAATACCAACAACTACATCAAGATCTAAATTCTCACAGGTGGAGGAACTGGCATTGTTTTTAGTATTAATGTATATGTCAAATTATGTGGATAAAGTTTCATATATGTTTGCTCATTCTTCTGTCACCATAACGTTTGCAAGGGTCGTTCATCTTCTGCGACTCTAACGCACCAAATACGCCATATGCACTGCTTTCATCTTCGTTAATACTATTATCCTCATCACTAGCCTGATCAAGAGTCATTAAATCTTCTCCATACCTTACACTTTTAATTCTCATTGGCTTTGTCTTTGGCTCGTACGCTTTTAATAATCCAACAACTTCCTTCATTGTGGGCCGCTTCTCGGACTCACTTTGAACACACAACGCAGCAATATTAATTGTTTGAATTAATTGATTTTCATCAAAATTTCCACGTAGCTTCGGATCCACCAGATCTTCGAACCTTCCTTTGGTTATCAATGGCTCAGCCCACTCTGTGATGGTTCGCTTAATACCACCAGGGAGTTTCTCAATAGGCTTTCTTCCGGTGACAATTTCTAGCAGTAGAATTCCGAAACTGTACACATCACAACTCTCTGAAACTTTTCCCCACATTGCATATTCCGGTGCCAGGTAGCCCAAAGTGCCTTTTACGCGTGTTGTCATGTGGCTAACACCTTCTGGGATCAGCTTAGCAAACCCAAAATCAGCCACTAATGGCTCGAAATTTGAGTCCAAAAGCACATTACTAGCCTTGACGTCTCTGTGAATAATATGCGGTGTCACCTCATGATGCAAGTACCTACAACAAATTCAAGCCAAATCCAATCAGCCTTTCAAAATCCAAGCAACTTTTAGATGATTTCACTCCTTCAAAGCAATGACGGTTTCTATAATAGTAAGAATGGAAATGCATATATATGCAGACAAATTATGAAGCTAAAGTTATATAAAAAGGTTCCAATTGCAAAGTTGTATCTGATTAGTAACAGAACACTTCCTCAAATGATGACTATGATTCGTTGTTTTCATTCTCCGAGAATGAATTCCTTAATCAAAATCTTTTATTCCTTTACCTGGTGTTATAATGGAAATAGAAATGTGACTTCTGTTCTTTCTGGAATTCAGACGTTAACAATATGTTTGTATGTTGCCCTCGATAATATTGGACAATATCAAGAAAGAAAAAAAGTTTAAACTTTGTCTCTTGTCCTGTGTAATTTATATCTAGTATTGCATTCCAATATTCTTGACTATATAACAAGCTTTTAAATGTTCTATTTCAGTTTGCATACGTATGGTTGAATCTTACAGTAGGCCTTCAGCGGAGCCGAGGACAATCTTCATGCGCTGTTTCCAATCGAGTTGAGATTCTCCAGCAAATTGGCCATGTAGATGAGAAAGCAAACTGAGATTCGGCATGTAATCATAAACAATGAGGCGTTGATCATCTCCGGCACAGTAACCTCTCAGACCTAGTAGATTCTTGTGGCGTACCCTTCCAAGAACTTCAACTTCTACCGCGAATTCCATTTCAGCCTTATAATTCATGGACTTCAATTTCTTTACTGCTATCTGAATGTGGAAGAACAAGGTACAATTTAATTATAAGACATGTTTGACATTATATTACCATTCATCTTCTAAATCTAAAATCTGATCACGAAGAGAGAACCACTAATATATAATAGCTTCTCAAACAATTTAAACTTTTGGATGATGTGCTTTAATATGATATCAGTGTAAAAATCCTTGGTTCATCCCCACATTATAAACTTTATGAAACTTGTGCACGTCTTCGCCTTATGATAAAAAATGAATTTGACGTGCAGTGTGACGGTGTAATGAAAATGTTGTTGGATTGACCCATCGTAAAGAACCTCTAGGTTCTCGAGCTGAGCAGTTTTCGGATATCAAAAGGACTTCATTAATTTTAATGTCAAAACTCATTCTTGCCGCCCTGGGGTACAGATGCCTAGGCGGTAGAATGGCAGCGGTAGGATTAAATATGTTTGTTGTGGAAGAATTTGTGAGATTTTGCAAGTGTAAATTTTGTAAACGAAGTGGTAAACGGAGGTGTACATTTAGCACAACTCATTCTCAAACTCTTAAACGAGATGGTTTAACATACCTGGAGACCGTCGGATGTTTTGCCCCAGTAGACACTTCCAAACCCTCCTTCTCCGAGCTTGTAATCCTCACTGAAGCCATTAGTGGCGGCATGCAGCTCCTTGTATGTGAAAATTCTCCATGGAGTGCTATTCCCTCCGCCCACTGCAAACCTACTAATTAAAAGGCCTTAGAGTCGACAAATTAATCTGATGCAAAGAAAAATAATATCTAGTTATATATAATTCCGATAAAAAGATTTAGTTGTTCTTGTTCATACCCTGCAGCTTCTTCAACCTTTTCCGACTCACAGCAACTGAGTAATGATCCCATAGTTTGAGCAAATGAATTTTGAAAGATGAGTTGGGTGAGTTTGCCAAAGGAGAAATTTGGCCTCTCTTTTAAGCATGAGAGAATTCAGACAACCTTGTCATTTTCAAACCTCACACTGCCGTCCTTAGTCGGCAGATCTTATTGCTTATTAGTTATTAATATCTGCAAAGTTTCAACGTAACTAGACTGAATTCTTTAGCCAAGATGAAGAGTTTCCTTCTTAATTTGGCCAAGTGGAGAACTTTTGAGAATACACAAACTCGTATATCGTAGGTAATCAAAGTTATTTTTTTCCTCTCGTAGAGAATAATCTTGGTATATGAAAATTGAAATTTTAGTAAGACTAATTGATTTCACTGCATATTTGAGAAGTTTCACCTTTTTAGTGCTTACCAAGGAGAATCTCCAATACTAACGTGAATTGTTTAAAAATTGTCACGTAAATAAAAATACATAATATCTGAAAAAATAAAAAAAATCATCTCCAGTACAATCGATAGGAGAGAAAATTTCTAGTATTGTATAGTGATAAATTTCAGTATTTCGAAAATATTATACAAAATTGCTCGCAAGGACTCTGTCTAGTTGACGTGGTTGAAAAATTAGTATTTTAAAAAGCACGTCTCAATGAGAGGCATACGAGAAATGCCTCGCTTTGATAGTAAGCGCGAAATTAAGTGGTCAATTGCCAAGTTGACCTCTTACTGTCTAGGTGTGCTTTATTAATCTTTTTTTAAAACCTTTTATTTGACTTCAGTTTATTATTATTATTATTTATTTTCTTAAAAACGTTGTATTTGACTTTTGATTTTCAAATTTCTAAAAGACTTTATTTGTACACAAGTAAAAAACAACTTTATCCGATAGGAAGTTAGATAAAATTTAAGTTACGATACTATGTACATTATATAATTATGATTTTGAGACCTATTATTTTATTTAAAATTTCGAAAATATGTATCAAGTTCCAATAAAATTATTATGGACATGTCTAGTTGAAACTATGAAAAATAGTCTAAATTTTGCATTTCGAGAACTTAGAAAATCATATAATTGATTAATTGTAGGAATTATTAAATAAATACAGTATTATACAATTTTAAATGTTTGGCATGTATTATTTTAATTATTAAATAATTTTTAGAATCATTAAAGTTTAAAATAATATTAAAAATAAGAAAATAATAATAACGCCTAGACTCGTAAATATTGAAACTTGACCTTCACATCTAATCATGCTTTACTTTTTAAGAACATTGAAAAAACAAAATACACAATTCGATTTAGACGTGGGAGCTCTATAGTCATATTGTCTTATTAATTATTAAAGCAATTAAATGAAGGAAAAAGTCCCAGGAAATTAAGAGAATTAAGAGCATCTCCAATACATTTCACTAAACATTAACTATTGGTTATATATCTTAAATATAAAGTGTTTTTGTATAATTACATATATCATCAATTATTGTTTTTACATAAATTGCATATATAATTTAAAATAATAATTAATATAAAAACTTAGATTGACTTTCAATCATTTCACCTGAAATTCAATCAGCGTTAGATTAAACCTTTTATGGTATTCGATCACCATAATTTGAATGACCCAATTCATGGGCTTATGAGCGATATTGTTATATTTTATCACTGTATCTAGAACACGATTTCTCCTTCTCTCTTCATTTTATTTATTTACATTCTAATATTTATAGAAGACACATAGACAAATATATTGGATTGTAAATAGATTGTATTGGAGACCAAATATTTATTTGACCGTCTATTCATTAAATATTAATGCTTCGTAGACTATAAATCCGTTCTACATAGATTTTACATATATTGCAATCCATGAAATGCATCGAAAATACTAAGATTTGATAAAGCTTTACTTTGTTTTATAAAGACGAGACCAAGGCTTCCAAGACATGATCGACTTGGACACGGGGTTGGGCTGACCTATTTTATGCCTCTAAAGTATAGTAGTAAATCGAACAAAATAATAAAAAACTTAATTTGGTGTTGTAGCAAAATTATTATGCAAATTTCAAATCACGATTCAAGCATTTGGGATTTAACTAGATATAGCTTACGTTTCGCCATTTGGCTTCACAAGAAATGAAAAAAAAGCCACTCGAATTTAAAATTGAAATGTGGACATAAAATATGACCAATCAAACAAAAGTGGGAAGATGTAAACACCACACACAACAAAAGTTGAATTCTAATATCCATTATTTTTGTTGTTTTTATATTAAAATGCATAAGATGATAACCGATTTTTGTGACGAAATTTCAATGAACAATAGCGCCTAGAGAGAAAATGAAGAATGTTCGTTGTTTCTTAATTTGTTCGATACAAGTTCTATCAAGGTCCAAAAACTCGAAATTTTTCTGTCGATCTGATTTCTCGACTTGCAACTTGAACTCTACCTTCGAATTTTTGAGTAATTCCCCCGAATGATCAACTTCGAGAAACAAATTTTGAGAATCAGTCAAAGACATAGTCTTGGCGTATATTATCATGTTGTAGTGTATCAATAAAGAAAAGGTCTTTCTCGATGAAGATATTAAATCATAATAGAGAAATTATTTGTCGCTCTACGCATTGTAAAATGCTATTTTGAAAAGTTCGCCATCTTTTGCACGTGCCCCCAACTTTTGAGTTATATATATAATCATGTTTGGTATTGATTGAAATATAACATTTAATTTAAATCAAAATTAACAATTAATTTTAATAATACATTTCTTGAAATTTATAACTATTTAACTTTTATCAAAATTTTAAATTTTGATTCTAATTTCCATTAAATAGGGGTAAAATCACAATAAATTTTAATTTTTTTTCTTTTTCTCTCGTATTTTAACAAAATCTTAACTCTCCATCAAGTAATGGCGAAATGTTGCATTCTTAATATCATTTTGAAGTGTTCACGGTCTAGTTTTCTATATCGTTGATGACGTACGAAACAATCAATTGTAGCAAATACTACGACTTGTCAAAGTAAGCCGTTCAAAACTAGTATTTCGATAATATGTTAATTTTAAAAAAATTTCAATGATCGTACGCTAATCGAATTTACAAATTACTTATGTCACCTCAAAACTTATTTCAAGAACTACATTATAGAGGCATATCAAATAATCCAAATAGATATCGAAATAGTTAAAAATACATTAAATGTGAGTTTTAAATAAAGACGTTTAACTAGCATTTTTTTTAAAAAAAAATTCAATTCTTTCATTAACATTTATTATTTTTGCAATACAAATTTCTCAATATAATTTTCATCATTTTATTAGGAAATTTTATATGGAATATGATATAAAAAAATTTCGAAATTTTACATCTGAAAAGTCATATCCCATGTAAATTTTCGGATGCAAAATTACATGGAGTATGATTTTTTTGGACGCAAATTTTCGATTGTAAAATTTCTCCCAATTTCTTTACAAGTTCGATTGTGCCCCTTAACTTTTAAGTTCTGCGTCTGCTCCTGTTTTGCATTAACCCCTTTGTATATTATTATTGTTATTTAGAGAGCCTTCCGTTCTTAAAATTTCTCTCTAAAAATAAGCCTGAGCAACATATGCATTTTAATCTCCTAACATATGTGACTTTTCTAAATTATCCATTTAATTTGAACTTGAGGAATGTATTTCTTAATTTACAATCCTGTGGTCAATTTTAGGTTCCAATTTTTCGCCTTTGGAGTCTTCTACATTATTGTTTTTCTAGTGAACCAATTTGGTGTCAAAATGGTTCCTAGGGATGGTGGTCAGCCGGTGGTGGCGGCCTTTGGGGAAGGCGGCGGAGATGTTAATGTTAATATGTTAGTTCTATTAGCCGTCCATCTAATTATTTTTCTTCTTCTTGGAATAACAAAAGTGGACTTGCTTCTAACTAATTAATATGGCACATGTTGAATAAGTCTATAATGTGTGTTACATCAAGTTTTAAATTCTTGGATCTTTCCATTTGTATCGAAAATGGATGACAATGAGTTTGACAACCTTTCACATGTGTGCGGGCCCCGAGCGAATAAAAATTGGAAAAAATTGTGGGTCCTCCCCCTATTGTGAGTGTTCGGTTAAATTGTTTGTCAATCATTTTCGATAAGTGTAGCATTGCTCTAAATTATTAGTCTCATATTGAACTCTTTACATTTCTCTCGGTTTGACATAGTCAAATTTTAGGATCAAGAAAAAAAATTACGTAGTCCCTTCGACGGCATTCGATAAAATTGAAACGATATAGAGAATATTAAGATAACTTCTTTGCAAAATGGTACGCAAAAATCGAGAAGAAAAAAAGTAGGGTAAAAATATTGTCAACTTTAAATTCAAAATCTCTTAAATTAGGTCCTAATTGTAATGGACTGTTCCCATGCATAAAATCAAGAGTTGATGAGTTGTAATTGAAGCTAAAGGAATCGGGTTGGTAAAGTCCTAAAAGATATCGAAGATAATTAAAGATGAAAGTTATTAGTTCAATCATAAAATCACCTAATAGGTGAATAACGCGGAATTATCAATTAAAAGTAACAAGTCACTTTCTAATTGTTCTAAATGTTTAGTCAATCAAGTTAAGTTATCATATGTTGAATTGTCGCAATAAATAATTAAATTAGTAAATAGCACAAAATTTGATGACAGAAAAAATCCTTAACTGGGTAAAATTTTTGAGACTAAACCAGTAGTTTCCACTATAGATAGTAAGAACTTATAGTATGATCCAACCTAGAAAACCCACTAGACTCGTTGATCTAATTCATCCAATCTTCAAGACCCGCGGGAAAGTGCTTCACTCACACCTGTTCCTGATCTTCTGAAGTTATTCATATCTTGTGGAACACCAAGAACGCCTCATTCTTGTACTTTTCTTATGCTTTTAGTCCAACTAGGGCTGGACAAAACTCTCGATCTGGATCCAAACCGAACTAAACAGTTCTTCTTAAATTAAATACGCGAACGAGTATCTAAATCAATAACCGACGGATTTGGTTCGGTTCTAGACCTAGAACGGAATCTTCCTAATTTTTTATTTTAAATAAGTTAAATTATTTTATTTTTTTAGATGAATTTGCTAATTAATTAATTTAGCTCAAACTTAAAATGTGATTTTACTATTTTCAATTTTCAGCCAAAACCTAACTTAATTAAATTGACCTAAATTTTAACCAAATATCTTATTCTACCGTAGTATTGTTTCTGCCGTTCTATTATTGTGAACTCTCTATCTTCCTCTTCTTTTAATTTTAACAGTCATATCTATGAAGAATTCACCAAAGAAATGTGCAAAAGATTACTTTATTTTGTAAAAGTTAAGATAGAGCATGTTATAGTCGAATTAATATAGCGTTGTTGTAAATATAAAAAAATAATTATTGTACAGAACATGAGAATCAAATAGAACCAAACTGAACCAAATCGAATGGAACCGAACCCGAACGGTTCTATAATTAAATTTGGACCCGACGGTTCCACTTACTAAATATCTGAGAATTTCTGTTCGGTTCGGTTCTAAAGTAACCAGACCATGTCCAGCCCTAGGTCCAACCTCCCTCAATATTCAGCAACCTCTCAAAGCTATAGACAAAGTATCTTCCTGATGATATCTAGGAAGTGAGTGTTTCGCATTATATGAAATTCAATGTTTTTCCCAAACTTGTGGTTGATTGATCTCAAGAATCAAAATGTTAATCTTAATATTAGGATATGTTCTTGGATCTTGGAATAATGATATAAGTAAAACAATGACCAACCACCCCAAAAAGGTACTAGACATTTGGTATTTATAATAGGAGTTTAGGTAGTATAAGATAAATAAAACTCTTGAAAAATGTAAACTAGGATTTCTCGGACATCACCGCGCTCGAGCGCCAGGCTAGCGACAGGTGAGTGAGAGATGTGTCGCTCGAGTGAGATCTGAGCGACAATTATTCTACTTGGAACGCTAGAGTATCAGTTAGGCGACATGTTATCGTAAATCCGGTGACTCTTTCTTTTTGTTTCATACTCAAATCTAAAGCTTCCTAATTCATCTATACAACCATCCAAAAGATTCCTTAACTGTTATAACTCTTTTGTAACAATTATATTATTTTACAACAATCATTTTATCTAAAGAATTACCAACACAACTAAAAACCTAACAGAAGAAAATCAAAAAAGGATCACGATCGCTAGTTGCACGCCAAGGAGGCATTCGAATGCTCAGAACATAAAGACTGGGGCTCGTTTGGCATGACCTCACCGCTTGAAGATCAAAATACAAAAGATCTAAAGATCAAACATCAAAATCCTACATTTTACCTATAAGGATTTAGAGTTTTGAAGTTTGGAAAAGAGACGCTTGTAATTGTAGCGTTCTGAACCGAATTTGTTCTTGGTGATTCAGTGAAGAGAAAAGAAGTTTAGAGTTCTAGAAATTGAGGATCACACATCGAAGAAGTTCTATAGTAATTTACAAGTTGGATGATCAGAGTCAGCTAAGGTTTAGTAGTGTTTGGACCAATTGTAAGTTAAAATTTTTTAGTGGATTGTTTTGGCAAGGTTTGCACGAAAGTTTTTGATTCATACAAAGAGTTTTTCAAGGAGTTTTCCCCCCATCATCAATTCTTGGTGTTATTTACTTTATTATTTTTAATTTTGCATGTTTATGATTAATAATTTAATACTTAGGTTTTGATTGGATTAATAACCTTAATCATCAAGAGATAATAAATAAGTGACTTGTTGCTTGTTATTGATTTAATTCCACATTTGGATCTAAATATTCTCCAACACCTTAAAAATCCTTTATTCACAAAATCGATCAGTAATCTACAATAATATAAAAAATAAAGACAATATGCATTTAAAAAATCAGCATTAATAGTACACTTAACAATTCCCGTTATCAATATATTTAAAATAGGGACAATTAGCCGTTAAAAATTTACAGAAACATTTTGTAATAACAAGTACTGTTTGAAAAAAGAACATGATTAATGATAAGTGTATTTAGGTAGTTAAATATGAATATTTGGGAGTACTTTAAGAATTATTGTTTAATCTTGTGTAAATATTGTTTGTCTATGTACAACACGATGTTAGACGGACCTTTAGATAAAAGGAACAAAAGCCAGATAAAAAGAATGTGTTTTTTGCATTAATATGAGCATGGGGACCAAATAACCACCTAAGGCTTTCCAGGCTCAATTTATCAAAAAACTACCGAAATCGACACCAAATATCCTACAATCTTCACTCAACTTCAGGTGCTTTTGTATTGCCCACAAAGGACACAAAATGAGAGGTTATTGCAGCCACACGGCAGCTACAAAGGCTAAGAGAAACAGGGAGAAGAACACTGCAATAGGAAGCACAAAGCCGAGAAGGAACAGTCGGTTTTTCTCTCAAAAGGGGGCTAGGACAATGACATTTTTATCTCAATACAAAGAGGCTCCCAATATATAGTATTATATTAGGCTTTTAGATTAGGTAATGGATTAGGCCTAAAAGGGAAACAATATATAACTGATAAGTGGGCCAAACATCAAAAGCCATCCAAGGAGTGAAGGGTCAGGCCATGGACAACTTTAATTTATTTAATTAGACTACTTCTAATGACCCATAATAGTTATAGGCTCAAGTCGTTTCATTTGAGGTGTTGATATTTCACTTTAATCATTTTGTCGATACCGACTGAATAACTAATGCTTTAACATCATAGCTCGAAACAATAGATAATCCGGAATCAATTGAAGGTTTGTTTGGAGGAATTCAAAGACGCGAAATTGATTCTAAATCTTCTTCTTGCAAATATATTTTAAATGTTTGATCACCATTTAGATAATAAGTTGTTTATTTTATTTTCAGGAGGTTCAAAATAGAATTAAAACATTATGATAATCAACATAAGGCTCAATAAACGTTATGAACTATATTTTATGACTTATGCAATCAAAATAGGTAATCGTGCAATTTAATGCGATTTGAAGTATTTGAATTCGGATAGGGATATTTAGGGTTGTGTTTAGAAATATGTTTAACTTATGTCGGGGAAGATAGTTGAATGAAATTAATTTACTGATTGTCAATTTATAAACAAATTAGACTACAGAATATAGGTTGACAATTGAAATGGGAGAACAATAGGCGGAGTTGGAATCGTAACACGCTCCTCATTTATAATCTTCGTTAAATCATTCTTCATGTGCAATTAATTAATTCATTTGACGTTCGAGTTTGATTTTGAATCAATACCGTTAAAGATAAAGTATTACTCGTAAGAACGATACTCTCACTCTTAAAAACCATTACGATTTCACTGTGCAATTAATCAGCAATAGCAATCCGACCTAACAAATAATGTTCAAAAGGGTATGATTTCCAGTGAATAAATACAGTACCAACCTGTAGTAAGATTGAAGATATAAAAGGTCAATATATAACAGTACCAATCGACAGTAAAAATGGATGAAATTGAAGTGATAATTACTTTAGACGCTACTAGTTGTAAATAGTGATGGATAGCAACAAGTGTGGTCGTTGTTTTTGTGCGATGTAATGAAAAAGTAATTATCAGTATTCTAAAAAGCTCGTCAATGTCTCGCTTCACGTTTAGAAATTTTTTTTTTTTTTTCAATTTCTAAATGGCTGAATTTTTTTCTTCCATTCTTTCGCCTTCCCTAGGTGTGCTTTATTAATTTTTTCTCCATTTTTTTAAAGTCTTTTATTTGACTTTCGCTAATTTTTTTTTTAAAAACTTTTCATTTGACTTTTTAAAGATTTTATCCACTGAAAAGTTAAAAATGACTTTATCTAAATAATTAAATAAGATTTAAGATATGGTACTATATACATTATGTAATTATGATATCGAGATTCGATATTTTGTTGTAAAATCCAAAAGTATGTTTGAATTTCCCATAAATTTATTTTAGGACTTCTCCAGTTGAAAATTAAAATTATGAAAAATATTCTAATTTTTGCATTTCGAAAACTTGAAAATTGTATAATTGACTAATGGTAGGAATTATTAAGTATATATAGTATTTTATAATTTTAGAGGTTTGATATGTATTATTTTAATTATTAAATGATTTCTAAAATGATAAAAAATTTTAAAATAATATTAAAAATAAGAAAATGTTTTTTTACGCTTAAACCTCGTCTAGACTCGCTTAACCTCGTAAAGCTTAAAATTTTGCCTTCTCCCCTAACCACACTTTACGCCTTTTAGAACGCTAGTAATTATCACTTCAATTTCATACATTTTTACTGTATAAGCTGACATAACATATAACATGTGTAAAGTAAGGTAACAAATATTATCAAAACTAGTTCGGCATCGTCGATTCGACTCATAAAATCGGGAACCAAACCAAAAATCGGGCCGATCACATCCAATTAATCAACTATAGTAAAAACCATTCAAAAACCATTAAACCAGCGAGTTTAACCATAAACCGATGAACCGATGACTGTTTTATGGTTTTATCAATTTTAATTTAAAAAGTTTTAACTTCATTAATGGGCTTATGCACTACAATCAAAGGCCTCATAAAGGAATCTTGGATGTAATGCTTCTTTTATACTAGGTGCAAGCAACGTGCAATGCACGTTTGCCTAGTTTATATTTAATAGTTTTGTTTAAGAATTAATTTGTTATTAATAAAGATATAATTTTTTGGTTAATTAAATAATTAATGATGTAATGTTTATGTAATTGATAAATAATTAGATGTGTGATTTTGATATTGTGATGTAAGTTGGTGAGATAGAAGAAAATAAGCAAAAGTTGACAAATTTGGAGAAATAGTTAAATTGTAAGGGATCCAAAGTTCGGGGACTAAAATGTAAATACTTAAAAGTTGTGCCGAATCTCACGATGAAGATTTGAGAGTTCTCGGAGTCAATTGGATAAAGGAAGACGTCAATGGAATCAAATTTAGTCAAAAAATGATCACAAATCAATTTTCAACCAAAAAGTTATGTTTCGATATTTTAGTCTCATATTGAGACTTATTTTTGGCATAGAAAGTGATCGAATTGGAGAATGATGTTTGAATCAAAGTTGTAGCCAGATGAGTTAACTTTCCAACGCATTTTGAATCGCCTCAATCGGATATCGTAATACAAAGTTATGATAAAAATATTGAAGGAAGGTGCAGCTGCCTGTTTAAAACAAGAAATTCCGTTACATAGTCCGTTAAAACAACAAATTCCGTTAGTTTTTCCGTTAAAAACAAGAAATTCCATTACATAGCCACGAAGATATGCACTTCCCTCAATTGATTGCATAAACTTTCGATATGTGATAACAAAAAGTATTAAAATGCCCATCAAAATCATTTTTCAAATGCATGTATAATTGACAATTTGATTTTGGGTCCCAACTAACTAAATTATAATATTCACCTTCATCTTTTCATTTATTTATTTTACAAAAAAAAAATAAAATATTTTTATAGTATATTTTATTATCTGTGAATGTATTTATTTATTTATTGCATTCGGTTCGATTCAAGTTTGACCTCGATTGAACCTTTCGACCCTGTCGAAACATTGATGGTAACATAACATGTAAGTCATGTAATATAAGGTAACATGATATTTACTAACTATTTTAATGCTAGTATAACATGTAATCCGTGTAAGATGTTGATTTTTAATTGAAAAATTGAAATGGTGATTTTTAATGAAAAGTTATACAACATGTTACTTTTTGTTACCAAAGTTTAATGAAAGTAACACAGTATTTTTCAACTTCAGCACTAAGGGTCCGTTTGATTGTAAATGTGGAAAATGAGTGGAAATAAAATGTTTTATAGGGAATTGATTTGCCTAAAAATTATTTTATTGGGAATTGTAATTAATTGTGTTTGATTTGTATAATTTTCCATGAAAAATATTGAAAGTCTGGTGTCCGTTTGACTTCGTTTTTTATGGAAATTGTCCATTAAAGTGATAATTTTTTCTACCATTACGTCTAGAATTTGATCCAATTGCAAATAAAAAAAAAGTTGAAATTTTTTGTATCATACCGAATATAATTCATTTGACTTTGTTTTGCATGGAAATTGTCAATAAAAGTGATAAATTTTTTTACCATTGTATCTAGATTTAAAAAAAAAAAAAAAAAAAGGAAATTTTTTTCATACCAAAATATCAAGAATTTATTTTTCTCAAAAAGGTGGAAAATGAGAAAAAGTGGAAAAAATTTTCCCGGGAAAATTTTGCTTATCAAATCCTACAAAAGTTGGATGGAAAATAAGGCGAATCAAACAGAGCCTAAGGCAGTGTTTGATAACAAGCCTTTTAAATTCCATTTTCCATCATTGTGAGTGTTTGATGTCCACCTTTTGCCATGGAAATTGTGGGAAAAAAATTCCACTCACGCGCCTAATTCTTGGCGTGAAAGGAAAAGATTTTTCCCACCTTTTAGGTGGGAAAACGAATTCTGAGTTCTGTTTTTTTTCTTGTAATAGAAACAAATTTCATAAAAATTGTAAAAAAAATTTCACTTTAATAGACAATTTTCATGTAAAATAAAGTCAAACGAACACTAAACTTTGATTAAAAAAATGATTTTTTAGTAAAAAAAATTTTTTGTTTTACTTTTTGGCAATGGAAACAAATTTTATAACCAATTGTGGAAAAAATTATCACTTTAATGGACAATTTACATGTAAAACAAAGTCAAACGAATACAAAATTTTAAAATATTCCTGGTGAAAAATTATACTAATTAAACACGCTTAATTAACAATTCCCTGTAAAACAATTTATAGGCAATTACTTTCTCTGAAATTCATTTTCTTTCAACCCATTTTCCACCATTGCAATGAAACGGACCCTAAGTATTTTTCAATTTTCTGTTCTAATATAGGGTAACTTTCCCGTTAATTAATTGTTTAATGTGGTATTTCCTAAAAAAACTTAGTCAAACTTGCATCTAAAAGAATAATTTAATACCAGTAACGAAGTTCTTTTGTCATGGATAATTTAAAAAAAAAAAATTATCTTTGAAAATTTAGTATATTGACGATGTCATTCTTAATTTTCAGAAAATTTATTTCATTATTTTTTTATTTTGACAATTGCAGAAATTTGTTGTACCTAATGTTTTAGTTTGAAGGAGTTTAGGTAATTAGAGGGCTATGTCTATGTTATTTGTTAATTATTTGATATAATATTTTTTGATATTGTTGACCTCGAAAATTGGAGACCAACAAATCCGCAACTACCTCCACGCTTAACCATCTCTTTAGATGTTTTTCCAATCATCGAAGCTCATACGAAAGAGTTTTCTGATTATGATCACTGTCAAGTAAAGTTCTAAGAAATGAATAGCAAGAATTTTGCTAAGGTTTGTAATATTGCTTGGTTTTCTTGCGACTTTCTGGTGGCATTTATAGATTACCCAAGCTTATGGGTTCTTTGGTCTTTTAGCATTACTTGGACATATAATTAATTGTATTTGATTTGCATAATTTTCTACCTGAAAAATGTTGAAATTTGGGATCTTTTGGTGTTCGTTTGATATGAAAATTGTCCATTAAATATATATATTTTTTACAATTGTCCATAGAATCTTTTTCATTGAAAAAAAAAAAAGCTAGAAACCATTTTCCCATCAAAGTGGTGAGAAAACTAATTCAACAAAAACAAGGAAAAAGGGGCCAAGTGGGGGGTGGGAGGAAAATATTTTCCATGAACAATTTTGGCTATCAAACATGACAAAAGTGAGAAATGGAATTTCAATTCCATTTTCCATGGAAAAAAAAGGGTGTATCAAACAGGCACTTAATTTACTGTTATTTTAAGGTTTTTGTTTTTTTTTTTATTTAACCGTCGTTGGAATGTAATGATTATATGACGTAATTTAAATAATGCATCTCATAATCAGTGAAACGCCCATCATCTTCTCCTGTGCCATGAATTTTACCATCGTTGGAATGTAATGATTGCGCACGGAATTTGTTTGGAGTTCTCTTTCAAGGCAGGTAGATACGCTTGCATAGCACTAAAAAAATATTTATTATATTGTTGAGTTCTTTATATTAGAACCACAAAAAAAGCAATTTCGTTCGCCACATAATTTAATTCTAATTAATAATTAAGATAGTTTTGGTACATTCGACTGCATACGATCTCAAACATTATTAATGTCACTTGACGTGTAAAATCTAATGCGTCACATACGTTGTTAGTAGAGGCGAAAGGAGGGGAGAGCCCAGGGCTGCCCTAAGTATATTTAGCCCTTGTTTGAGCCTCATTTTCCAATAACAAATTTTTCTTCAAACTCATTTTCAATCATATATGTTAGAAATATAAATCATATCTAAATCGAAACCAAATCTAAATGCAAACATCTTAAATTAAAATAACCAAAAGTCTAGGATCTACATCATGTCAGAATATTAGGATTCACGGATCCAGGTTATATACCTGGATCCATTATGAACGATTGTTTACTGTTGCGGAATTACCACGACAATCGATCACGTACATAATTAACATGAACGAAGGGGTGTGGTTTGTGATATTCCTCAACCAAATTGCCTTATTTCCTCAATGTAACTGTCGTCTCTCTTTCAGATGGGGAGAATGGAAATTATGTATAATTTGATATGTTGGGGACCATAACAAAAAAAATGTCTTTATATATTGCTCAATTAGAGTTCTCATAATCCCCTAATTATAACAATATTGATATTTACTCATTTAGCCCATATTTATTAAATAACTAATATAATTGAATTAAATATGTTGCTATTAAATAGAAAAAACTATTGGTTTTTCTAACCTCCTAAATATTTCGGAGTGTCATTAAATAGAAAAATCGTTGGTTTTTCTAACCTCCTAAATAATTTAGAAAATCGTTGGTTTTCCTAACAATATATTTTCTGAATAAAATAATATTACACGCAAATTTAAAATTTTTACTTACTTTTCAACCACACATTTTCCAAAAATTCATTATTCCAAAATCTATTTTTACTAAATAATGGGGCTCAAACACGGGTTTAGTTTGCTTCGTTACAAATATGTATCCGTTCAGTATAATTTTTTTAATCCCCTCGACTCTGCTATGGTTCACTACAACAAAAATAGCTTTTTACGGCATACGTTTACGGCATGCAATTGAGGCGTGCCGTAAAAGGTCTCTTTTTAATGTATTTCCTCATATCAGAACAAAATAAAAGCAAGTTCAGAGACGGTTATCTTTCCAAGCAAACAATCTCTCAAAAATGATGGAGTTACAAAAGTACTTGGTACAGAACGCCGAGGACGGGTAAGAGGTCTTGGTTTCGGTGCGACTCCTTCAAAGTTGAATGCTTTGGTGCACAATCATAACTTGCAAACTCAAGTCCAAGAGTTGAGAGATGAAATTAAGCCCCTGTTTGACACTCATTTTGAAGAAAAATAAATGCTGGAATAGTGATTGATGGAAGAATGTGTGGTTAAAAAGTAATGAGAATTTTTTGATTTATGTGTAGTATTATTTTATTAATAGAATGTGTGGTTGAAATGAAGAAAGAGAAAAAAAATGAGAATGTGAATGTGAAAAAATGGGTGTCAAACAGGGGCTAAAGAATTGAAAGTTTTGTTTTAAGTGAAGAGTAAAAGTGCCGAACAAGAAGATAATGTAAGTGAAAAACTAGATTTAATGAATGTTATTCTCAATTACATATACTCTATATTCAAAATAATAAATTATACAATTTGATATGAATTTTACAGTCTAGAGAGAAAAGCTTGAATGGTTTAGATAACCTTTAGAATAAGAAATGTAAATTGTTATCTTGGTTTGGAAAAGCTGATATTATTGCAAAAGGTGAAATCACATCAACAAATCCAAGTGATCTAGTGCATCAAGTACCCATTGGTAATGAATGTTGGAGAGTTTGGGTTAATGAAGTGATTGATAATGTTAGCTTATATCGTCTCACACGTGAGCTTTTTCTTCTTGAGGATGCATTAGGAAGTACAATTGCATGGCCGATTAAGTACATCGAAGTGGATTCGTTGTAATTACAACAAAGGTATACTTAACTTCTTTTGTTATTTTTATTCCATTTACATTCAATCTCAATTCTTTAAAATAAAAAAGTTAATGTGTGGTATATAGATGCATTTTTGTTAGAGCTCATATGCTAATGAAAATCTTTCGAAAGTTTTACTAACAATTACTTGTCATATGTACTACGTTGATTAGATAAAAGTTAATATGTTTCTTGATATACTTTTGATTTACATACTCACTCTAAGTTTATTAACCATACCCTTATTGTTTCTATGGTGTGCAGGGAGTTATTATTTTCTGGGATAGCTAAATTCTCGGTCGAAGAAGTTAACTTTGATATGGTCCAATCTTTTTTTTTTTTTTGAAGTAGTAGTCTTTTGAAAATTGTAAAGATAAACTTTACATTGACATACTGTATTGAATCGTATTCAATATTTTTATTTATTGAAACAATGGAAACCTTGATTATTTATGGATTAAATTTGTTTTGCTATTATTATAGGTTTACTCGTAATCAAATAAAAAAATAGTTTTTAAAAAATTAAAACGATATTTACGGCGTGCACATGCATGTCGTAAATTGTATAACATTTTATGGCATGCATTCACATTTATGGCATGCAATTTTGCATGCCGTAAACGGTAGGCCACTTATTACGGCGTGCAAAATGCATGCCGTAACCAGTATTTTACGACATGCAGGCGCACGCCGTAAAACACATTTAGGGCGTTCTATAGACGGCGTACATTGCACGCCGTAAAAGGTACACCACTTTTTACGGCATGGCTTTATATGGCGTGCGGCTGCACGCCGTAAAGAGGTTTTTACGGCATGCATTGCACGCCGTAAAACCGCACGCCGTAAAGAGGTTTTTACGGCATGCATTGCACGCCGTAAAAGTGAATTTTGTTGTAGTGGTTGTTAGGGTTTTCAACAAGGAGTCTATCATTTTGCAGGGCAGGAGCGAGGAGGGTTGAGTTGTAGCTCTCAGATACGCATTATTGGGGGGGAATGTTTGAGGTTGACTCTAATGGATGTTGCTGTAATGGCATTTTATCGACGGCATGGCTCCAACCATTCATTCGTAAGCGGATTTTGCGAACAAAAGTGATTATCACTCATTGAGTCTTTTCTTTTCCAATCAAAATATGACGACATATCCATTTGACATCAAATGTAGAAGCAGCGTCGAAAAGCAGTGCGTCTGAATCGATTTCTTTTGTTGCATAGAACTGAGAGCCAATAAATTGAGAGTTAAATAAAATGTCCTACATTTTTGTGTAGTTAAGGACCCGTTCGACAGAGTTTTAGAAAAAAAAAACTGCTTTCGAGATTTAGTATCAATTTTTAACGTATTTCGATAATTTTCTGAAAATACTTTATTTGATTAGAAGAGGTTTTTTTGTTTAGGAAGATGACTTTAGTAGCTTGAATCTCTTCTACAAAAAGCAAAAAATAAATATAAAAATCTAGTAAAATAAAATTTAAATAAAAAATTATATTCATCTCCAACAATTTAAATTTTTTTCATGACGTGATTCAGCATGGTTACAGCAAAAAAAGAAAAAGAAAAAGAAAAAGGAGACTAGATTCAAATCACTTATTTAAGAAAATAGTGCCTGTGTCAAGCTATTAAAAAAAAAAAAAAAACTCGCTATGCACTTGTATGGTTGTTGAAAATTAAATAAACTAAATATGCCTCCTTTTTAATTCGTCAAGTTTTTAGACAAAATGATTTGACAGTCCACGCAATCTCATATTCGCCAACCAAACTTGCTAGTCGATTATTTTCTTATCGTTAACGATATGAGACATTGATCACCACTAGTTAACTCTAGATGATCATTACAATAAAAAGTCACCACACTCATTTTAGCATTTCTATGTATATAGCTTTTTGTTTATGTTTTGAGCAATATAGCTGGGGAAGGTAAGGAATTTCTTCTTTTAGTCACTTCTGAAAGACATAAAAATGAAACGAAAATGTCTGAAATTTGTGCCAAAAAAAGAAAGAACCTATCAACAAAGAAATGGATAGAAGCATCTGAATGGAAGGCAGTTAAGAGTTGCAAAAAGCAGGAATAATATCTCAAGTACATTTGTCATACGTTAGTTTCCTATTCACGAAAACTGCTAAAAACGCACAAACAGTGATTTGATAATGATCAGAAATATATATTTTACTTGTATTTTCGAACATCATTTGTAGTACAAAGGTATTATGTTCATGCTTTAAGAATTATATAAAGGTTGTACTGTACAAAAGCATTTTCAATCTTCCGCATCGCTCTTTATTTGCAAATATACTCTGTTTCTTTATGCTCTAGTTTTTTCCATACCTTTTTTGACACCTGTAGATGCTATGAAATTATTATTTGGATTAATTCATCTTAAAATATTAATAAACTTTTTTAACTAAACCAAACAGGGGCAATATTACCAAAATTAACAGCAGATTGAATAAAGTCCCATAGTGCAAGCTGCTAATTTCATTAAATTATGAAATGTGAATTTGTGTGAGTTCTCTTTCAATGCTGGATTATATAAGAAGTGGTAAAATTAGGAAAGGGTGGAACCTGTCCTGTTTACAACTATGCTATCTCTATTACTCCTAAGGTAAAGGTCTATCGAGTCGTGATCCCGTCCATTCCTTTAGTTTGCTCTCAATGGGAATTTCTTTGTATAGTACAACAAGGTTAGTGAAAGCTTTGTCACGAGCAAGAAAAACACTGGTGAAAGAAAGGAAACAAAGGAAGTGATGAGGGAGTTAAAGTATTTGTCTGCTATTGTATTCATTGACAAGATGGGAAGTTTTGCCACTCAGTTGATGGGGTCGAGACGTCAAGTTAACATTCCACAACGGACCTCGTTGGTCAAGCTGTTGTGGTCCTGTTAAAGCGAAGGTTAGCTCCAATAAAGAAGTCAATGCATACTTACAATTGACTTAGATGCGAAATCTAGAAAGCCCTTTTTCATGGTTGTAGAAAAGTTTTTTTTTTTGAATCCTTTCATTTTGAGGAATTGGTTGGTCGTATAGTAAAAGAAGGAGAACAAACAATAAAATAATGGGAAGAATCAATATTCGTGATGCAAGCATTGCTAGATCCAAAGGTTCTTTATTAACCTAGCTACAAGGATGGGACTCTATAATATGGAAAGAAAAAATGTAGAACCTAAAAGAAAAACAACACATGAATTGCTAGTCTTAAAATCGAGTTGGACTAAAATAAAATGAAGTTTTTATTTCTTCGAGCAATCGTAGCGAATTTCTCCACAAGGCCACTTTACCCAAAACATAAACGAAAGAAGAAGGAAAAACTGACATCATTCAAAGCAATGACATAGTTTGGGCTCGTAGAATGCCCCTTCATCATAAATGATTCGCTTATACCAAAATGACCTGGACTAATAAAGAAATTCCAATTCACTGGACCTTTCGATACAAATAAATAGAAAGCCCCAAGGGCAATGGGCTAGTGATACTCATTCTAGGATTTCTGAGAGATGCTTATAACTTAAGCGTACAACATGTAGAGTTGGGATTTTAATTCCTATCGTATTAATTCGAGACAGTTAAATGTATTTCCCTCGACGTGATGCCATCGAAAAGAATGAAGATGAGCTCACCGGGGTATACAATCCAATCTTTCATAACAAATAAATCTTTAACATTATCCAATTTAAGATATTTAAATCTTATAATATATTATCCAATCATATATAACTTGGAGATCTTATTTCTAATGTCAAAATCCGGATTTTCTGATTAATAATTTTTTATTAATTAAATAATCAATGTTTGTCCAAAAAAAAGAAAAATATAAATATCT
Source organism: Fraxinus americana (assembly GCA_035079005.1). NCBI lineage: Eukaryota > Viridiplantae > Streptophyta > Magnoliopsida > Lamiales > Oleaceae > Fraxinus > Fraxinus americana. Next base: position 8,199,708 of record CM068726.1, on the reverse strand, counting down.
GTGTGTGTGTGTGTGTAAATTAAGCCTCATCATGAATCACTTTAAAAGTTTTCAATGATACTATTTGATGAAAACTTTTCATCTGAAATGTGTTATATATATATATATATATATATATATATATATATATATATATATATATATATATATATATATATTAAGCCTCATCATGAATCACTTTAAAGTATGATGGACGATTGTGGTCTATGGGTCAGTTTTAATTAAATCAACCACTCCACCACTGATATAGTTGCATATAGTCTTCCTCATAATGATTAAACGTGAACTACCCAAAGTATAATGCACCCATTCAACACGACAATGCATGCTGTTGTGCAATACACTAGCTCAAACCTGTGGCTCATATGGTCGAGGATCTTGAAATGTTTATCCTGTTTACTGATGACGTTGAAGGTGATGTATATTTACTTATATTTAATTTTTAGCACTTTTACCTATGTGCAATTCAGATTTACGCAATCATGCACATATCAGACATTTGATGAAAAAAATAATTCTTTTAAGGAATAAAATTTCACATCGAATAATATAGACCGATCTAGTCCTCTTAATAAGATTGACATTTTAAAATGTAACCTCAAATCTTAACTCAGCCTCAAAAAATGAGCACTCGAATTTCAAGATTAATTTTTTTTTCAAATGAACCATTATCTTGCAGGGTCATGTTAAGGGACAAAATTCTACGACGAATAAAGATAAAAATATGGACCAATTTATAAAAAAACTGGTATACTTCTCTCAATAAGGTTGTCATTTGAAGATGAAACTCCAAGTTTTAACAAATTTTACTGATATACTCGGTAGAACGTGGGTCTCCAAAACCCGATGTCGTAGGTTCAAATCCTACAGAGCGTGATTTTTTCTTCGTAGATCAAATTAGACTGAAATAGATTCATTCACTTGCACAGCAATCAGAATTTGACCTCCTGTGGATTAAAGAAAGAAGGAGGAGGTCAATCAAAAAAAGAAATGTTAATTAATCCAAGGTCCAACCGATCACCACGCCTGTTTTGTAAATATGCAGTTACGAATAATCCAGCCAAAGTAATAGGAATTAGACCCTCTTAACAATGTTGATATTTTAAGATAAAACTTCATGTCTTAACAAATTCTACTAAACAGTAAAGCCATTTGTTGAAGACATAAGTTAAAATATTTTTCTTAGTCTTGAGCTCGAGCCTTGAAGCAATGCATTTAAGAAAAATGTGTGTGTTTGAAACTTTTGGTGAAATAATTTAGCTTTACACGTATTGGTTATGTAATTTAAAGAAATATATTTTTTCGTATGTAATGGTTTGATCAAAATAATTTTCTCGACCGCCTTTGGCCACACATCTCTTTTCATTGCTCTAAACCCACCCAAAAAATGAAACTACGCCCTTTCCAGCCAAGGAATGAACAGGAACGTTTTTCTCTCGGTGCTCGCCGGAACTAGGTCAAGACCTTCACTTTAAGTAGGATTTTGGACTAGATTTGATGAGTAATTTTCTCTCAATAACGAATATATTTGATGCTCAATTATCCTAAATGAGTACCGTGTGTCGTGTGTGTTTATCCGTGACTAAATTTGTTTGCATTGTAAAAGCATTGAAAGGGACTTTAATTTTTAAAATATTTTATGTATAATAGAGAACATCTTTAAAATATTTTTATCTTATCGAGTTCGTATTTTAATTTTTATTTTTCAGTACGAATAAATACTCTTGTAATTTGTGGGGAAAAAAAGGAAAAATTGCTGTACCAGTCCCAAACCTTTGGCTTTTTTGCATACTTTATCTTAACCTTTACTTTGTGCAAGCGGAAGTCCCAAACCTTTGAGAAATTAATAGCTGGAGTCCAAATCATCTATTTGACCGTTAGTTGACCAAGAAAAGTTAACTTTGACCAAATTAAAAGGGATAAAATGGTAAGTTTAAAATTTGACATAAAAAAATTATAATAATTAAATAAAAAGAAAAAATAAAGACATAAATGGAAGAACCCACCCCATTCCGACCCCCTCACCCCCACCCAAAAACCAAACCAAACTCATTCCAACCACCTGCTACTGTTGCTGGAAAATGACTCCAACCAAATTTCTTTTTTTTTTAGCCAATTTTACGTGCATTTGTATGTATATATTGTATGGATCTTTATGTATTTGTATAAATCTGCATGTATTTTTTTTTGGTTTAATTTTAAATAAATTTTGAATCAATCTGTATGTATTTGTTGTATACATCTATGTGTCTATTTATTATTATTATTTTTGGTTTAATTTTGAATCAATTTGGGAGTTACATATTTGAAGGCACTTTTGAGTTCATCATTTTCAGAATGTACTGGAACTTGATGAATCATTTGTACATTTTAAATTTCGGCCATTCGTGGATATCTTGAAAGCTAAAACCAAACTTGGGTGAATAAAATTCAATTACAATAGACTCCTTCCCATTTGCTAGTATAGCAGCCAATGATCTTATTGTTGATTCCACCGCTTAATTGAAATGAGTTTTGTTGGAATCTTTTGTTGTTGATGAAATTGAGGGTTACGATACCAAGATTCTTGACTGAATTGAACAGCCATGGAGGCTATGAACTGCAGGTGCTAGGGTTATTTGGATTATGTGTTTACCTCAAGCAATAATTGTTGCGTGGCAGGGGAAGAAGATAATTAAGATCTACAAGTTCTTGGTTACAAATAGGAAAGCATTGATGTGTTTGCCGACATTGGTATCGACGTTAGATGACGATGATGGTGACTAATTTTTAGAGAGGAGGGGAGGGGACAACCATTTTTCATTTTCTATGATTTTTTATATTATTTTTTTTGGTCTATTTATTTAATATGAAATTTTAAAATTACAATTTTACCCATTTTAATTTGGTAAAAATTGGTCAAAGTTAACTTTTCTTGGTCAACTAACGGTCAAATGAATGATTTGGATTCCTTCTGCTAATTTTTCAAAAGTTTGGGACTTTCGCTGGTACAAAATGAAGATTAAGGTAAAGTCTGAAAAAAAAGCCAAAGGTTTGGAACAGGCTGCAATTTTCCAAAAAAAATGAAAGTTTAAAACTCATGGAAACATGATAACGGTAAGAAGAAAAGCCAAAACAAAGAATCAGTATGCAAGAGAAGCTTTATCCTTAACTCGAATTCTCCAAAAAATATTTACATTTCCGGAAAGATCAGGCATCCTGCAAAATCCTTTGAAATAGTCCACAAAGATTAATCAAAAGCTCCATGCCCTAGAACCATAACATTAAAATTGAAAAGGAGATTAAAGATGTCAATTGATTTGATCTGGTGCCTGATGAGCTTCCACGGTCCCCATTTCTATCTGTGTACCATTTGTTTCCTGCTTCTTCTCTTCATTATCCTCCTTTGATGTCAGAGTAGTGTCGCTACTGGTGCTGCAAGGGCTTTTGCTACGAAAAGATGATGCTCTACTTGACATAGGAGTGGCCAAGAAAGTTGGTTTCTCTTGTCCGGCCATGATCACAAGATATTTCTTTTCAAGCGCCGGTGGTGGTTTAACGATGGCAGCCTCAGAGCCTTCGCTGCCATTACCCTCACCAGCCTCGAGGTCCCTCTCTCCGTCGCCACCATTGCTAGAAAATTTCCAGTATGAGCACGCCAGGATCAAGAGAGCAAAAGCAATGAGTCCCAACATGGCCGCCAGTCCCCCAAAGAGGTAAGGCACGGGGGAGTGCCATGGAGAACGCAGAGCAGGTGATGGTAATGGTGATGCTGTCGAAGTCCCCCCAGTAATCATGTTTAGCCGTTTATATGGAACTATATATTGGTCAATTGGACAAATCTTTGCTAACGTAAAGAGTTATGAATTTGGGTGTTAATAATTTGTGCAAAATGGATAGGAAAGACTAATGGTGGAGAGGATGAGGTAGTGGTGGATATATTGAAGAGGCAAAGCTGCGTTCAGGTGAATTTATAGGGAGGAAAACATAAGATTGTTTGGATTTAACCAGTGGGCTACAGAAGTGGATTTAAGTTTTTTTTTGGGTGAATTATGTCGTCATTTGCATGAAAAGTAGCGTGGGGGTGGGGTGGGGTGGGGTGGGGTGGGGGCTATATGTTTGTGCTCTGTGGATATATACACAGTAGAAAGCACTCCTCTGGGTTCAAAAGATGAGATCATTGTACAAAATTAAGGGTGGTAAATTTTATAATGTTTGATTCATTAGCACTATAATTATAATTATAATTATAATTTATTTTATAGCATTTAAATAATTTACTTATTCTTCTAACTATTCAAAATAAAATAAGGAATTTAGAATATAATTTATCAGAACGTAAAGTATAATGACAAATAAAATTATTCCCCGTTCGACAAATTTAAAAGCAAAAGTTTTATGGTACAATTTGTACGTACCAAATAGTGCAGTCACGGTTTGTTCTGATATAAAGGTGACAGCCTACTGAAATGTATTTAACCATGTTTGGTTGGGATTAAAATTTTAATTTTAGTACAAGTCAAAGTCGACGTTTAATTTCAACTATATATTTTATGGAATCCACAATTTTCAACAATACATTTCATAAACGTTTATCAAAATCTACTAAAAATCTGAATTTAATCTATATCAAACTAAGAAGACGAGGTCACAAGAAAATTTACAATGTAATAGAAGTACTTTCTCAGCTCATCAAAAATTGTAAACTGCATCGTTTTTTCAACATGCTTCTTCATTCTTCGAATGGTCTCAAACGAGTTAAATATCTTAATGGTCACTATGCTTCTAGAGTTGTTTCTCACCTGTCACCGAAATTAGAAAATTTTCTTAATCACAACTGAACTTAACAAAATGTTATCGCATCCTTCGCACAGTCTCCCTGAGTTTAAAAAAAAAATTACAGAATGGTTACTGAACTTGACAAAAGAGTTATATGATGTATTGGATATGTTGATCCAGTCAATCATGCCGAAAATGGATGAATAATATCATTTTTTCAAACATAAACGAGCACTACTAAACTCAACTCATGAGCTAAAGCCCTCAACTCCATCGATTTTGTTGTCAAATTCCATTATTTAAGAAGTTAAATTGGAACTTTTATTATTCAGACGAAAATTTATTTCTATTTTATATATATATATATATATATATATATATATATATATATATATATATATATATATATATATTTTTTTTTTTTTAAATTATTAAGAGATTTGTTTAGAATGGTTTCCAAATGTTTGTCTTTGTTTAAGAGCTAGAGTTATGGTTCATCGTAACCTTTTTTTTAATGAAAATTTGAGAATTTCTCAATTCTCTCAATTATTTAGTATCCTTAGCGAATCAATAAGTATTTGCTGGCTAAAGAAGCCATGACTCAGCGGACAAACTTCCCCATATTCTTAAATTGCTTATTAAAAACATTACAAATTAATTACTCAATAAATAAAAATGCAAACTTAATAAATTTTAATTCAAATGATTTACAAAAAAAAAAAATTCTTTAGCATATAATTATTAAAATAATAAAAATATTTAAAAACCTAGTTAGTAATTAAATATTTAAAATATAACTTTTCGAGAACTAGGGCCTCCAATGTTTTTTCAGTCTCTATTTAGTAAAGGGAAGGGCCAAAAATGCCAAGAAGAAAGAGTTGTAGTTTTGAATATTACTGAAAGACTCGAGAAAATTCGAAAAGAAATATAAAATATGGAAAGAGAAAAGCGCAAGTGGGAACTAAATTTATATCTGTTAATACATGATCATCACAGCCTTCAATCAAACACAATTAATTAATGGCTTCATCCGCAATTTAGAAGATTAGAAGAGCACGCTTCTTGATAAACTACAAGAACTCATTGTGTGGATCACCCTCGGTGACTCCAAAGACTAGAAGAGGCCGTAAATTCTTTTCAGAAGAGTTGAATAAGAATTTCAATGCAAGTAGAGTTTCTTACTACATGACATTTTTTTTGTTGTTAATTTAATATATTTTTATTTAATTTTATGATGTAGTATTTCCTTATGTGGCGAAAAGTTTTTCTTGTGAAAACTTCCTTGATTATATATAAGAATTTGTTAATAAATTTTACATGTTAGTGTTGATATTAAATATTGAATAAAAAATCTTAAAATTTTAAATAAAAAAAAGATTTACTAAAATTTATCTTTTTATTAATTCATTAATTCTCAATAATATATGTTTTTAACAATTCCTAAAGGTAATTTATACAAAAAACACCTCAAATGGCATTTATTTTTGTAATTTAATATATATTTTAACTCTAGTTACGTGAAACTATTATTTTTTAATTTGATATATATTTTGTTTCTCCAAACGCACATATTCAAAAAAGTGATCTTCTTTTTTCAACCCTTATCGGCTTATCCATACATTTTTTACCTTATATATCATTACCAAAAGCTTTATCAAATTAAAGTGTGGCAATTAATTTCAGTGACTCCTTTTGCTTTCTGCCAAAATAGAAAAGGTTGCGGTTTTAGTTAAGAGCATAATTTTGGTAGCCATTTAATTATTTAAATAATAAAGCGAAAGTGACGCCTAAAAAGAGACTAAGAATGTTTTTGATTGACATGAAAAATATATCATAAAAAAGAAAATCATTTCCTTATTTTGAAGAAAACAAAAACCTACACCCCCAGATAAAATGTTTTTATTAAAAATAAAGAAAATTTTGCATATTTTTAAAAGTTGAAAAATATTTTCCATGAAAAATAAGGCCCCGTTTGATAAGCCATTTTTATATGGAAGTTGGAAAAAAAAATCAATTTTCTTGCTTCTAACTTGTTTGATAGGCAATATTTTCTAGGTAAAATATTTTCCCACCCCCACGATCCCTTTTTCCTTGATTTGAGGGAGGTGGGAAAATGCAATTCCACTTTTTTTTTTTAATGAACACTAAATTTTGATTAAAAAAATGATTTTTTTAGGGAAACTTTTTTCCTTTTTTTTTTTTTTTTTTTTTTTTTCACTTTTTGGCCATGAAAACAAATTTTATAATCAATTGTGGAAAAAAATTACTTTAATGGACAATTTTCATGTAAAACAAAGACAAATGAATACAAAATTTAAAAATTCACCGGGTGAAAAATTATACTAGTCAAACACATTTAATTAACAATTTCTCACGAAACAATTTTAGACAATTATTTTCTCTGAAATTTATTTTCTTTCCACTCATTTTCCATCATTGCAATCAAACGGACTAAATGCAATCAAATACATCTTAAATGGTTGCCAAGCTTATGCATGTAATGTCATCCAAGATTTTCCAATTCATTTGATTACTAATTAATTTAATTTCTAATTATTCTTATTTTATACGGGTACATAAAATTTATTCACTTCGGACGACATATTTGGTGATAACTTCTAATTTCATTTTCACTAAGGTTATGTTTGATAGTCTCTCTTTTTCATGGAAAATGGAAAACATTTTCTCTTTCCATGCAAAAGTGTTGTTTGATGGGTAAAAGTTGGCCAAGAAAAAATTTTCCTTCCCCCCTCTCCCACGTGCCATTTTCCATGAAATTGTGGAAAATATTTTCTCACCAAAATGGTGAGAAAATCTTTTCCAGTTTTTGCCAACAATTTTTATTTTTTTTTTGACAATGGAAACAAATGTCATACCCAATGGTAAATTTTTTTTTTTTACTTTAATGGACAATTTTCATGTAAAATAAAGTCAAACGAACACTAAACTTTGATTAAAAAAATGATTTTTTAGGAAACATTTTTTTTTCATTTTGTTTTTTACATTTTGGCAATGGAAACAAATTTTATAACCAATTGTGGAAAAAAATATCACTTTAATGGACAATTTCCATATAAAATAAAGCCAAACGAATAGAAAATTTAAAAATTTTTCAGGTAGAAAATTATATCAATCAAACACACTTGAAATCATTTTCCCTGCAAAACATTTTCTAGGCAAATTTTTTCCCTGTAAAATATTTTCTTTCCACCCATTTTCCACCATTGCAATCAAACGCACTCTAAACTTTATGTTACTCAAAAGGAAAAACAGAAGTTATACATTGTACAAAATAAAACACTTCAACATTAGTGAGGAGAAATATGTTAGAAATTCACTTATTTAAAAATATCTAACATATCAATTATGTTAAATTTTTTTTTTAAAAAAATAAAAAATAAAACGGATAATATCTAACACGACACGTGATCGAATTCTTCTAAACCTAAATTGGGTTCAAGAGCCATGGCATGTCAAGCGAAGGTGGGGTCGGGAACACGTACACATGTCAATTGCCAAGACGACCAAATAGATAATAGATCCCCACATGTAACAAGTCTATCACTAAATCGTTTTTTTCTTATGTATAAATAACCATTACTGTTCATTTAAAATAAGTTATCTAACATATATAATAAAAAATAATTGTACTAATAACTTTATTCCGGATTAGGTTAAGCGCAGAGACTTCTTAAACACAAAAAACTATCACGTTGGCGTCATTAACAAGCTTCTTAGTATATATCCAAATACTATTAAAATAATTAATCACATTGATAATTAGGAGATATAGAATCCATGATGCATGAATTTACCTCGCATTTTTCTTTAATATAATATTTAATGTTAACTTCAGCTTTATACAAAAAAAAATTCAAATTGGAGTGGGTTTTCCACTAACTTCATATTGTATAATTAATTAAAAGATTAATTATTAATTAAGTGGGTTACCACTTAATTATTCTTTTTGGCTGCTCTCGTTTCCGAGCAGCGTTTTTGGTTCACTAACTAAAATTATTAGCAGGGAAATCATTGCTACATGGATCTATAACATATATTATTATGAATAATCAACAATTATTATGAGCACAATCACGTCTTGCAATTATCTATTTACCGACAACTTTGATATTAAATTTGTGTGTAAGAACCTTTGATGCTACATAGATGGAGGATGACAATACTAAGATTTAAACTTTTTTCCTTTATCAAATAATTGTATCTCATGTGTAAAATAGACTGTCGAGTGTCGAGGTGTACACCGATTGAAATTGAATTTGCTTTCCATGCCATATGCACTTAGACTTAACTTTTTCCCCTTCAAAGGTCTTCGTTTTCGTGTATCTGATCTCAACTTTGCCTCCGTCATGTATAGGACGAACTGATTTTGCCTCTGCCACATGTCAACGAACTGATTTTGTCTCGTCACGTGGTGGACGAATTGGTTTCATCCGCTACCCCGGATGATGCAAAGGCCCTGCACTTCACATCACATCGCCCCCATATGCACTTAGACTTAACTTTTTTCCCCATTTTTCTTCCCCGTCCTATATTTGCTTTCGAAGGTCTTCATTTTCATATATCTGATCTCAACTTTCTTGATCCAATTGAAGACAATTTGTGCCCCTCGAAACTGTGGGGATTCGTGCATTAACATGAAATCTAATAGAAAATATACATGACTAGTCAGTTTGGTGCGTCCCCTCCCAAATAGTCGAATATTAAATCATGTTTTGATGACAAACATATAACTGTAGTGGAGAAAGCACTCAAGTCGATGGCTTTGAGGTAGTAGGATTGGGACAATAACTTGCCACCCTTAAAAGCCCTAAAGCAGATAAAATGGGATAATGTTGGAATCTATTGGCACAATCAAAGGAAAAAGCCAAGTGATTAGGATTAATTAGCACATGGTCCCAGCATTATGGAAAGATTATCATCTACGCCTTTAATTTTATTTATTTTTTGGTTAAAGAGAGCAATTAAAATATGGAAGATATTTTTAAAGGTGCTCTTTAAATGTATTTATATTGAATTAACCCTTATATTACTCTCAATATATTAATATAAGTAACTTACTTATTTTATCTTTAATTACTAAATATTTATTCATTTTACCACTTAATTAACTTGTACAAGTACATTTTCTACTAGCATGTATTTGCATACAAGTAAAGATTACTTTATTTACGTGCAGATATAGTTTTTACTTATAAGTAAAAAGTTACTTATACGTAAACTTATTTTTTTTATAAGTAAGTTTCTGTTAAACTTTTTTCCTTATGATTAATCACATAGTAAATGAATATTTTAGATCTCTTAAGTGTATTATTATAATCCGATTGGTTAGAGGAGGCTAAGCTTCCTAAATTAATTCCGAGATATATTTATTATTTAAATTTAGTTTTAACAACTCTGCTTACGAGTAAACTTTATTTATTTTTATTAAAGGCTCAATACGAACACAAGTTTTACAAATAGATAGGCGAGATTACGGGTGTTAAGTGAGGCAAGTCATTCGCCGACTCACTCTACAAAGAGAAGTGTTGCACGTACAGAAAAAAATACTACAGATTGCAACAGAATACTCACATGGGTGGGGTCTGCACATTTTTTTTAAATACACGGTGAGACCCCCGTTTGTCTTTATTCTGTTGCATATCTATGAATTTTTTCTGTACAAATTGATTTCCCCCTCTACAAAAGAGCGATCATCGAAGATTTCGTTCGAGATGGACGAGCTAGCTTACCCTAAGCTCGTAATTTAGAGAAAGACGAAAACTATCTTTTGATATTAACATAATCAACTTCATTTCTAAATATATTAACGCAATCTTAACGAGAGGGGTGTTTGTTTATGACAAGTGATGTTAGAAGTATCACTGTCGGAATGAAATCTTTCCACATCAGTTTACCTGTCTTTGCAACCCCCTTCTCTAATTACTTTGCCGCTTCAATTCCATGAAGGGACTACAACCTCAACCCGCCACAAAATGTCTAGTACATAGCCACAGAGAGTCGAGACCACGACAAGGAAATGGGCCTATAGAATCATAAAAGGCCAAATACTCCAAGAAGAAGCCAATATGGGTTCTTCAGTAACTTTATTTTGATTATTCCTCTTTGAGTGTCCCCCTCAGTCCTTTTAATTCTTTGAATAACCACCGAATTATGGATTTCGATTTGACTACAAATGGAAATCTAATTCATTTGTCTTATTGGATTAATATTTGTACAAGTTATTGTTGTTTATGCAATTTGTTTGACGAATGAAATTGTAATGGAATAATTTGCCGTAAAAATCATTCTGTTGGGGATAGTGGACCTATGGTGTTTACACAACATTTTTCCCACTGTCCAAATTAGAATGATTTCCTTAATTATTCACTCAGATAGGCACTTTCAAACTGAACAATACCCAGTAATTCCATTTATTAAGCCACTGGTTATGGGGGTTAGTTTGGGACTTTCTTCATCAAGAAGTCCTATTTTACATCAGAAGCCTCAAAATCCAGTGGTAATGTTTATGAATAGAAGTTAAGGAATGGCATCTATTGCGAAAAATACTCAAAATGCACGTCGAATCGTTCTACACTGGTGGAGTGTGGGTGGCACAGAAGGCTTCTTGTAAGATAAGAAACAGAAAAAGCACAAACAGTATAGGAATCGAGTTTTTCTGTCTTGGCCTTATGCTCAAACATTTATACCAAAAGGGTCATATCGACAAGGGACACATCATATATAATGAGCTCAACTAGTGAAAAAGAAGTCCTCGTGGCCTGCTTGACGAACGAAAAAGACATTGTCAATTGGTCCCCTTCTTTTTCATCTATTCCAGGAAGAAATAAAAAATCTCGAACGATAAATCATGTAAAACAACTCAAAAGATAAAAGAACGGTGCAAAGAGAGAGCGTAGAAGGCTTGTGTTTGGAGTCTGAGTCACGTTATTGAATATAAAAAAACCAAAAGAGGCCGGAGCATTTGCTTCCCAGGCCCTAGACAGACAATTGCAACTTGCTAGTAACATTCAAGGGGCAACATGATCAAGAGTTTGAACCCTACCACATTAAATCCACCCACAACCTGGGTCCTTATTTCTGCAAGTCACTGTCTTCCTACACCCTGGATGAATGACCGGTATCAATCAAACTACACTATTAACTAGTGGATAATTGACACCTTTTTTTATTTTTATTTTTCAACATCTACCCAATAGCTTACAATTGCAGGGTGGACAGCACTCATTTTTAGCTAGCAAAAAATAAGAAAAGTGTCTGAAAAATGTGCGGATACGGGCAGCCCATCTCGCACTTTGCTGAGCAGGCCGGATTAATTTTTTCCACAAATAAATGGCATGCTTGGGCATGCTACATGCAAGGGTGGAGCCCAATAAAGCCCAGTGCAGCCGAACATAATCTTTTTTTTTTTTCCTCGGAATGAGTCAAGGCGGCAAAGCCTTTAATCCTGATAAAAGAAATAGTTTTCCCACCCACCAAGTAACCATAAATGGAAGGGAAAATTACATAGCTCCAGGCATATAAGATTTACTGTGCAAAGGTCAGGTCCTAATGTTTTTTAATCATAATTCAGGTATTAGGTTAATAAATAAATATTAAATCTTTCAATTATAGGTTTTAATTAAATAAATCACAGATGGCGCGTTTCCTCAAATATAGTAATTTAAATTTGAAATATATTAACTTCCATAATTAACTTAACTTCCATTATCATCTAAACCCATTATCTCTCAAACTCGACGTCCACGACTCCACCATTATCTCCGGTCAGTTGATTCCCACTCCGGCCATTTCCATTACAGTTTGTTCTTCTCCTCTATATATTATCCACATAATCCATTTTATTCTTCATATATCTCATTAGTGAATTGTAAAATTTATTTTGAAAACCTCATATTCATCAGGCGGTGTAAAATGGGGAAGTCGAAGGGTGAAGAAAAGGTAATTAATATCGAAGATACCATGCCACAAAGAGGATGGAAGAGGAATAATGAGGTGAGCCACAATGAAACACCACTGAAAAAGCACGCATCGTCTCTGAACAAGCGGAAAGGGAAATCGAACAAGGTTACTTCATTTTTTTAAATATAATTTATGTGTAATGTACGTATGCATAAAGCGTTGGGGTAGATGTATTGAAGATGTATTCGATATTTTTGATCTTCAATCGATTCAATTTCATTCGTGATTGAAATGGGCTAGGGTTTTTGGTTTTTGATTATAATGTGTTCTGGAAAGTGATTTTTCTTTTTTAATTTTATGAATAATATGTTTCATAAACATGATGTTGTCAAATGTGACCATGTTATGCGACTGTGACCAATGTATTATGAATATGTGGATTGAATCCATATCATGAAGTATGCCTGTGACCTAGTGTAAACGTATTGAGTCCATATGTGGCCATACCATTTGAATGTGACCAAAGTTGTTATGAATATTTGGCTTGAGTGCATGACGGTAGATATGTCTGTGACCAAGATTTTATGAAAAATGTGGCTTTAGTGCATAACAGTAGCTTTGTCTGTGACCAGTCTTTTAAGAATATGTGACCAATTGAACACATAACATGTGACCTCATTTTAATGTAGGTCCGGCAATTCAAAATACCAGAAGACAGTTGGTTTCCAGGCAAGATCACAACCTGTGTATAAGGGTGTTCTTACCAGCATTTAGACAAAATTAAGCCAATGACAGAAGCGCATATTGATGGAAACATGTTTTGCCCATTTCTTGGATTGCCATGAGATAGTGATACAACCGCAATTGATTCACTACTTTCTTTTGAGGCAGGTTTATCACCCTAACGATGAAGAATTGTGGTTTTATGTGGCTGGGCAATACGTTAGGTTCTCTATCTCAGAGTTCTGTTTAGTCACGGGCCTGAGATGTTCTGGAGATAGTGATACACAGGTGTTTGAAAGTAGACCGTCACAATTGAAGACAAAATACTTTTCCCTGGTGGATAGTGTAACACATGAAGATGTTAAGTCCACATTTATATCTGCGTGCCAAATGCCGGACTTGGATCTTGTTGAAACCCTTCCAGATAAAGATGTTGCTATGATTGGGGCTTTGTATTTCTGTACTCATTATCTCTTTCCAAGAGATTACAAGAAGGTGGTTGATCAATTTTTGTTCGCTCTCGTTGAGGACTTCACTGCAATGAACAGCTTCCCACGGGGCAAGTTACTTTTTGAAATCACTTTGGGTGCATTAAAGGATGGGTTGAGTAGGAGGACATCACACTACAGACTACGAGGTATGTTGGTAGCATTCCAAGCATGGATATATGAAACTTTTCCCAGTCTCAATGGAAATATTGTCAAAAGGATATCAACGATGTATCCTCGCATCAAGAACTGGCTCGCAGATGAACAACCATCAGCTGCCAAGTTGGAAGGCGCTGACTGCTTCGCAAACCCTCATGTAAAGTTTTCTGTAAGCGTTATGTACTTCATAGTGATCTGTTGTTATCGTATTTTTCTAATCTTTATATTGTATGGCAGATAGAGATTTGTGACCTGGAGCCCTCAGAGGCTGAAATGGCCATACCATACATAAATGGTGTCCAGTACAAGAAGCCTATTCAACCGGAGTCATCACATGACGGCCATAGAACTAAGAGTATGATGCATAAGTCTGCTGACTGTGCGGGTACAAGTGGGAAGTCAGGACCACCATATGCAAAGAAATCATCGACAGTGCTCCTGTTGACCGACAGTAGTACTGGACAGATTCCTGTACCTGACGATGATGATGATTTTGTTGATCCTCCACCAAGATTCCAGGAGACATCTTCCCCAGGAAAATCCCAGGCCGATGAAGCCCCGTCAGCCGCACATACCTCTCCAACTGAACCACATTCTCATGGGCGCAATGGAGCGTTGTAAGTTGTTCAATTCAGCTGTAAAACATTTCCATCCGTAATCACATTTCATATTTTTGAGGTCACATTTCATATTTTTGAGGTCACATACAATAACTGGATGTTTTATTTTGTCAGGTGTTTGAGGAGTTGAGTATGCATATATCTGAACTCAAGTCACAGAATAAGGTGTTGTCTATGGAGCTTGCTGAGATCAAGTCACAGAATAAGGTGTTGTCCGTGGAGCATGCTGAGATCAAGTCAAAGATGTCATCAATGAAGGCTGAGCAGACAACAAAAATGAACGACATTGTCCAAATGCAAGGAGTAATAAGAAGTGACTTGATGGATATTAGGACAAACATACAATTTTTGTCTGAATCTGTGTCAGCAATGATTTCCAGTACAATGGACGAGATTATGAGAAGGTTTGGTGACAAAACAAGTGATCATGGAGTTGGAGATGCAGAAGGTCATGGTGTTGTAGGATCTGATAAGCCCGATGAGGTAGTTACATGATTTTTTTCACATTTCCTGTAATGATCAATGTTGCATTCGACATTTCAACCATTCTCCAATCTAATATACAGGTGAAACAAGTGGAACCAAACATCAACGGGAAAGAGAAGGGAAAGATGGACCAAAGTGATGATCCTGGTCTTCCATATTTTCCCCAATTACCATCATTTGATTTGGGGGTCGGATCTACCCAACCTGATGTTTTACATTCTCAAGAAATACAAAAGCATGTGGATTCTGTTATATTTGAAGTGGTGACTGCAACCAAAAATGTTGATTCAGAGGTATTTACGAAAACATGTCACAGACATTTCATTTTCTGGATTTTCAACATAATAACTGTACATAAACTAAGTAAGGCCTGTACCAACAATATATAGGGATCACCTACTGTTGAGCCAGCTTCTGAATTACCAGTTAAGCGATTTTCAAGGCCTGCGAGGATATTGCAGTCTCCATTTGTTGCTGGAGAAGGGAAGTTATTCAAGCACAATGATAATGTCCTTGTTTTTGAAAATTACAAAGACAATGTTGATGAAGTTGATAGATCGGCATTCATGGCATGGTTCCAGAGAGGGCACAAACCAAAAAATAGGTATGTTCCATTTGTAGGTTTGAACGTTTCTCAAGAACTCATTGTAAGTATCTTAATCTTCAATTTCGGGTACAGGAAAAAGTTTAGAGACAATGACGATATTATCAAACCTGCTTTTGTCATTGGTTCATTCAAAGTAGGGCATAAAAACTGGTTTTACCAGATTATAAATTCGGAGTCGTCTCTGAGTAGCACTGTATGATTACATTTTTCTACCCATTTAAGTCACATTTCATTATTACCGAGTCTAAGAACATATGTACAAATCAGATATAGTAAGACACATTTACCACCTTATTTGGACACAAGTTGAGGAGAAAAGATACAGATGGAACATATATCACATTTTAAAATGTATTCAATTCATAAAATCATTTTGCTCCAAACTAATTCATGTCATACTTAATTCTTTCCTTCTTTTGAAACAGCATATGGATGCATGCTTATATTACATTCGTCAGGTAGCACAACTTGGCAAAAAAAGTAATTTTAAGAGCTACAACGACAAACTCTTGGTTCCAGAGTAAGATCAAAGACATATACCCTGCTTTCATGAAAGATCCTCACATTTTGATGTCGGAGTCCAGCCTGATTGAGGTTATCACAGGTCACAGCCTACCTTTGAGCACACCCTGGGCCGATGTTGACTATGTGTTCATGCCAATCATGCCCATCAACAAAGCACATTGGATGCTTGGTCTGTTACGATTCAGAAGTCATACATTGACGGTGTTTAATTTGGCTGGTAAAACTTACCGTGAAAGGCAGGTTCTACAAGGTATTGAGCCATACGTGAAAATCCTGCCTGCTTTAATGAATGCTCTGGGAATTTCAAAAAAGGACCCTGACTATCAAGAACCTAACTGCATGGAATTGAAGGTGATCATTGATGATACTCTACCTCAGCAGACAAATGGGTAAGTTCGTCACCAAAATTACAGTGTGCTTACCATTACAAAGAAAAAATTCATTCATAACATTCTGTATCATGTTTGTTTTGCAGTCATAATTGTGGGATTTTCGTGATTTTATACGCATTGTATATCCTTCGTGAAGGAAGAGTCTCCATACCACACAAATTTAATGTCAGCAAGTGTAGACTGGATATTGCCACACTGCTCTATACACATCGGGAGATCTACAAAAAGAGGGTGAAGCAGTCAACAAAGGGGGAAGAGAATGTTATAGAATGAAAATTGAAGTCACATTTTGTACATGCAGTTAGTGTTTTAGTTTGTAGCCTTTACTATTTTCTACTCAATGGAGATTATTGTAATGAATACTATACTGTGGCTGCCATGTGGCTGTAAGGTCTGATTTCCAGTATATGAAAAAAACATGGTTTACTGCATAATACATTTTGTTGGTCACATATTAGTGCAATGAGTTACAGATTTGATGGAAAATGTCACATATGTAAATCTACAGGACACATATATGGGAGGAGGTAACATGTTGTAATATATGTGCCAGAGTTCATTGTTTGTATGGAATAAATAGTCACATGTATCTCACACTTCAGTTCACATGATTTTAACATAGGTCACACTTCTTTGACATACAGACTACAGAATTCAAACAGAAGTCACAGTTACTTATTACACTGACTGTAGAATTCAGATATGGGTCACAGTTAATTACTCAGTAATTGTGAAGTCACAGATTAATTAATGCACGACTATCGGATTGTGTAGAGGTCAAATCTTTATTACACAATTGAAAATACGATGGACGCAGATAATTTGAACTATGATATTTGAAATAATGTGTTAAATACAAGAATGTGATATATCTATGATTTGTCTATTTCATCTGTTGATTTCCTATTACTTGCTGATATTGTCCTTGTCATTTTTGCTTATTGGGACCAAACTGGAGCATCTCCTACGGTTGTGCCCATATCCTGCACAACGTCCACATTTCGCCTTTGGTTTCCCTTCTCTAGATGATCTCTTCCTCTTCTCGGTTGGTCTTCCAGAACTCCTCTTCTGGTTTGGAGGTAACACGTTTTTGTGTTGTACTTCTTCAGGCACTATCCATTCAGTTGGATTTCCAACAGGATAAATAGAATCTTGGTACGCATTCACGTATGCATCTCTTGTGTAATAATAAGAACAATAAGTATATGGATCTCTCTTTGTATTTGCAATTACAGCCAACGCGTGCGGACACGGTAACAAATCTACTTGTAGAGTCCTGCAAGTGCACGTACGTTGCTCAATATCAACAACAAAAGTGGACTTTTCATCGCTGACAGAAAACACTGACTGGTTGGAAGGAGATATCTGTGACAACGTAACAACAATCATTGCATATGTCAGGTTCAATATGTGAGTACCATGTCACACATGTATAATTCAGCTTCTATGCTTTCGAGTTCAGGTCACAGTCGTGAGGTATACAACACAGACATATATATCTTGTCACAGATATAAAAGTTAGGTCACACGCATTTATATTCTGGTCACATACATTTAAGTTCAAGTCACAGATGGTCGTACATAATCATTTTGTCATGGATGTACAGTTAAGGTCACATGCACATAAAGTCAGGTCACAAACACTGTATGTAAATGATGAAGTTACCCTCAAGTTCCTCAGATCTGCACTCATTGTCCTCAAATCTTTCTCGTACTTGCTTGACAACTTCGTGAAAGTTCCATATGCGTCATCTCTATGTTTACAGAACCAAGATTGTATAGTTTGACGCAACGACTCTAGCAAAGATAGAATTGGATAATTCTTGGCTGCCTTTGTGACCGCGTTGACTGATTCTACAATGTTCGATGTCATGGTAGAATATCTGTTTACCGGCATATGGATTCGTGACCACTTTTTAGGACCAACATCAACCTGCAAACACATCATATGGATGAATATGATGCAAATGGCATATGTGACCATTATTTTGTCTTAGAAAACATAATCAGATGTAATACACTACCAAGTAACCCCTAATCTTCTCATTCATTGAGTCCAGACGTTGCATGTTATATTCAAATTCTTCCATTGTGTAAGCACGGACCGCCAAATTGAAAGCTTGTATAATGTTTTGACCCGACTTTCCATAATATGATTTCAAGTTTTGTAGCAAATGATACGAACAAATACTATGACAGGTCACCGGGTACACATGTTCTATCGCATTCTTTATACTTGTGTGACGATTTGAAACAAAACATAGTCCTTCTCTGTAACCATACGCCTTCTTCAAGTTCTCGAAAAACCATCTCCATGATTTATCATTCTCATTGTCTCCAACTCCAAAAGCAAGAATGAATATGCTATTATTTGCATCCTGTGTACATGCTGTGAAAAGGGTACCTCCATAGTGACCATTCAAGTAAGTACCGTCAACCACAATCACGGGCCTACAATGCTCCCATCCTCGTATTGATGCACCAAGTGCCATAAAGCAATATTTGAACCTATTGTCCTTATCAACCTCCAACTCTGTGACTGTGCCAGGATTCTTTTGCTGGAGCATGTAGAAGAAGCTTGGTATGTTAGCAAATGACTCAGTTGGATCACCCCTTATCAGTTTCAATGTTTGCTCACGAGATCTCCAAGCTTTCGAATAATTCAAATAAACCCCGTAAGTATGCAACATATCATTGCAAATATCCATTGGAGTATATATAGTACGGGACGATGCGTACTTGTATTTAATGGTAGAAGAGACAACTGTAGTTGATACTTGCCTGTGTGACCCCAACACTATGCTTGTAGCACACGTGTGACTACCAATCTTTCGAATCTTAAATAGATCTGTTTTACCCCATTTCGACGATCTACATATCCAACCACATCCACCATGTGCACATTTCACAACATATTCTTTCTTGTTGGACCGTTCAACCATAAACTCAAACATGTTTCGCATGGTAAGAAAGGACACGTCATTTTCAAAACACCCTTATCGCGAAAAACCCTTCCTTCGTCTACCTCTCTAGCATCTGCAACAGATACAACTCTGACTTCGTTGTCACAAATGTGACCAATTTTTTCTAGTGATGCTTCGCATATGTCGGACGCCATTTCCTGCAATGTACAGATTCCACTACTAGAATGTGAGTCTACTGCCAATGTGATAGCAGCTTCAACAATTTCTGCATCTGTAACCTCAATGATTAATGGGTATTTAGCAGGTTCACGATCCATATCCTTCAGCAGAATGTACGATAGCATATTACTATCATTTTTTATCCTGACAGGTGGCAAATCCTCACTCAGTACATACTTCAATGAGATGGCCACCTTTGTAGGATCCAGAACAAACTCTCTCATAACTGTGTCCACAAAGTTTTCATAAGTGCAATTGCGATCTATTAACGCTAATGACAATTGAGATCCATACAACAAACATACGTGCACGTACACCATTTCTGCAAATTAGAATTAATATCAAAACTGGTCTATGATGAAAGTGATGCAATTCACAGACTTCATACATGATGTTGTCAATGCTTTCAAGATTGAATCACCTCTAAACTCGGAGTCACATAAACAGAGAGCAGTTAATGTGACTTTGTTACATTGAAATTCTTATATGTGGTTACATGTCACATTTTCAACCAAGTCACATATACTAACAATATGTGTGCAACATAGGTCACATTTTATTTACTCATGTTCTCATGGTTATCCTTCGTATTTGAGTACACGGAATCACATAAACAGAGAGCAGTTAATGTGACTTTGTTACAGTGAAATTCTTATCTGTGGTTACAGGTCACATTTTCAAACAAGTCACATACATGTATTCCAGTACACACAGTCACATAAACAGAGAGCAGTTAATGTGACTTTGTTACAGTGAAATTCCTATCTGTGGTTACATGTCACATTTTCAAACAAGTCACATACATGTATTCCAGTACACACAGTCACATAAACAAAGAGCAGATAATGTGACTTTGTTACAATGAAATTCCTATCTGTGGTTACATGTCACATTTTCAAACAACTCGCATACATGTATTCCAGTACACACAGTCACATAAACAAAGAGCAGATAATGTGACTTTGTTACAGTGAAATTCCTATATGTGGTTACAGGTCACATTTTCAAACAAGTCACATACATATATTCCAGTACACACAGTCACATAAATAAAGAGCAGATAATGTGACTTTGTTACAGTAAAATTCCTATCTGTGGTTACAGGTCACATTTTCAAACAAGTCACATATATGTATTCCAGTACACACAGTCACATAAACAAAGAGCAGATAATGTGACTTTGTTACATTGAAAATCTTTTCCGCGCTGAGTAGAGAATGTGTGATCTATGTATTACAGGTTATCCTCATTATGTGACGCCAAAATGATTCTCGTACTTAATGTAGTAGTCGACGACGATCAGGTTGTTCTGTGAAGAGGATTGAATTTTTTTTGAAATTGTGACTCTGTAATCTAATTACAGAATGAAGTTCTTACCTAGATTGTCTTCTCCACAAAGAATTTTCAGGTTGAATGAAACCGTTCAGGCAGAAATCGCTGGGCAATTACTGAAATCAATGGACTACATTACCTGCTACGTCGTGAAATTGTGACTTGTAGAAGAAATCGTTCAACTTGAGATGAGGTTTCTTGTTGCAAGAGTCCTGTTATATTTAGGAAACGAAGCTGAATTGTAGAAGAAATCGTTCAATTTGGGATGATGTTTTGTATTGCAGGAGTCCTTTTCTATTCAGGAAAGGAAGTTCAATTTTGAAAACGGATATAACAGAATATATATATATATACCTGATTTTTGAATTTGCAAACAATACACCTGATTTTTGAATTGGTATACTCCAAACCACTGATTTATGATTTTTTTCCCTAAATGGAATGGTTAGGCTAGCCCTCTTAAATTTGAATCTTTTTAAATTGGGCTGGACAGAAATGTCAAGCCCAGTATTTAACTCATATGGAAAATTATAGTGAAAATTTCACCAGAGTTTAACTATTACTCATTTCAAAATTAAGATAAAATGTTTAAAATTTCAAAAATCAGATATTTATTAAAATTTATTTATGAAATAATTAATTAAAAATATATTTTTATTAATTAAATATATTAAGGCCACAAATCCATATAATTTGGTTACAAATTCTCGAATTAATTGATTATAATTTTTTGACCACCACAATTCAAAAAATTTATAGGTTACAAATCAAAAATTTTTTAAGACAATTTATTTATCGATTACAAATCAAATTTTTTTATAGGTTTCAATTTATTCATTGATCACAAATCAAAATGTTTATAAGTCACAATTCATTTATCGGTCACAAGTTATAAATTTTATAAGTCGAAACTTATTTAAGGCACAAATTATCAAATTAATTGGTAACAATTTATTTCTCAGCCATAACTTAATAAATTGTGAGTTACAATCACATTTTTAAATCACATGTTATATATTGGTTACAAATTACCTAATTTATTGTTACAATCAACTAATTTATTGGTTACAAACACTCATGGTCTCCCACTCAGCTGTCCCTGCCACCAACACCACGACACCATCGCCATCGCCTGCATCACAACTATTTGCAACCACCGCCTCATAACTGTCAGCAACGCCAGATCCATCACCATACCAGTGCCAAAGTCCACCTACACTATCGCCATATCCTCTGCACCATCGCTAACAATAAACACCCCAGAAACCAATAAAATTTGATTACCTTCGCCAATGCCACCCCCACATGAATCACCGCCTCCAGTGGTGCCGTCAATACCTTGCCACAATTGCTAGCAGTACCACCACCATCACCCGATAACACCAAAACATGGAAACCACTACCACCCATCCAACAATTAAAAAAAAAAAAAAACACCACCAATGCAATTTGTGTTGCTGCAACCACGATTTGTGACATCACCATCGCGATCTACGCTGCTACAACAACGACCTGTAGAGCCTCTGGTGGCACTCTTAGTGAAGGAATAGCTTTACCCAATGTCTGCAGAGCTTCTGGCGATCTGGGCCGTTGCTAGCACTTGAAGTCAATAAATTACTTCATCGGCGTTGCTCACAACTAAGATGGTAGAGCGGAGCTGGCGCTCTTTGGCGGCGTAGGGTGACAGAGAGTGTATAGAGTTAGGAGAGGAAGATAAGAGAGAAATGGTGTGAGAGAGAATGGAAAGAGAGGAATGAAGAAAAAAATAGGATTTGTGGGTGAGGTGGGTGGATAGGGTATGATAATTAATTTAATTTTATAATATTATTATTGATATTTAAATTCTTAATTATATCTGATTTTTGAAAATAAAAAATTAGATCTCTTAATTATGAATTGAGATCTTGAAAACACTTAGTCATTGTAGTTTCCACAAAATTAAAGTCAATTAAAATGGGCCTACTAATTGGCCTTAACTAAAATTAAAATGAATTACCCATTAATCACATTAGCCCATATCAAACGTGATGATCGATGAAGGACAAAGGTTAGAGCAGTTCTCCAAAATGTTGTGTAGAAATGCTACACGAATAGGTTTTTTTTCCATATAATTCCACTTGGCGCAATTGATTGGTAGTTGGCAAAAAAAAAAATCTACAAATCAGGTGCTATCAATTCAGTATCTGTAAAGAAAACCTTGTACACCTAGCTTTTTTCAATTTTGTAAACCCATTCCCTCAGCTCCTATTCTTCAAGACTTATTTGGGTCGACACCAACAACTCCAACTCGAAACTCCTGTCAGAAAATTGACTCCCTACTTCACTCCCTCCAACTTAATAGTTGGACTTAGGTAAATAAAACTTTTAATCATTCTCTCTCTTTTGTTCTTTGGGTTCTCATGTATTTTTTGGGTTTCATACTTTGGAAATTTGCATTTGTATCTTACAATGAACTTCACAATAAAGCTAGGGGACTTACAAGTTAAAAAAAATGGATGGGAAAGAGTACAGTCTTATCCCTGGAATATAGAGTGTCTACGCAGATAACATTAGTAGGCTTCTGCAAGCTGGATGGATTTCCCAGCCATTGTAACGAGATCAATATCCCTAATTGCCTCCCTCTAGTGTTCCGTTTGACCTGTTGACAATCCATACACTTCTCAACAAAGATGCCTATATCTTTAAAATCTCGATACAATTTTATGCCATCGGGATGCGCGGTGTATGGGATATAATGAGCTTCTTCTAAAATTTTCTCTCACCATAAGTACACAACCTTCTCTAAGAAATAAATGCCTTGTCGTCTGCTGTTGCGAAACCCTTATGCTTGCCTATACCAATCTCAGCCTTAATCTTTTCGGAAAAAAAAGAGGATATTTATGTTAGGCTTCCATCGTTGGATCCCTAAGAGTGGGCCTAACATTTAATGCTGCTATCCTTGCTCTAACCTGAGTTGATGGGGGTAATGAATTTTAATTTCAATTTCCTAAACTACTTTCACTAATTGTTTCTGATTTGTGATTAAAGTTGCTAACTTTATCCTTGTTTATGTATTGAGAGCATCCGCGACCACATTATCCCTACCTAGATGGTAACAGATAGCACAGTCGTAATAAGTAAGCAACTCTATTCATTTTTTTGCCTAATATTTAGGGCCCGTTTGATTGCCAATGTGGAATTTGGGTGGAAAGAAAATGAATTATAGGGAATTGAATTGTTTAGAATTTGTTTTATTGGGAATTGTAATTAATTGTATTTGATTGGTATAATTTTCCACCTGTAAAATGTTGAAAGTTTGGTATCCGTTTGACTTCGTTTTTCATGAAAATTGTCCATTAAAGTGATAATTTTTTTACTATTGGGTCTAGAATTTGTTCCAATTGTAAAAAAAATAAAAATAAAAATTTTAAAAAATAATTACCATACCGAATATCATTAGTTTGTCTTCGTTTTTTATGGAAATTGTCAATAGAATTGATAAATTTTTTTACTATTGTGTCTAGAATTTTTTCCAATTACCAAAAAAAAAAAAATAAAAAAAAGGAAGTAACTTGGAAAACCAATTTCCACCAATTTCCACAAAACCAAGGAAAAGGTGACCGTGTGAGGCAAACCAAGAAAATAAATTCTATGAAAAAAAAGTGTGTCAAACAAGGCAAAGGTGAAAGTTGAAATTTGTTTTCCATTTTCCATGGAAAATAATGACCTATCAAAGGGTGCGTTTGATTGCAATGGTGGAAAATGGGTGGAAAGAAAATATTTTATATGGAAAAGATTTGCCTAAAAAATATTTTGCAGGGAAAATGATTTCAAGTGTGTTTGATTGGTATAATTTTCCACCCGAAAATTTTTTAAATTTTCTACACGTGTGGGGGTAAGTTGGAAAATATTTTCCATAGAAAATTTCGCATATCAAACAGTCAAAAAAGTGGAAAGTAAAAAATATTTTCCTAATTCCCTAGAAAATTCCACCTATCAAACATAGCCTTAGTTCTTTTGTAGTAAGAAATACTTTAGACTTTTATAATCTATATAGGTGTCACTCTTACCTCCATAGAGATAATGATGCCATATTTTTTAGGCATATACTATCGTTGTCGCTCCAATATATGCGTGGAAAATAATAACCTATCAAACAGACCCTTAGGGTGCGTTTGATTGTAAGGGTGGAAAATGGGTGGAAAGAAAATGTTTTACAGGGAAAAGATTTTCTGAGAAAATATTTTGCAGGGAAAATGATTTCAAGTGTGTTTGATTGGTATAATTTTCCACCCGAAAATTTTTTAAATTTTCTATTCGTTTGGCTTTGTTTTACATGAAATTGTCCATTAAAGTAATTTTTTTTTCCACAATTGGTTATAAAATTTGTTTCCATTGCCAAAAAGTAAAAAAAAAAAAAAAGGAAAAAAAAATTGTTTCTTAAAAAATCATTTTTTTCATCAAAGTTTAGTGTTCGTTTGACTTTGTTTTACATGAAAATTGTCCATTAAAGTGAAAAAAAATTTACAATTGATTGGCGGAGGAAGTGGGAAAATATTTTCCGTGGAAAATTTAGGCTATCAAACAACGCAAAAAGTGGAAAACGGAAAAAATTTTCCTAGTTCCATGGAAAATTTTGTCAATCAAACAGGGCCTTAGTTCTTTTGTAGTAAGAAATACTTTAGACTTTTATAATCTGTATAGGTGTCACTCTTACCTCCATAGAGATAATGATGCCATATTTTTTAGGCATTTACTATCGCTATCGCTCCAATATATGCATGGGATAGTCTTAACACATACTTGTGCAATTTATTGTGTCCATATATTTAGTTTCGTATGAAGATTTTTTTCTTCTGTGGCGTGAAATGGTACACTTCACCTACTTCGGACATTTTGTCATGACTTTTACCTAGATGCTTCACCTACGTCGGTCATTTTGTCATGACTTTTCCCTTAACATGCGAAATTTTCAAATTTAATTTGGGTCCTTACTCAAAGTTCAAATACGACGTCTGTTGAACTATACAATTTTGGACCTTGATACCCATCTGATAAAGATCCATTTTCCTAAAAAATCTAGTACTCCAGTCTTAGGCCCTGTCTGGGCACAATTAAAAGTGGATTAAAATGCATTTTCTGACCGTTGAAGCCATCAACGGTCCATTTTCCACAATTGCGGCTGGTATGGTTTGTGAGAGAAAGTAAAAAAAAAACGGTATAATAATCAATTCTATGGAAAAAGGTTAATCTGTATGACTTCGGAGGTTTCTTCATTATTGTCAGATCAATACTATTGTTGGAAAAATATGTTTTTTGAATATTTTTTTATCAATTTTTTTGGCTTTTTAATTATAAAAAATTGTTTTTAAAAGTGTGTAATTTAGAGAAGTCTAGGAGAATTTCATGTGGAGTATTGGTTAAGTCAATAGGCTTGTGTTGAGTTATGTTGAGTTAGTAAAGGGGTTAGTACTAATCATATGGTTCGTTCACTGGTTCGAATCCCTTAACCCACTGGTTGAAAATTTTAGTTATTATAACGTTCAATGCTACCAAGTAATATATAGAAAACATGAACTACATATCAAATTCTTAACTAAGAGTAGAAAATGCAGTCATATTTGGTCAAAAAAATATTCAAGAACTGAAAGGGGTGGATCCGTTGTATAGATGCCCTTTTTTTTGATTCAAGTATCCAAGATTCGCTTAACTAATCTTGAGAAGTGGCGACCTTCCCTCTAATTCATCACCTGAGTAAATCGGACACGATCACAACTTATACACACTTGGACCGGATATTCGAAAAGCGATTCTCCTCCTTGTGGATCCTCTTTTACAACG